>QANY01009873.1:511359-683859 GCA_003255025.1 Datisca glomerata
GACACAGACAGAGAGAGAGAGAGAGAGAGAGAGAGAGAGAGAGAGAGAGAGAGAGTATGAATTGTACCTGAGAGAGAGAGAGTATGGATTGTACCTGAGAGAGAGAGAGAGAGAGTATGAATTGTACCTGAGAGTAACACCGAGTAGAAATTTCAGAAAAATAGAAAAACTTACCTAAACAGAAACCCAAATCAATGGAAAAATCTACCCAAATCGCAAAAGAAAACTTACCCAAATCGTGAATCGCGGTACTAGAAGAACTTATCCCAACCGTTTGTGCTTCACAGTGGTGCTTCGAGTTAGAGATCCAAGATCTGGGCATATGGTGGCCGTGGAGCGTCGACAACTCAACGATGAACGGTGGCTGTCGATTTGCTGCAGTAGTCGCCGGTCACGGAGTAGCCAGTCGCTCGGGACTAGATTAAGTACCCCAAACCTATATTTTAAGTGAAAGAGAGGGGAGGGGAAGGGGAAGCTCGGAGAAGAAGGGAGGAGGGGTGTCGGGGAAGAAGGGGGCTGAGTCGCTGAGGGGGTTGAGAGGGGGATGAGTCGCGGGTCGAGAGGGGGTTTAATTCTTTTCATAAACTGACGTAGTTTTTCTGCGATCTTTACCGAGGAATTTAGACTTTCTTCGGCAAAATGCTGTTTTGCGGATGAAATTTACTTTATCAGTAAAAAAACTCGTCACTAATGAGCGAATTTCTTGTAGTGTTTGTCGCTTCTATTTCATGTTCTACATCACCTTGTTCATCTTGGTTTTGATACTGACAATCTTGCTCCTGAGTTTGATTTGTAGGTACATTTGTTTGAATAAATGGCTCCATCTGAAACTCAACTTCCTTTGATCTTGTTTTGTCATAGTCAATGTTACCTGTATTACTCAAAGATTCTTTCAAGCAAGGCATGCCAATTTCGTTGAATTTTACATTCCTACTAATAGTAATCTTTACCCCTCCTACATCTTTGAAACAAATCCTATATCCTTTAGTAGTTTCAGCATACCCTAAAAAACACATTTTATAGCCCTTGGCTCAAGCTTGCCTACACTCTGGAGTGCAAAAGCTGCACACCTAAATATTCTGATATGGTTTAAAGTAGGTGGCTTACCAGTTCATTTTTCCTGTGGATCTTGAGCCCTGTAGCAGTAGAAGGGCTCCTATTAATCAAGTATACATCAGTCTTTACAGCCTCGCCCCAGAGTTTTGTATTTAATCTTGTACTAAGAAGCATGCATCTTACCTTATTTAAAAGTGTCCAATTCATTCTTTCTGGTACCCCATTTTGTTGGGGAGTATTTCTAACAATTTTGTGCCTTAGAATGCCTAGGTCTTTACAGTGAGCATAAAAAAGGCTATTGCAAAATTCTAAGCCATTATTTGTTCTAAGTACTTTTATTTTCTGTCAAACTTGATTTTCTGTAAGAATCTGCCAGCTTTTGAATTTCTCAAAAGCTTCACCTTTCCATTTTAAATGGAAAACCCAAACCATTATAGAAAAATCATCAATAATATACAGAAAATAAAGGTCGCCTCCATGTGTAGGTGCGGGTGCAGGTCCTCATAGATCAGCATGGATATATTCAAGTACTCACTTAGATCCATGAGTTCCAGTATTGAATTTTAACCTTTGTCACTCATATGGCCCATTCTCTTATGCACAAGTTTACATCAAATTGATTTGCCTTAGTGACCATGGCAACACCTTCTATGACTGTCTTCCCAAGCATCACATACAACTCATTCCTCTTAACACCTTTCATTACAACCAAGGAACCTTTTATAATCTTGATTGTACCATTTTTTAATTTATAAGTGTAGCCCTCTTCATCAAGCACACCTAGAGAGACTAGGTTTCCTTTAAATCAGGGAAATATCTCACATTACTTAGAGATCCTACCATCCCATCATACATCCTTATTGAAATAGTACATATTCCAATAACCTCACAAGATTGATCATTTCCCATGAGAACTTTTTCCACCATTTATTGTTTGAAAAGATGCAAACCAATCTCTTCTAGAGGTCATGTGATAGGTACAACCCGAGTCTAAAATCCACTATGTCTTGTTGCTTTCTGTATTAACAATAAGAACTTCACCATCAGTGTATTCATCAGTGATGGCAGCAAGATCTTCACTCTTTGATTCTTTCTCTTTTTGCTTTTTCTTCCACCCATAACAGTTTTTCTTGAAGTGGCCTTCTTTGCCTCAGAAAAACATTTTTTTGGATGTCTTTCTTCCTTTTGACTGAGTCATGTTACTGTTGTTACCCCTGCTATTTTCTTTGTCTTTTTTTACTGTGAGGCCTTTGAGTACTTCTCCCCTTGACCATCAAGTTTTCTCCCGTATATTTCTTTTCATTTTTCAGTTCAAGATCTTTTGATCGTAAGGCTAAAACACACTCATCCAGAGTGAATGTAGTCCTACCATACTTAATGGCAGCCTTGACATCCTGGTAGGAGTCTGGAAGTAAGTTTAAGAGAATTATAGCCTCATTTTCATCTCTTAATTTCTCACTAGACTCAACATTAGCTAATTATATAGTTATTCTCTTAAAATCATCCAGATTCTATTCAAGACTCTTAGTAACATCCGTCTTAAAACCAAACAATCTTTCCTTAAGCAAAACTTTGTTTGTTAAGGATTTCTTCATATAGAGGCTTTCTAGTTTCTCACATACATTTACAACTGTGTCCTCCTTATTGACTTCTCTGAGTACATTGTCTGAAAATTCAAGATGATAGTTCCAAGTGTTGTCACCATCATTTTATCCTTATGATCTTGTGTAAGTGTGTCAGGAAGTTTAGTAGGATCTTCCATTACCTTTAAGACCCTTTGTTGTGCCAATAGTGCCTTGATCTTCCTTCTCCAAATCCCAAAATCACCTGTTCCATCGAACTATCCACCTCAAATCTAGTTGATCTCATAATACCTGATCCAAACCAGTGATAATCCCTTTCTTGATTCAATGACAAGCTTGTCTCCTTGTTTATCAGTGTTCTTGGATTTTCGATTTTCTTGAACAACTTCTTGATTTGAGCTTTGGATATAATGACCTTCTTCATCTGAACAAGGTGTTTGTGATAGGTTCTCTTCAGTGGAGTTTATGGCGTGGTGAATCCTCAGAAGACTCCTTTTCAATTTGTTATGTCATGATATAAAAAAATTGAAGTAAAAGACTTCTTGTCAAATTCTTGAACACAGTACTCGAGCTCTGATACCACTGTTAGGATCTCTTTGGTCCTAAACCAATTTAACCTTAAAGACATTAACCCCCCCCCCCTTTTGTTTGCATGTGTGCAGGAACTCATAAAAGAAATAAACATGTATGGAGCTTGAATTCACAGATGAATAATAGTGTTGCAGAGGAGAAGGGAAGAAGAAGAGGAACGCAAATAACTTTTATACTTGTTCAGCTTGTAAAAGCCTAGATCCAGTTGAGCTCAAACTTGAGCCCTTGCACTATAACAAGGTAAGTGAAAAATTATAAATTTCAACTTGATTTCAATTTCTCTCTCATACAAAAATCTCTCTAATTTAGATGCCCAGAAACCTGGCACAAGATTGCTAGCCCGAACCCCTTGTTGATCAAATGCTTCAACCTTTGGCTATAAAATCTCCCCGAAAAGAATTTCTTTTGTTGTTACTTTCTTGTTGAGAATCTGTTTGCCTGAAAGATAGCTGTTTTGAGTAGTTTTTCAGTAGTCTATAATCTAAACTGATTTCTTATATATATGTATATATATGTTTGGACTGGTTGGTTTTAAAATTAATTAAAAATAAGTTAGAACCATGAACAGTTCGTGGACGGAATATTAAATTTTTTTCTAATTAACTTAAAACCAAACAACACGCGATTATGCATATACGACATTAAACGAGAAGATAAGGTTAGAAATAATTTTTTCACCTATACTTTTTATCAGAGAATTTCTGAACTGACGGGATTTCTTCGAGCGTTCTTTGTGCTCTTCAACTGCAAGAACAATTTGTGAATTTCATCCACCAACAATCGCTCGTTAACTGCAGAAATATATCTCGCGAGAATTTTGTGTAAGAATTCGTGTGTGAACTCTTAAAACGTTGAAGAAGAAAATTAAAAAAATTTCCTCATCAATATGTTTTCGGCGGCAATATGGAGGGAGGGGAAAACGTTGTTCTCCTCTTGCTTTTTTTGACAAGCAATTGTATCTTATCTTATTTATATGCAATCAGATTACTACTAGACATTGTTCAAATGTAATTTTTGATATTTATAAATATACTCATATATTTTAAATTTCTGAAAATTCACCACATATATTCATTATTGTCAAAAATTGTAATATTTCCTAGATTTTGAGTTGTATCAAAATCCATCAATCAAATTGATAAATTAATTGATCATTATCAATTAATTAATTTACTAATTATCTAATAATTAAAAAATAAAAACTAATTAATTTTAATACATATAACCACACTTAACTAATTAAGTGACATCACCCTATCACATATAGGTGTAGAAAATATGTCTGAGCACCAAAACACATCTTGATACAATTTTTTTCGTTTCTCTATTCATGTTCTCATGAGCTATTTTTTAGACCGAATGGACCAACTTAAACAAAGCTAAGGATTCAAATACCCGGAAAATTTATCTCCATAAATTTTTGATTTATTTAATCCTGATATCGTACGACTCCACTATAAGTTCGATGCCAAATCAACTCTCGATTAATTCGCGCTACGTTTTCTGTTGGTGTAAATAAACTCTTTTGTTTTCATGGTCTATAGAATATTTTAACATAATATTCATCGTGAATATTAGTAACAATAGCATAAAATTACCATTTTGCCCCTATTATTATTATTATTTCATTAACTCCTTTATAGATTATGAATAAGAAAGACATAATAGTGAATTGTCTCGTACAATTCACAAATCTTAATCAATGACTCGATTCATTAAATATCTGGCCAGGTTAATTTATTCACACTCCCATCAATAAAAATAATAAAAAATAATAACTTCACAATCGATTGGATGAAAATTTTTAATATCATCTTATCTGAAGTAGTATAAAAATATTAATGATTTACAAATAAAACAGTAGAAAATAATAATAAAAAATTGTATGGGTAACAATTTTCCATCCAAAAAGAAAAAACAAGGTCATTGAAAATTGTCTAATGTTTCGCCTCAGTGAGATACCTGGCCAAGTTAATTCATTGAATACCCATCGTTGAATACCCGACCATGTTAATTTAATCACACAATCATCATTGAATACCTAGCTAGGTTAATTTATTCACACATCCATCAATAAAAATATAAGGTGATATTGTTGCATAATCACAACGTCTCCACGCTGAACAATTTCTATAATCAGGTGATATTTACGTTCTATGTGTTTGGATCTCTTATGGCTTCTAGGTTCCTTAGAATTCGCTATAGTCCCACTATTATCACAATAAAGTATCATGGGTTTGTTAGCGTCTGAAACAACTTCAAGAGTCTTCAAGAACTTCCTAAGTTATACAGTCTCCCTTGTAGTTTCATAAGCTACCACATACAGCTTTCATGGTAGAATCAACAATGCAAGATTGTTTGATACTTCTGCATACAACTGCTCCACGGTTCAAGTCGAGCACCAATCTTGAAGTGGACCGACTAGAATCATTGTCTGCTTGGAAATCATAAACAGTATACCCCATCATATTCAGGTCAATACCTGAATACACAAGCATGTAAGTCCTTGTTCTCCTTAAATACTTAAGAATATGCTTGACGACATTCTAATGCTCGATTCTAATATTACATTGGAAAATGACTCACCACACCCACAACATAGCAAATGTCTGGCCTAGTGTAAAGTATTGCATATATGAGACTTCCTACGACTGAGGCATAGAGAATATTTCTTATGTTTTCCTCTTCTTGAGGAATCTTAGGAGACTGCTCTTTGGAGAGGCCGACTCCATGTCTAAAAGGAATAAATCTTTTCTTAGAGTTTTTTATACTGAAGCAATCCAACTCCTTATCAATATAAGATGTTTGAGACAATGCCTGTTCTTTCTATCTCGAAAGATCTGAATACCTATGACAAATGCAGTTTCTCCAAGATCCTTCTATTCAAATTAATTTGCAAGCTAAATCTTGACATCGGATAATTTTCCTACATCATTCCCAATTAGTAGAATACCATCTACGTACAAGACTAGAAAAAACCACTTTTCCTTCGTGCATCAGCTTATACACACAGGGCTATTCAAAACCATAGTTTTTATCAGTTTCGTCGAATCTAATATTCCATGATCATGACACTTGCTTAAGTCCATAAAAGAACTTTTGCAATTCGCAAACTTTTCCCTCTTGGCATTTCTCCATGAACTTGTCTGGTTGAGCCATATAAACGCGCTCATTAAGATTGTCATTCAGAAAAGCAGTCTTGACGTCCATTTGCCAGATTCATAATCAAGGGCAGCATCAATGGACAAAATGATTTGTATGGATTTAAGCATGGCCACAGGCGAGAAGGTATCCTCGTAGTTTATACCGTCCTTTTGTGTGTAGCCCTTAGCTACTAGCCTAGCTTTGAATGTCTCTACATTCTCATCCAGACATCTTTTCTTCTTATAGATCCATTTGCATCCTACGGGTTTTACCCCTTTAGGAGGATCTACAAGCTTCCAGACTCCATTCGAGTACATTGAATGTATCTCAACTTATAACTTTTTGCCATAAGTTTGCTTTAGGACCTGCCATAACATCTGAGTAGGAGATAGGTTCAACAAGGTCCTTATCTAAGACAGCTGTCAAAGCTTCTCCATAGGACATATACCTCTCAGATTGTCTCACAACCTTCCCACTACGTCGAGGCTCCATAGGCTCTGACTTTTGTCATGGTTCTTCCATTATTGAATCATAAACAATTTCTGATCGGGGTGTCGGTGTCCACTCACTCAATAATTTCTCTAGCACAATTGTGCTTCTCGGTTCTACACTTTTAATGTAATCTTCTTCAAGAAAATGAACATTCGTGCTGATGAATGTTTTCTGGCCAGTCGTACTATAGACATGCATAATTCTGAATGACCAGCCAACTTGCCTGTCTTCAGTTTTAGAACATGTGCTGTGTACCCCCATATTTTAAAGTGGTTAGTAGACGACTTTCATCCATACCATCTTTCATATGGTGTACCAGGCACCATCTTCAACAGAACTTGGTTTAAAACATATGTCGTTGTTTCCAAGGCATACCCCTAGAAGGAATCTAGGAGGGATGAGTAACTCATCATGGATCTAACCATATCCATCAGAGTTTGATTCCTTCTCTCTGACACACCATTTTATTGTGGCGTACAAGATACTGTAAGCTGAGAAAGAATACTTTCTTCCTTAAGAAAGCCTTCGAACTTTCCTAGCAAGTACTCTCCACCACAATCGGATCGTAGTGTTTTGATTTATTTTTCTAATTACTTTTCAACCAAAGCCTTATACTCTTTGAACTTTTCAAATGTTTCAGATTTTTGACGCATTAGATAAACATGACCAAAATGTGAAGTTTACGAAGTATTTATAACCTCTTCTTGTTTAGATATTCAATGGCCCACATACATCACTATGTATGAGCTCAAGGCATTGAGTGGCTCTTTCACCTTTTGCTGGAAAATATCTCTTGGTCATTTTACCTTCAATACAGGATTCGCATGTAGGTAATGATCTCACACTTAAAGTTTGCAAAAGACCATCATTCACAAGTCTTTTAATCTTTTCCAGGATAATATGACCAAGGCGTAAATGCCACAAATATGTTAGAACGGTTGAGTCATACTTTAACCTTTTATTATCCCTTTGTGAATCATTTTTCACTTCAGTGTCAGATATCATTGGAACTATTGATTTTACATGAAATAGTTATTAAACAAACGTGCAATAGTAATAAGTAGTCATTTCTAAAAATACCAATATCTTTATCAATGAAATTCAAATTGAAACCTTCCTCAATTAAACTAGCTTTTGAAATAAGGTTTTTCCCAAAAAACTGAGGTATAGTAAACATCACGAAAAAACAAACAACCGTTATCAAGTTCCAATTGATATAGCCAATACTAGTGCTCTATTCCCCATAGGATGATGAACTCGACCAAGATATCAGAGATAATCCAGGCAGTTGCATATCCAATGGTTATCGACTCCACAGTGATGACACTTGTCTCACAACATGTACACCTGGTAGTGCCCTTACCATTTGTAACTTTTAAGTTTTGCTTCTTAGCCTTATTCAGACCTCTTCTCGTGTTTCATGTTGGCCCCAGAGGTGGAAGACTTACTTTCAGTAAACTTTGCCTCTCTAGTCTTCCTCTTTCCCTTTAGAAACAAAGTCTCAGCGGCTTGCAACTCCTTTATAATCTCAGGAAGCTAGTAACTCAACTTGTTCATCAAATAATTAACTTTGAAGTTCTTGAAAGTATCAGACAGAGTCACTAAGATCATATCCACCTTAGTGTCTCCATCAACCTTAGCACTCATGATCTCAATTTCATTCAGATAACTATTTCAGCATCATATGTTCTCTGACAAGAGTTCCAAGTTTTATCCTGCAGTTCATAAGCTTTCGCATAACTGCCTGTTTAGCTTAATGAAAATGATCTCCGAACATGTCGATGATGTTCAACATCATATCAACGGTGGTTCAACACATTGCTAATAGAAGCCTAGATGTAACATCTGACTATCTCATCAGAACGTAACCAAAAAGCATAAAAATCATTTTCCTCTTGAGTCGATTCACTAAAAGGCTCAAAACGAACAATGGGTGGTGAGCACGAACTTGTGCTTTTCAATCATTAGTATGATATCAAGATTGTGTTTCCAATCACTGTACACCAGTAAATATTGTTCGCGTTTAGGATAGTTGAAAATGTGGATATTGACATGATTATCAAAAAGAATAATAAAGCGGTGTAAATAAATGCCCAATCGTTTGAAAAAGTATGATGCAAGATGCAACTACTTAAATATTCAAAAATTATCAAAAAAATATTTCCTCCATGATGTTACGATAAAAAATGATAGCTTGTCTCATTGAGGGATGGAGTCTAAACTATTTCCTATCGCATCGAGACTCTTCTCGTTTGGTCAACGCTTAAATGTCTCCGCACTAGCTTAACCAATCATCAATGGTTTTGGTCACCTTGACCCCATTGACTAGCCCCAAGTGAGGATCCCAATGTGCTTCAGTCTAAGTGTTTAACCAACGCATCAACTCATAAAAGTTGTTATGGACTAATATTTCATCTATGGGGCGACCCTGCCCCACAACTTTTTGTAGAAGTCTTAGCTTTTCAAGCAACTCGATGACTCAAAGCGACACGACTCTAAAGTTTCTTCCATTGAAGAGAGGACCATTATGGGTGGTTCTAAACCATTCCATGTGGCACGATCAAGCTCACGTTGGAGACATTGTGAACGTTTCAATGTAAATGACCCTCCCACTTAGTTTTTGAAAAAAAGATTGGATTTTTTGTTATTTTTCAAAACATAACTTTTATTCATTTGAAAAACGTGATGAAATTAATCAATCCTTTATTAATTTTAAATTCAAATTTAAAATCGTAACCATTATAAATTTTGCATTGTAATTAAATTATAACAATTATAATTAATCTACAATGATGCATATACATGATGTATTGCAATTTGATATTGACATATCATTAGTTCTATATGACATGTTATATAATTATGCGTGATTAAAATTAAATCATACATTTAAAATTAAACTCTTTATTAGCTCATTTCTAATTACAACCCAAAAAAATAATAAATTACAAATTAATTTACACATGGCGTCTATAATTATCTATTTGTCCTTCAGATTGTCCCACCACTTTGTAACTCTTTACAAAACTTCATTCCCATTTTAAAATCAAATTTTAAATTTTAAATTCAAAATTCAAATTTTAAATTTCAAAAATTCAAAATTTAGAATAAAACTATTTTTCTAATTAAATAAACTCATTAATTATCCTCCATTTTTTTTCTTTTTTAGAATAAAACCAAAGATAAAAAGATAACATTGATAATTATCTTTTGAATTTAAAATTCAAAAGATAAAAATATAAAATAGATAATTATCTTTGAACAGGGTTTCCCAAACCCTAATTGTTATCACTTAGGGTTTCACAAACTCTAGTCACCATGTAGGGCACGGGAGAGGACAGTGGCGACGGCGGGCACCGGAACAGTTCCACAGCCGCCAAAACAGTAACTCCGACGTGAACACTAATTTCGGCTTGACCAGTAATTTCGATGTGAACAATAATTTTGGCATGAACAGTAATCTGCATGAATAGTGCATTTTCGGAGACTTCTCGGTGGTTGTCCAGCGACTTCTCGGCAGCGAATTTAAGTGACGGTATCGAGGTGACGATGATTTTACATCAAATTTATAAAATTACAGCTTTTGAAACAAAATAAATTACATAAAATCCTATGCCTCAAATCCGGCATATATCAATTCTAAATTGAAATAAAAACGTCTAGAGCCTAGTTAGAGATCTAATCACATAACACATTCAAAACAATTTTGAATCTACCATACAAAATCATATGCTAATTTGCACAACATTCATGATAGGTTCGTTTCAAATATCAAGATGCATAATCAAGAACATATTGCTCTGATACCAATTATTGGGACCAGTTGGTTTTAAAATTAATTAAAAATAAGTTTGAACCACGAACGGTTCTTTGGCGGAATATCAAAAATTTTCTAATTAGCTTATTAAAACAAATTAAATAACTTAAAATCAAACAACGTGTGATTATGCATATACTACATTAACGAGAATATAAGGTTAGAAAAAAAAATCCACCTATACTTTGTATCGGAGAATTACTGAATTGGCGGAATTCCTTCGAGCGCTCTTCGTATTCTTCAAGTTTCGGGATCTCAATCACGCACTTGAACTCCAAGAATGATTTACGAATTTCGTCCACCAACAATCATCCGTTAATTTTAGAAATATATCTCACGAGAATTTTGTGTAGGAATTTGAGTGTGGGCTCTCAAAACGATTGAAAAAGAAAAATAAAAATTTTTCTCTTTCAATATGATTTTAGGCGGCAAGAGAGAGAGAAGGGAATATGTTTTTCTTCTCTTGCTTTTGTTTACAAGCAACTGTATCTTATCTTACCTATATGCAATCAGATTACTATTAGATATTGTTAAAATGTAATTTTTTATATTTATAAATATACTCATATATTTTTAAATTTCTAAAAATCCACCCCATATATTCATTACTGCCAAAAATTACAATATTCATAGAGTTTGAGTTGTATCGAGATTCATCAATCCAATTGATTGATCATTATCAATTAATTAATTAAATATTTTTTTATTTACTAATTATCTAATAATTAGAAAATAATAAATTAATTAATTTCAATACATATAATCACACTTAACTAATTAAGTGATATCACTCATCACATATAGATGTAGGAAATATGCCTTGACACCAAAACATATTTTGATCTAATTTTCTTCGTTTCTCTATTTCTGTCCTCATGAACTATTTCTGAGACTAAATGAATGCACATGAACAAAGCTAAGGATTCAAATAACCAGCAAATTTATCTCCATAAATTTCTGATCTATTTAATCCTAACATCGTACGACTCCACTGTAGGTTCGACGCTGAATCAAAATCTCGGTTCATGCGCGCAACATTTTCCGTTAATGTAAATAAAACTTTTATTTTCACTGTCCACATAATATTTTAACCTAATATCCATCGTGAATTTTAGTAACAAGAGCATAATATAAAATTACCACTTTACCCCTCTTGTTACTATTTCCTTAACTTCTTTATTGGCTGTGAATAAAAAAGACACAATAGTGAATTATCTAGTACAATTCACAAGTCTTAATCAACAACTCAATAATTGAATACCTAGTCAGGTTAATTTATTCACAGACTCATCAATAAAGTATAAGGTGATATTGTTGATTTCGCAATCGAACCACGAATTTTCATATCTGTGAATCACGTAATTCCAACTTAATTGAATTACAATCCCAACAACCGAGGTATTCCCCGCCAATTCGAACTCACTCATTTGACATATCAAATATTGCAACTAATTAAGTCAAGCTACGTATTCATCTGAGGATTAAAATAATTATGAAAATGTCCTGAATGTGTAACAATTAGATTTAGAGCTTGGTAAACGGTTTTGAGCTCTAAACTAATTTTTTACTGGTCTATTCAACATGTTCATAACTTGTCTAGGTTAACCTTTTGAGTCTCCACTCTCATGCCTCAAGACTGACATCTAGTGGCTCAACCTAAACTACGAATATCGTTCTGAACTTTCTCAGAAGAGTTTGTTTGGAGACGTCTCTGTCTTAACTTTTCGTTCGTTGATGAAAGTTTCAGGACTTGAGTAATTTATAAACACACTTTAATTTAAAATAAAACTTTCAATTTATTCATAAGAATTCAATAATATTAATGTCTGAGAAATAATTAAATACAAATAAATAGTTATTACACGTTACTTTATGGTCATATTCCAACAATATATGTTTGGACTTGAATTTAAGATCTAGTAGTATTTAGCCATGTGCGTTGATCGATGACATATAGGATGAGTCCAATGACTGTTTAACAGATTTACAACTGATTTTATTTGTTGATTATTGATCAATTAACAACATCATGGTACCCATTCTTTAAATATATGAGATCAAAATATTCAAATTGAGATTAAAAAAAACTTCAATCATACCTCAGCAAAATTATAATATAGCCGAATAACATCAAATCTCCTGCACATAATTAATTTCATTTTTTTCTATTGTTGACGAAAAAAACATATTTTGATATCTATACCAAACAGTTGTTTTTTGGTTTCATGCTTTTGTCGACCACAATGTCTCTACAATATACAGTAAACATCAGTATAAAAAAACAATTCGTAAAAATAATTCCCAACGATATTGATCAGTATCATCCTACATAATATATATTTTATTCGTAATACAGCTAATTGCATAGAAAATAAAAAAGTAAGGAGAGAATTGAGACACACGACATAAATATTACACTTACCAAAATTAACCGGAAAAGCCAAAATTAAAACTAGATAATCAAATACAACGAGGAGTTGTATTAAATCGAAATCTAAGTTAATTTAGATTTCTAGCTAGGCATTGGAATTTCGTGAGATATAGTAGAGATGGGTAAATGAGGGAGCTGGAGGAGATCATTGGCAACAGGATCATTGTCGGACAAGAGCATCTTAGGGTTGATGAGAGTGAAAACCATCAAACATAATGCTACCAAAACAGAAAGACCCAACAGAATAAACATGAGAGCCTTTGCGATTCTGCTTCCTTTGACCTGTTCGGCATACTGGTTTGAAGCCAATGCAAGCATTGTTAGCGGGAATGAGTAAGCCCACCATGCTACGTTGAACCTTCTCATTGATCTCTTGAACAATATTGGTCTGCACACCTGCTTTGCAATGAAATTCACTCAGTTATTAATCAGTAAAAAAAAACATTGGAACTATAGTTGTGAATTAATTATAGAAACTGTACAAAATTAAAGGCTAACATGAGTTTTTTTCCCTATATTAGGACTTGAATCCACAATGTTATAGTAATGTGTTATTATTTATATTTTTATATAAAAATAGTATAAAGTATTATTTTATATATATGGTCAATGGTTTGTCTTGTTTCTTTCGGGGTTTTCCAATTAAATTACTAACCCTTGATTTCTTCTTGATTTAAGAAATCTTCCTGTACCCCATATTCCCGTTGTGGCAAAGCCGATTTTTTTTCCCAGTTCCATCATATATCATAGTACCCTGCTGTGGTTGACCGCCAGTGTGTTTGGAATCGCTATAACACAATAATACAAGTGACGTGAGACAGGGGCGGCTCAGGGAAAACTGATGGCTAAGGCAAAAAAATCAAACAAGGCATCTATAATTAATTATAATTAAAACACCAAGCATGATATATTTTCAAGATTAACATAAATTATTTATAAAGAATTCCATCTCACAAAAATTCCAAGATCAAAAGAAAACGATTGTCTTAACACAAGTTTAATATAATTATGCACTAATAAATTTATATAATCTAAATATTTTTTGAATTCGTTCATTATAAAAAGAGAAATGGATAAATCCCAAGCATAGTAGTGAACCCTTGGCGATCGAGTTGCCCTGGTAATTGCCTCAATGGCCTTGGGTTGAGCCACCCCTGTCGTGAAAAAACCACCTCACACTTTGTAGATTTTTTTTTCTTATATATTTAATTAGCACGTCTTAATCAGGTACATTATCATCTTACAATAAAGTTGAATAAAATGTGTTCATATTCTTTTTTTATATAATTAAGTCAGTTAATTAAAATTTTAAAAAAATTATTATAGTATCATAATGTTCATCACTATTATAATTTGACTACGTATAAAATGAAAATGTAAAAAATTAAGTCTAAATTACGAATTATATTAGAAATTTCATGACATAGTCATACATGAGTAGTACTGTAGTGCTACCTAACGATTCTCTCAATAAAATCCGCGTGAAATTGACAATTTGAGTCCGTATCCCTATTCCCTAGTAGGGACTCCTAGTGAATGCGACCAAACTACGTAATATTTCTTTGACTTATTAATTTAATGCGACTAAAATATATATTGATTAAATATTACCAGTGACGTAAAGAGGAATAGTGAAAGGAAAAACAGCATCTTCGAAGCTGTGTCAAAATCCCCCGTAATAGATTCCCAAGCCAAGCTCGCAACGCTCGGCGCCGCAAAAAACAGGAAGAAAACCGGCCGTAACATCGCCGGAAGCCGATCGCCTCCCGAAAACCGCTGATAAAGAGTGACAAAAGGCACCAAATAATGGACCATCCCCAACGAAAACAAACAAACAGCACTCTCCTTCCACCCCATCTGCGCCGCCGCCTGAGCCCCCACCAAGTTCCCAATCACCGACAGCTGACTCGTCGGATTCGCCACCGTATACAAAAACCTCTTTCCCTTCGTAAACCACTGCCCATAAATTTTAACATCAAGCACCACAACCGGCACCGCGAACACCCACCAAAGGACCAAATACGGTGCCGTTTCTTCTGACAAAAACGGAGCGGACTGAAGTAAAAGAAGCCAGGAAATGAAAGGGGCAAAGAGGTAATTTACACCGACATGATGCAAGAACTCTGCTTTGACCATATTGAAGTAAAACAAACATCTCAAAATGTAAAGAAGAGAAAGTAAAAACAGGACAAACAGAGCAAAAGACCACAGTACGAGAAAAGGAATTTCATGGGAATGTTGGTGGACACGTGGCGTGTTTGTGTGGTGAGATGGATTGATAATTGTTTTCCATAGCAAAGCTTGTCCACCTAAAGAAAGGCTAATCCTGAAATAGCCTGCATGGAATTTCGTTAATATGATTTTTAAGGACTCGAATGATTTTGCAGTGAAGATGGTAGAGATTATTTTTTGGTTACGTGGCTGGATCCTATCTGGTGTGTCGATTTCAACCTGTATTTCGATTTCAGATCGAGATGCTTGGGTTGCCATCAGAAACTCTAATTTTCAACATATGATAGATGTTGGTTTAGTGTAAAATAAATTTTGATTATATAGAGAAAGATGAGGAATTAGAGACAATGAATTTAGGAGTATATATTTATGATATTTTGTAGAAATTGCATGTAGTAAGCAAGAAGTGGAGTTTTCTTGAAGAAAATGTGCTACATATATAGCTGGTGTATACGACGAATTTGTACGTGTTTTATTTTAAAATAATGTGTTGAAAATTTGGTGCTTTTATGTTATCATGAAATTTTAATATTTTTAAGAAAAAAGTATACATCCTTTAAGTTTTGTCTAAAAAATACGGAGATCCCCTCTAATTTTAAAAAAGATAAAAAATTCCCTTCAAATTTCATTTTATGGACAAAAAACCTCAAAATCGTTAAATATTTACTTAACGGCCTTTAATTACTTTTTTAATACCAAAAATACCCTCCCTTATCCATCACTAATGGGTGCTGACAAAAAATTAAGGGGACTATAGGCATTAATTCAGGTAAAATAAATTTGGGTGAGGGTATGATAGTGGGTCGGGTAAGAGTCTCGGATAAAATGAAAACTTAGGGCTTTTTTGGTCATTTCACTTAAAAATTAACTCTGTTATAACAAATTGGATTTTGTGTTTTTTCTAAAATTAGGGTGTCCATGTCTTTTAGACAAATTTCAAGAAATGTCAATGTATTTTTTCTATTTTTTAATAAGAACAACAAACGAAAGCAAATTTAACAAGAACACTTGCTACAAAATCTAGAAGGAAAAGAAAAAAGCTTTGATATCCAAGTCATTCACCATCTCCCAATTATCATAATTAAGAACCCCAAATGTCTGTTTTGGATATAGTCTAATCAGCAGATTAACAGTCATAGCATCAGATTCAACCATAAGATTCAGACAGTGAAATTTTTTAATTAGCAAATAAAAAGGCCTTCATAAATAGGAAGAGCTTCGGTGACATCCGGAGTGAAAAACCTTAGTCAACGCAGCAATTGGCAGGCAAACCATGGGAGTAAGTTTCTAATAATTATCCTTCCAATACCTAAACCAACACCGAACACCACAGCTCGTTACCATTTGAGGAACCCCACAGACAGGAGGCTTCAGATTCTTCTCATACACAAAAGATGTAACAGGCAATACCATAACACTAGAAGATATTCATAGCATATGCATGAATAGATTGAATTACAGCTTTGAACAAGAGTTCCTTACCGGCTTCGGAGAACAACTTTTCCTTCCACACTTAGAATTTACTCTAAACTCGATCCTTGATATTAACATATGATATTTACCCCTCCAAGCCATAGTAGGAAGCCCAAAATCCTTTTCATGGAATCCAACCACAAGAATACCTAAAAGAGATTGCATGTATGATCGATCTAGCGTCCTCTCTAGCATTTGGACTGAAAGAAAGAGCCAGATTTTCCTAAGTTAACAACTTGCCCATAAGCTACTAATGTTAGAAGCTTTTTTTTTTAGGGAAATAGGTTAGTATAAGAAAATAAATAAAAATATAGCCAAAAAATTATTGTTTTGCACAATTGGCCAAAAAATATAAGGTTCCTATATTTAAAACCTACATACTATAAGAAAAAGATAAATTTGCCTTCTTAATTAAACTAACAAAGCTTTGGTGATTTTGGAACTCTAGCCCGAATTTTGTAAATCAAAGCTTAAATCTTATCACTATCAATTGTAAGTGATATTTATAGTTTCAATCTCTTATTTTCGTTCAAAATTATTTTCCGTTCGAACTTGATCATTCAACTTTGATATAGTTCGAATTTAGTTCGAAAGTATTTGAATTAGTTCGAAATTATTTAGAATGAAGTCTGATTGGAGGTTGAATCTGTGTTATTACACGGTTTTTTGTTTTACTTCGAGTTTGATTTCGTATCTGTCAAATACAGTTACTGCTCCATGAAAATTTTTATGTTCTGTTTTGTATCTGTCAAACACGACCTTTTGTAAGAGTGAATTTCATTATGTTTTGTCTTCTGAATGCATAGATGATTTTCGTTTGAATTAGTTCAAAAAATTTCCGTCTTTTTTGTCTTCAGAAGTAAGTGATAATTTTGAATTATGTGGATGATTTTTGAATTGCATGATCCTTTTTTGTCTTATGCTGCATAATTTCAAATTTTATATATGGTTTTTGAAAAATATAATAGTTTTAATTTATGTTTAACAAGTGAGTAGATAGACATATACTATAGGTATTAATCCATTTTCTCTTAAGATCTTTGAATTAGATTTGTCACACTCTTACTAGTTCTGAAAATTAACATGCCATAGGCATATAACCATATATATGCTCATATATTAGCTAACTAATTAACACTTTTTATTTCAAATAGCAAACTAATGTTGACTTATATATTTACTGATTATTATGAACTAAACTAATGTTGACTTAAATAAAATGCAAGAAAATAATAAGAAAAGGCCAAATTAAAGTAGTAGTAAATGCAGCTAAAGTAAAAAAATCATTGCCTCTAATGAAATTGCCAGAAAAAGAGCAGCAAGCACAACAAGCAGCAGCAAAGTAAACGTTGAAGAAAAAGGCAGCCACACCAGAAAAAGTAACAGCTCCATAAAAGGAAACAACAACAACAACAACAATTATGCCAGATGAATCCGATATTCCTAACTTCAATTTATTATCCCAACCCCTTCCCGACTATGATTGAAAATATTATTACAACTTTTGAATTGTTTTGGATATATGAGTATATATCTGATTACTTGAAAATAACTTTGTTTTACACACTATATACAGATACGTAAAAGAAATATATTATCAGTAGATATCTTATTCCGTGAAAATAACTTTGTTTGACAATGTGTATATGTATATACATAAATGATAATATACTATCAGTACAAATCCAATTCCTTGTAAATGAGGTATTTTGACTAAGTTTATTTGTATTTGACAGATATGAAATCAAACTCGAAGTAAAACAAAAAGCCGTGTAATATATACCATGTGGTATACGACAATATACCATTTAATAACTGATATCATATCGTATAACATAATATGAAACTATTTACCATCAAGTATATGTTTATATACTATATTCTAAATATTCCAACAAATGAATATTCCAAAATAAATAAATAATAGTATATAATTATATACTATACGATATATACATATACACTACATAACAAAAATAACGATTTAATCAACAAGGGAAACAAGATTTCATCCATCAATAATCAAATTCTAGAATACTACAAGAAATGAAGCTAAAATTGCAGAACACTAACAAAAGAGTTTCAGAATACTACTAATTTCCAAAATTCTACCAAAATTCCAGAATTCTACCAAAAAAGTTCCAGAATACATTTGCCTTATAAGAAATTGCAGAATACAACCAAATCACAACCTAATACTGCCAAAACATTCTAGAATATTAATTATTCTTCCAAACAAAAAGCAAGCCAAAATTACAGTAAAAAGGAAAAGAACAATCAAAATGAAAAAGAAGGATTAACATAATACTAGTAACAACCCCAATTTCTTAGAACGAATGACACATAAATGATTGAGGTTTGAAGTAATGAAGGATTCATGAAGAAATTGTGTGAAAAATTGCCATAATTTTTACTGTATTTTTTAAGAGAAAACTGCCGAAGCCGAGGAAGAAGGAAGCTGCGGCAATCTGTGTAATTGTAGAATTAAAAAATAATAAACCTAAAAAAACAACTATTAATTTTACAAAAGGGTATAAACGTAAAAAACTAAACAAAGTCATAACTAAATAATTTTAAAAAGAGGATTTGACCATATATGTATATCATAACTTAAGACACATAATACAAAATTACAACTTAAAATATCATAATCCCCTAATTTTCTCATATTAGAAATGGTGCAGGCCCATATAGTATGAAAGTTGAGCCCATAATATCTCATGAGAAGCCCAAGCGCCTATTCAGCTCAGTTTGTATTCATCAGCGTTCCTTTTAAAACCATCAAAGTGATACCCCTCCCAAAAAAAGGGAAAGCCATAAAAATGACAAACTACTTTCCAATTTAAATTATAAAAATGATCAGAATGTTTTTGTAAATAAGTTATTTACATCAATGTGTTTTTTGTAAATAAATTATCTACGATTATAAATAAAAAGTTTTCCGATCATTTTACAATTTGATATGAAAAGTTGACTTTTTTGAATAAAAACAAACAACAAACATGCTTATTCTAATGGAACTGTGGAAGAAGGAATGAATCAGATGTTGGTAGTCGCGACGCATTCTCAGCGGAAATGTGTGACGCGAGGCCATTTTAAAAATTAATTTTTTAATAAAAATTAAATCTTTTAATAAAACAAAATCTTGCAAAGCTGAGATAACCAAATTTTTTTAATTGAAAACACTGTTCAATCAGTCATGATCTATTATATATTTATATATTAAATTAATAACATACAATGTTAGCAATCATATACCACTTATAGTCTAAATCAAGCGTGCTCGCGAAACTAATCGATTCTCCGTTCCCACGAAATCGTTCCAACGATCAGCAGACTCTGAGATCCATATCAAGATTTTTCAAGTCAATTCTCAACACACTAGGACATGAGGTGCGTATAGTATAACGAATACACTTTTCTGTCTCTAGATGTACTCAACACCTGAAATCTAAAGATTTTACTAAGAATGACTTTTTTGAAACGATTCTTTAAAAGAATGTGATGATTATTGTTTTAGAGATTTGATTAACTTTTAATCATAGAAAAATCACTCCTTGAGAAATTGTCTTTTTCTCTTAACTCTTGATTGATGAACTGATTCTCTCATTCGATTGATTAACGGATTCTTGATTGATTCATACATATTAGGCCATCAGAATAATATCTGTATATTTTTCTTGATAATAGCCAAATATTTTGGGATAATTGAAATAATATTTAATTAAAAAATTACGAATAGCAGTGGGATCCACTGCTATTATGCACAACTACATAGCTGCATGGCACTACAGTGTTGTACACCCACTACTGCAGTGTCATGTGGCACTACAACAGTCCATGTCAATCTCTGATACCCAATCGGTGATTGACATGTGGCAATTAGTGCGTATTAAATATTTATTTTAATTAAATTAAATATCTAGATATTTATTATTTCAAAATTAACATATCTGATTAACCCTATCAACTAAATTATCTGTTATTTCACAAATAACAGATTTAGTTGTTCCAAATTATTATCTAAAAATAATTTAATTATCTAATTTCATAAATTAGATATTTTGTCTAACTTATCGATTATTAGAAAAAATCGACAATTATTAATATATATATTAATTCCAAAAATTGTATANTAAAAATTCATTTTCAAGTAAATCATTTTCTCATGTTCTGAAATATTTACACCGTAGACTGTGTAGTACAGAGGTGACTTGGGGACCGTGGACCTATAATATTAAGATCCAATAAACCAGATTATTAATTTAACTCTTTAATTAAATACTTTTATTTATTAATTTGATTATTACTCCACTATAAATATTCAATTGAATTCTTAGTGATTATAGAATGTATTTATAGAGTATTCTCATGTAGTCCACTGATATAATCAATTCATGTAGTCATGTTCTCCAATTATTGGTTCGTAAATTAGAACTGGTCAAAATTTTCATTTTACCCTTCTAATTATCTCTTGATCTTTAAGTACCATTAATCCACTAGTGAATGACTAATTTATACTCTTATTATAAATTTGAGCTCAATAACTATTCAGTTCTAGAATTAATACTTAAGGGAACCAATATACGATCCGTTAGGAAAACTTGGATTCCAAATCTTGTAAGATCATGTTCCCAGCTATACACATCACTGAATCTCCAAAACAAAATTCACTAGCCTGTTTTACAAACAAACATTAACGAGTGAATCAAAAGATCCAGTAGACATGCATATGAGTTCATCACTACTCAGGATTCAGACTGGTCTACATATAATCATTGAATTGATATATATTAAATCTCTATGATAAATTCCACGTTGATAAAGATATTAATTCATATCGGTTCAGTCATATATAATCTCATTATATAAAGTACCTTCACTTAGATGTCTTAGTGAACCGTACTAGCAACTATTCATTAAAGATTTCATACCTTAATATGTTGCTCACAATTTTATTCATCATCTATGATCTTAATCCTCTCTACTAATACGAGATTATAGTCTCATTAATGAATATAGAAATTTCAGATATTTATATAAATTATTCAGATATTTAGTCGGGACAAGACGAGACGCACAATTTTTGTCTCGCGCGGGACGGGACAAAAGTCCTTGTCCCGACTTTGCCCCATCCCATCCACACATTTATATATATATATATATATATACACACATTGTATTTGTTTTAATTTTAACCTTAATTCTTTTTATTTTTAACCTGTAATTGATTTTTAACATTTATAACCTAGTCTAAATCTCTAAAAAAAGCCCAAAATCCAAAAAAAAATCAAATTTAGCCTAAAAAAGTAAAAGAAAAAAAGTAAAAAAATGTAGTAAAAAATGGGAAAAAACTCATCCCGACCCCATCCCGTCCCGTCCTACTCGGGATTTTCTCTCTATACAGGATAAAACTGGAGTAAAAAAATATTTTCCCGTCCCGTACAGATCACATGCATTCATAACGCTCAGTAAACCGTACTAGCAATAATTCATTAAAGATTTCATATTTTAATATGTTGCTGACAATTTTATTCATTATCTATGATCTTAATCCTCTCGTACTAATATAAAATTATAGTCTCATTAATGACTATAGAATTTTTAGATATTTATATAAATTATTAAATAATAATTTAAAATAACAATCAGTACAAGAAAAGTTGATTATGGCGGCGGTTTTATTCGTTTATTGCAACCGTTTTAACCGCCTCCAAAAAGATTTATGGTGGTTCAAAATCCACCACCTTATATCCACCGCCGCAACGGTTTTTGGCGGTAGTTATTCCAACCGCTGGAGGACCGTCGACAAAGGGGGTATTTCTCGGTGATTTTCTCTCTCTTTACCGATAGTAAATAATATTTAGCGGCGGTACAAACAGTCGCCAAATGTCTAGAAACTGAAAGAAAATATCTTACTCAGGCTCTTTTTCGACTATTTTATCTCTTTACCGGCGGTTCCCAGAAACAGAAAAAAATCTCTCCGGTGGTTTAAAACCTTCTCTAGAGGCTCCAAAACCGCCGCTATAAATTGAAATTTTGGCTAGAATTTTTTCTATTTTTAAACATCCCATAATTTTCAAAAATACATATTTCAGTAAACATTCTATATCACAGGTTTCAGAATCTATCAATACAAAAATTCTAACAGTTTAGAGTCCATTAATTCAAATATTCACAAATTCTTGCATTTTAAATGTTCACAAATTCAAACATTCACAAATTTTAAATATTCAGAATCCATCAATTGAAGCATTCACAAATTATAAAGACAAAATAATATAAGTTCAAACTTAAGCAAATATAGTATTTTCCATACTCACTGAACTTTACACGATCATGAAGTTGTGGGAGGATTTCTAGAATCCTATAAACACATAAAAAATGAACAAAATTAGTATTAGTTGTTGGAATAAACAAATTTATAATTACGTAAAGTATACATATTCCTTAGAAATCTTACATGATCACCGCTGGAGAATAAGAAAGAAAGATTTTGTGCTTGCATCATTTTCATAAGGTATGCCACTTGAGATTGAAGTTGAACTTGACCATTTTGAAGTTCATGGACTTGTGACTTAACTCTCTCATGTTCTGCACGTGGAACAAATGCCTCTTCAGAAAATCGACGGCTGCTCTGCGATCCAAATACACTGGCGGGAGTTCGACCTAGTCCCATTCCACGGACTCGTCCAGGATACTCTGAACCCGCAACTTCAGAAAATGCATCTCTAGGGGTGATATTATTCCCAGCATGCGTTTGGGTTGCCAGAAGTTCTTGCATTTTCTCTTATAACACAAATAAACAACTCAATCGCATATGTGACAAATATAGTTGAAAAAATTAAAAATATTGTCAAATATAGACTTAAAAATAATTCTTACAACTCTAGAAGCAAATTCTTGATCTATCCAATTCTCATCTTTGCATTTATGCGTTTCTATGAACAGTTCGAGAGCATTGGGCTCTCTCCCCAACACCCTCGTCTATTATTATGTTTATATATATATATATATATTTTGATCACAATACTAAAATTAAAAATATTACTTATAATAAAAAAGATTCACGTACAATTTCATCTTATTTTTTAACATAAATTTTCCTTCCTAAAGAATGATGTATACTTTATTTTACTCATACCGTAGTGTTTCTTCACCACGAGTCTGTTATTTTAGAAACAAAAGTAGTATTTATTCTACGTAATAAATAAAATTGAATGTTAAAAAAAATATTGTAATACCATTCCTTCATAAGAGAACAAAAAATGGACAATAGCATTCCACTGATCTCGTGGAACTTCCTCAGGTTTATGTCATATACATTCTTCTTCGATCGGATATTTTGTCATATTTATTGTTCTCAATTTACTTTTTCCATCCTTCCAACTCTTATTAAATGAATACAATGCAAACTTTCCGTTCGCGATGGTAACTTCCTATTTACTCTGAAAAATTATAAAGGTATTGTTAATAAATACATAATGGAAGAGACAATTACAAATAAGTATTTAACCTTCCCAATATCCCATACTGCATTCTTGTACATTTCAGGCACTTTCTTCCAATTTTCATAGGTGATCGGCAATAGATCGTAGGTGCTTCCTAGTGAAGCAAAAAAACTCGTATACATAGATGTTTGATCCTTGATCGATTGTCATGCAGAGTAGATTTCAACTTTCATATATGAGCTAATCGTGTCTGACCATGAACCTTTTTCCTAGAGGAGGAGGATTCACCTACTTATAAAATATTATTTTTGTATGGTTGTAAAAAATATAAAATATGCAGTCATTTGGACAAGCATGTAACTTTTCATACCCAAGACCCAACCTTTCTATAATCTTTCCAACTTCATAAAATGTTTTTGGCAACTCTCATCCAGCTTTACGCAATCACTCAAGGAACCCCAATAGCACCTCATTACTCCAACCATGAAGACACTTGAGGTGGTAAAGATACACAATAAATGAGAGATTTGAAAACTTTTGCATCTTGGATATAAAAGTTCATTACTATCTCTAATTAAGTCAGGGAAATCATTCACCTCTCTGTGTTAAGAATCATTTAATTCCACAACAAGTCATGTATATTGTCATCACAAGTTTCATACATAGATGTATGGCTCACATTTCTTTCATTAAGCTCTTCTGTATTTGAATTTTGCAATATGGATTCACCATGAAAAAATCAACGTGTATAATCAATGCAAAACCCATGACACACTAAGTGCCTATGCACACTCTCCCTATTCATCCTTACCGTATTCACACAACATTTAATGGACACAAATTCTTAGCTTCTACAGAAATGCCTTCAAAAGAAAAATCAAGAAACTCCTTAACTTCATTAAGGTAATCTTGACTAACTCGGGATTTTTCAATCCAACTTTTATCCATATTAAAATCAATATGAACACGTTATAATAGATAGTTCAATACAATGAAAATCAAACTCACAATGAAATTAGAGTTACAAATTGAGATACAGAACAGAGACAAACAAGTTATAGTAACTACAAGAATTAAATAAACTAAAAAATTAGGAAAATTACAACAGATAATTAACTAAACAAATTAGCTACCCATATTCTAACTTTTCAATTAAATTAGCTATCCATATTCTAACTATTTGACTATTAAATTAAATAAACTTAAAATTAGGAAAATTATAATAAATAATTAACTATATTCATAATTAGATTACAATAAACAAACTAACCATATTCTAACGTTGGCATAAATGAACCAAAAGCACCAATCAACATGTTGAGAATTTTAGATAACATAGCTAAGTAAAATGAATTAATATTAACAACTTTTTATAGTGCAAAGAGTATACACGCAGGGTAGTATCTATGAGTATGATCTTACTTTTATTTTCTTTGAAAATTTGGTATTAAAATTTGCAAGTGGGGGAATCAAGCATTAACTTTGGCATTTAGAATATAAATATATAGATGAGAATCACATTCCAAGTGTGTTATTCTGTGTAAACCTAATCAAAGCAGAATAATTACTATACTCATAAATAGTTCAAATTAGTAAACTAAAAAGATTGATAATTTATTATTAACATAGCTAAGTATATATACTTTGTCTCTCCCTATCTATATACTCCAATCAACATGTTTAGAATTTTATATAAATTTATAATAAAATAGTAACCAATAATGTGCCAAAATCTGTACTAAAAAGTCCAGAGGGAAGTGGGGAAGAGTGAAAAGCTTGTTGTAGAGAGAGGGGAGGAGATTGCAGAGAGAGGGAATAGGGGAAGAGAGAAAAGCTTGTTGCAGAGAGTGACAGAAGGAGATTGCAAAGAGAGAGAGGCGAGAACCGAGTATGTACCTGTAGATCGTGGAAGAGCTCGCGGTGGGGGAGCTTGCGGTGGATGAGCTTACGGCAGAAAATCATGGTGGAGATTCGTTTCGCCTGTTGCAGAGAGAGAGATAGAGAGGGAGATCGCGCGGGTTTGGGCGAAAGGAAAAATTAGGGATAACCGATGGTTATTTAGCGGCGTAAAATGTTTTAAAAACGCCGCAAAAGTTTTGCCGGTTTTTTTAACCGGCGGTTAGCATAACCGCCGTGGAAAACCATTTTTTTTTGTAGTGAATTATAAGAAAATGTAATGCTCATTAAATTTTATATCAAAATATCAATACACATGCTTTGAGGGCATAACCCCTAACATTAGAATAGGGTCCTTTTATAATATAGTTATTATACATGGAATAAATCATCTTTAAATTATCCTATATAGGGTCTACAAAGAATGATCCAAGTATCAATTTTAACCCTTATACAATACAATAACCGTAGTTAGAATTTTCCATAAAGAAACTAGTCAATTTAAAGACTTCTATTAGAAAAATGTCTGAAAGCTTGAATGATTACAAATATGGTGGAATTGTTATTGTTAATGTGTGCGTGCGTGTTAATCTAGATTCTACACTGATAGTATGTTCAGTTTGATTTCACTTTATATTATACGTACTTTATTGCGCTGCACACACATTTCTTGAGCTTATAAATATGTCCATCGAGAACATACAAATTAACTCTAAATATTGTTGTTTATTATTATTTGGGATAAAATTCTATCATATATTATGTGTGAATTTTATATATCGTCTTTATTTCAAAGAATGTCTCTCTCTTAGATCATTTTTCACGTACTATACGTAAATGAATAATTTTTAAGAAGAATGACAAATTCGTTATATGAATGAGTTGTATTTATTTTTGCCCAATGTTTTAACATCTTCTCCATCACATTCCCATTGCAACGAAGTATTTTGCCAACTAAGAAATTCTATGTCCAAGGTTCTATTTCTCTCAACTTGAGGATCTTCATCTTTTTTCCTCTCGATCTCTGAGAGGTTTTTCTCCCAACCCTTTGTTGTAGGGCGTTCGTCCATTCGGGGTGAGTGGATTAAGGTGTTTCGGTTAGTCTTCTTTGGCAAGATGGAATCCATTATTGAGAAGAAGAAAAATCTTACTGTAAAGGAAAATTTCCTCACACTAAAAAAGAACAAGAATATTAAAGAGAGAGAGAGAGAGAGTTCTCAAGAAAGAAATACTGAATTACTTTTATTTTTCTTGATATCATTGATTTACAGTTGACCTCTATTTCTAGGCATTTGATTAGTTACATGATTGAGTTAAACTCCTCTAAATCAGAGGAATCAACAGAATATTTCTCCTAGATTAAGCTTATCATTTTAAACTAAACTTATCTATTTCCAACTACTGCTTAAATATGAAGCGTTGGATGGGGTACGATGGGATCTATGGCTCAGAAGAACCTTCCCGCTTGGCCATGGTGGCAATTTACCCTCCTTCTTCTGATTGGTTGCATATGCTCACGTGGATCTTCAGCTAATTTTTTCTTGTACATTTGCCCCTATTGCAATTAATATCACGTAGTGAAATTAATTTGCAATATTTATACTTCATGCCATTATCATTCATCATTACTCTTTGCCTCCTCCTTCGTGCACCATTTATTTTTCTGATATCCCCCTGTCGTTTCGTCTTCCCGTTCAGAGAATAGACTACACATGCCATTTTGAAGGAGCCTTTCACCTTTCCGCTTAGAGAATGTTTCACACGTGTCATACCAGAGTAACCTTTTTACTTTTACGCGTGTCATTTCTGCGAGACTTTTCTTATTCCCATTCAGAGGATGCTCGGCATGCGCTACTCTTGAAAAACCTTTCATTTTCCACTCAGAGGATAAATTACACGTGTCATTTATGATCAACTATCCATTTCCCGTTCAAAGGACGCAATACACATGTCATTTCATTCCTTGTCAACAGTCACGTCTTTTGTTGTCTCGTCACTCATATCCCCTAAATTATCAATACGAACAGTCACTTCTTCATTATCTTCTATCCCTCGATTTCTCCGCTTCAGAAATAAACCATTCTTTACTTTCGTTTGAGATCCGCTGCTTATGTAAAACCTATTTCCCTTATTCCTGCTTTCATATTCCAGTTTCCTACTTTGTAAGTTCTGATTATTTTCCTTCTTCTTCTTTCTTTTCTTTAGATATGGAGAAATGAAACATTTCCGTACCCTTAGTGAGAAATCCATAGGAGTTCAACCTATTTATGGCTCGTTACTAAGAGTCTTTTCCCCCAAATGTCCTGGTGCATTAGGAAGGGGTGAATCTATAGGCATTCCGTGTAATCCCCCTTACCAAATTACTCTTAGACCCATCATCATAGCTCTAGGTCTCAAGTTTCCGTTTTCCCCATTACTCTCCCAATTCTTTCACACAGTAGGTTTAGCTCCCTCTCAATTTACTCCTAGTTTTTATAGGATCCTCTTAGGCGTAGATGCCTTGAATAGGAGGTACCATTTTTGCTTAGGGTTAGATGAACTCTTCCAATGCTATATAGCCAAATTTCGAGTTGACATTTATTATCTTGTTCCACGTCCATCGAAAAGGAGAGAAAGTTTAATAACCAGGATTCCGAGGGGAGATAAGGGTTGGGATAAGAATACTCTTTTAATTGATAGGAACTAGGGTGGTGATGGCTGCTGGACAATTCTCAAGAAATTGGCAATTTTCAGTAAGTCATCAGAGCTTCGATTCTCTCCCCTCTCCCTTTATTTATTTTTTTTGTTTGTTGCTGCCTAACAAGTGTTTTTCTTGGTTTTCTCTTTTCTTCAGCAAAGAAAAATCTGAAACCTTATCTTTCTAAGGATCCAGGGCAAAAATCATTGCTGTTTTCCATCTCCGAGGGTAAGAGAGAGATTGGAAGGTGCTCCTCAATCTCAAGCCCTCTACTGCTTCAACTCCTGCTTTGACTATGGGCCCATCTTCGTCTTTAACCCCAATAGCCGCCCTAGTGCTAGCACGATCTTCATTAGTTCCCATTTCCTCCTTTCACTTAGACTCTGATTATCCCAGTTCTAGCTCTTTCGATCACCATGAGTTGTTTGATCGGGCTTCAGTTGGTATCATAATGGGCAACAAGTCGTAGAGTATATTTATGAGTCCCGTAGAGAAGAGGCCTCGCACTGATGCTTGCAGCTCTTCCCGTTCAGACTCGCCACAATTGCTCCTGCCACTGCTAATCATGCTCCCCTGAGATCTGAACTACCTCCCATACAGTTCACGTGCCATCATTTACCATGCCCCATGCTGAAGATATTCCTGCTTCGGGATCTGGAGAAGCGGTAGTGCCTCCTCCCGCTCTATGGAAGCTGAGGCTTGTCTCTAGTGTTCATTTTGCCGACGGTTTTCTTCATGAATGATCTAGTTGCTTCCTATGTCATTCTTCATGGATTTCAGTTCCTTTCTGACAACAACATCTTGAGGAGGCTCCCAATCAGTGATCCTATGAGCAGATTGAGCCATGACTTGATGCGAGTACAACTCCTAATTTCTTCTATTTTCTTTTATTTTTTCTATCTTTTTTGAAATAATTTTCTTTATATGTTCCTTTGTTCCTTTTCAGGTTGTCATCCGTCATAACGCCCTTCAAGATTTCCATACATAGTGCGACCAAGCTTTATCTCAACTCCGGAGGGAGATTACATTGGTCAATTCTGCAAATGCCCGTCTCTAAGCTGAAAAAGAGCAATACGTGGCCAAGGAAGTCAGGCTTCAAAAGGCCTTAGAGAAGACGGCCCATGATGCTGAGGCTGCTGCTGCAGAAGAGCGAAGGCTGGTGGAAGATCCTGAATCTATGAAGAATGCCTTGGCTGAAGCTGAGTTGGCCAAGGTTGAAGCAGAAAAAGCACGAGACGCGGCTATTGAGAGGGAGGCTGCTTTGATGCGGAGTATCAAGCTCTGTTCGAGCAATGAGAGATGATGGTTTACAGTGCGGATTATAGGGATGCGATGGCAAATCATCCTCCCAGACATCCTCTCGTCCCTGAAGTCAAGGATTCTCTCGGTGTTTCAACAGAAGATGCCCCTACTTAAATGCCTATATCCGCTACCATTCTCGCTCCTACTTTGGAAGAAAGTGTTCCCGAGCGGGATCCCGAAGTGATTGTGATTTAGGCTTTTACTTTCCTTGTCTTTCTTCCTTGTTATTGTAGTTTTCCCTTTTAAATCAATGAGAAAGACATTCTAACTTCATCTTTTCCTCAGGCTTTTTTCCATTTCTGAATCTTTTCTCGTTCCCATTTTTCTTCTTCTTTCAGAATTTCTTTCCTTCGTGGTTTCTTTTAGAGGGTAGTGTTGTTATCACTATTCCTCATGGACTTAAGATCTTACTGAACTTAGGAGCCCTTTTTTCCATTTCCTTTAAAAAGCAGAAACTTTCATGGACATAAGCTCTTAATGAGCTCAGGTGCCCGTTTTCATTTCCTTTAAAAAGCAGAAGCTTTCATGGACATAAGCTCTTATGAGATCAGGGGCCCATTTTCATTTCCTTTAGAAAGAAGAAGCTTTTATGGACATAAGCTCTTAATGAGCTCAAGGGTCCCTTTCCATTTTTGAAAAAATAAAGAACACCAGATTTTTATGTGGAAAACCCTTAACTAAATGTAAAGCATAATACTTGCTTAAATGTAAAGCATTCCAGGGTTTGGGTAAGTTACTTCTCTCATTTGTCATCAAGTAGAAAGATGTTTTTCCTACAATGGCTTTGACTATGAAAAGTCCTTCCCAATTTGGTCCCAATTTCCCTTCATTTGATTGAAAAATTCTTTTCAGAACAAGGTCTCCCGCGTGGAACTATCGCTCTTTGACCCTTTTTTGGAAGTACTTTCTCCTTTTTTGATTATAACCGGCCACCCTTACGAGAGCAACTTCTCTTTTTTCCTCAAGGAAGTCCAGAACTCTTGGTGATCCATTTAGCGTTCATATCCTCATTTATTTCTGATCTCAAGATGGGGAACCCGATTTCAACTGGTATGATAGCTTCTGCACTAAACGTCAAAGAAAATGGTGTTTCTCCCATAGACTCTCGCGGTGTCGTGCGTACGCCCACAGAACTGATGGCAACTCTTCAACCCACTTTCCTTTTGCAGCTTCCAGTCGCTTTTTTCAGATTTTTCAGAATTGTTCTATTTGATCTTTCCCCCCATCCGTTGCCTTGGGGGTTGTATGAGTTGACAATCTATTTTTTATTCAAAGATTTTCGCAAAAACTTTTCACCCAGCTACCAGTAAACTGAAGCCCATTGTCTGAAACGAGTACCTTTGGGATCCGTACCTGCATACAATGTAGTTCCATAAGAATTGTCTTACTTATTCTCGCACTCTAGCTAATGCTTCTACTTCTATCCACTTTGTGAAATAATTAGTTGACACTATTAAGAATCTTTTCTGAGTGAAGGCCATCGGTAGTGGGCCCACTACATCAATTCCCCATTGCATAAATGGATAGGGGCTCAGGAGCGTCTGTAATGTTTTGGGGGCCATCTTCGAGACGAGGAACTATCATCGGATTTAATCACACCTTTTCACAAAGGATTTTGTTTTTCTCTTGCATTTTTGGCCAGTAGTACCCCTGGTTCAGTAACTTATTGGCTAACGTTCTTCCCCTAGAATGATTGTCATAAATTCCTTCGTGTACTTCAGCCATCACGTATTAAGCTTCCATTGGGGAAAGGCATTTGAGGTAAGAACCCGAGAATGATCTCCTATACAGCTCCCTTTGGATAATGGTGCACCTAGCGTTCTACTGTCCGAGCTTCCATTGTGTCAGTTGAGAGCTTCTAATCGAGTAGGTACTGCACTATATTTTTCCGCCAATCACTCTCATTGATTCCCGTTGTTACTTTCGCTTACACCAACATCTTTGTACTTGGGACATCCAGATATTCTACTGTCACCATTCTTCGAAACGGAATTTGGGCTGACGACCCCAAGCTAGCTAACGCATCTACTCTCAAATTTTTTGCTTTGGGTGTTTGTGTAATTTCACAGTATTTGAATAGCTGCAACATTTCTTTGGCATTCTGCAAGTACTCTGCCATCCGATCATCTTTCGCATTGTATTTTCCTACTATTTGGTTAGCAACTAACATTGAATCGTAAAATATTTTGACTCTAGTTACCTTAAACTCGATCATGAGTCGCAGTCCAGCCAGTAACGCTTCATACTCTGCTTCATTATTTGATGCTTGGAAACCAAACGACAAGACTTGTTCGAAGGTTTCCCTATACGAGGTTTGCACCACCACTTCTGCTCTGGCTACACGATAGTTAGATGCCCCGTCTATAAATAGAGTCCAAGTTACTCCTTCTTTTCCCTTTATTGTCACATCATATTTTCCATGGTCGTAAGTAAATACTGCAACGAAATCTACCAGGACTTGAGTTTTTATGGTGGTACTAGGGGCATACCGTATGTCATATGCCCCGAGCTCTATTGCCCATTTCGCAAGTCTTCCCGACACCTTAGGCAAGTGTAGTAAACTTTTTATTGGAAATTCTATCACCACATTTATAGTGTGCTCCTGAAAATAATGTCTGAGTTTTCTTGCAGAAACTATCAATGCGAGTATCAGCTACTCCATTTTCCCGTATCTGGCTTCCGCTGCTGCAAAACTCTTGCTCACAAAGTAAACTGGCTTTTTACGGCCTTCTTCCATTCTGACGAGTACTGCACTGACTGTGGTTTCTGACACCCAAGGTAAAGAGAGAGATCTTCCCCTGGTAAAGGCTTCAACAGTATAGGTGGTGAAGTCAAATACTCTTTTATTTTTTGTAAGGCGTCTTCAAACTCTTTATCACACTGTTGTCTAGAATTCATTTTCAGCTTGGAAAAGAATGGTGTGCATTTATCTGTGGATCTGGACACAAATCTATTCAAAGCCGCCAATTTTCCTGTTAAGCTTTAGATCTCCTTTTTTGTCTGTGGTGACTTCAAGTCTATAATTACTTTTATCTGATCTGGGTTGATTTCAATTCCTCTACTGTTCACTAGATGCTCCAGATATTTCCTGCCGCCACTCTGAAAGTGTATTTTTTCGGGTTCAACTTCATATTGCTTTTTCTCAAAGTGGGGAACGCTTCTTCCAGATTGCAGATGTGGTCTTCTCTTCTTTTAGCCTTTACGAGCATATCATCTACATATACTTCCATCGTCTTCCCAATTTGCTTCTTAAAGACTTTATTGACCAGTCTCTGGTATGTCGCTCCTGCATTTTTCAGACCAAAAGGCATTACAATATAAGACTATATTCCAAAATCAGTAATAAATGATGTTTTTTCCTGATCTGCATGGAACATTTTCACCTGATTATATCCAGAATAAGCATCCATGAAACTTAGGAGCTCCTTCCAAGACGTAGTATCCACCATTTGATCGATCCTCGGCAACGGGTTGTTGTCCTTTAAATAAAATTTATCTAGATCTGTAAAGTCCAAGTATATTTTCCATTTCCCATTCTTTTTCTTCACCATTACGACGTTTGACGGCCACTTTGAGTAACTGACTTCCCTGATGAACTTTGCTTCGAGCAACTTCTCCATTTCTTATTTTATTATTGCCTTCCTCTCGGAAGTGAAAGAATATTTTTTTTCTGTTTAACATGTTTAAGAAAAGGATCAACATTCAGTGTATGTAAAATTATCGATTCGTCAATACCTGACATCTCAACGGCAGTAGTGGTGAAAATGTCCACAATCTTTCTTAGAAATTTGATGAGTTCTCCTCTTTTTGTTTCAGATAGTCCTGCTCCTACTGTGGTTATTTTTCCTTCCCCCAGATCTACAGATTCGGTCTCACTCCCGGCTTCATATCTCTGGTTGCTCTCGCTCAGTTCATCCATATCTAATTGCTATTGGTTAGATTTTTCTTCCCCACTGTCAAGAACATGGAGATTGTCCTTTTTTAGCAGATCTTGATCCCTAAATATGCTCTACACTCCTTTCGATGATGGATACTTCAATATTTCATAGTCATTGAGGTACAGTCACCCTATAATGTGATCCTTGGAAGAACTTAGCAATTAGATATGGAAGTATTATGAATATACTCCACCGCTCAACGCTTGAGAAGATGGAAATAGATACCCCTAAGTTTCATCGCCATGTGGGTTACCTTCCTCATCAAAGATAATCGGCACGCTATTAACTACTTTCTTTCGATCATCCTTCGCTTCGAGCGTGAGATTTTTACAATAGATTTTTCATTCCTTCCTAGCCGTTCCTTCTGATTCTATCATGGCGATAACGGTATCCACTATTCTTAATGGTTCTTTATCCCTAGGATGCTTCTGTCTCTCATCCCTTTTTGGTTGGTCCGGCCTTAAAACATACTCCTTCAAATGTCCCTGCTGGATGAGCTTCTCAACGTAGTCCTTTAGATGGTAGCAGTATCAGGTTTCATGACCAGCACTCCGGTGAAAGTGGAAATATTTATCTTTGTCTCTTGGATCCAGCTCCTTTGTAATGGGATGAAGGCGTTTAAACCAAGGTTCATCCTTGATGACTTCAAGGATCTGATTTACTGCGATAGTCAGTGGGATGTATATCTTGTCCCTGGGGTGGATTCCTCTAATGAGACTTAGCCGTTTCCCGAAGTCACCTTGCTTCTCATCTTCCTTCTTCTCAGAACGTTCTGATCCACGTTTACCCGTTCTCGTGCTATCGTCATCTTTGCGCTGCACAGGGTTCCGCTGCTCAACCAACTTTTGAATTCTTTTATTTTCTTCATCAAGAGTCATGTACATTTTTTCCCTAGGGAACGTTTCTGCCGTGGTGAGGATTTTTTATAGATCTTCAAATAATTGGGAGTTAATGTCTAGGTCACGTATGAACGCCAGTCTGGCCACACGATCATCATAACTTTCCACCTTGTCCATCTCATCTTTGAAATGATGTGTACACTCTCGCAATGATTCTCCTTTCTTAATCATAATCGTCATGAGATGCTTTGAATCCTCCATCATCATTCGGTAGGTAGAGTACTACTCCAGAAAAATTGAAGACATTTTGGTAAAATTATTAATCGAACAAGGGGGTAAAGAATGGTACCACTTTAGCGCATTCCCGTCTAGACTGGCTGGGAACACTAGGCACATCAATTCATCCATATGTTGATAGAGCACCATCACTTACTTAAAGCAGCCAGGTGGTCAATAGGATCTGACTTCCCTTCATAACATTTAAACTTGGGGGTCACAAAATTCTTGGGTATCGGAGTGGATAGAATCTCTGGGCATAAAGGGAGCGAGTTAAAGTTTCCAAGTCTGGTACTCTGCTTGCTCCTAGTTTCCTCATCTCGAGCATCTTCCGTTCAAACATCTTTTCTATTGCTCACTTCGTGACTGGTTGAACGGGCCGGTTCTCATCAGTGATCCCTTTTCCTTTGTCACGTGAAGTGGCCTAAGAGTTTCCATAACAAGCATTGTTGTTGGCTACTGGTTTCGCTTGATGCCGTGCTTGTTCCCTTTAATCCTGGTTCGGATTTTTCGTTTCGCGCTCTATCGCTATGATGTTCTGGCTGACTTCCACTCTTATTTCTGCGATGTCCCACTACAGTGTTACAATCTGCTCTTGCACGGTTTGCCACTTGTTCTGCAGTGCCTCACTGTTACGACTTTCCATTCCTTGCATCCCATTCAGAATGGATTGAATCATGTGATGTACTCTCGTCGACTGCACGGGCTAATATGGGGGGTTGGCAGCGGGATTGGGATCGTTTCCAATTTTCCTGGCAGCGTGTGATCTAGTATGAGGCATTTTCAATTACCTTATTGAGTAAAAACTCTCGAACTCTCAACGAAAGCACCAAAATGTAAAGAAAAAATTTCTCACACTAAAAAAGAACAATAATTTTAAAGAGAGAAAGAGAGAGTTCTCAAGAAAGAAATACTGAATTACTTTCATTTTCCTTGACATCATTGATTTACAATTGACCTCTATTTATAGGCCTTTGATTAGTTACATGATTGAGTTAAACTCCTCTAAATCAGAGGAATCAATAAAATATTTTTCCTAAATTAAGTTTATCATTTTAAACTAAACTTATCTATTTCCAAAAATTGCTTAAATATAAATCGTTCGATGGAGTACGATGGGATCTATGGCTCAGAAGAATCTTCCTGCATGGCCACGGTGGCAATATACATCTCCTGCTTCTGATTGGTTGCATCTACTCACGTGGATCTTCAACTGATTTTTTCCTGTACACTTACTCTCACGAAAGAAGAGAACAACATAGTCCAAATTCAAAGCGAAGAAGTGGCTAAGGAAACTATTCTGCGTTCAAAAATACCATGCTACATATATGGAACCTAAGGAGAATTGTCTCCATTAGAGCAGTGGGATATGGTATGTTTCTTATCAAGTTTAAATATATTCTAGATAAGAAGAAGGTGCTCCTGAATGAGCCATGGCATTTTGACAAGGCCTTGGTCATTCTCGGAGAGATCCAAGGGTTTTGCGAACTCCTTAAAACTCCCTTAAGCAGTTTAAAAGTGTGGGTACGAGTGTATAACCTGCCAATCCTTTGTATGATGGCAAAAATGGAGGAAATAATTGGAGGAAATATGGGAGAATTTATCAAAGTTGAAGAACACTCAGAGGGGGGTTTCTTCGAGAAATATCTCAGGATTCGTGTTCGTCTAGACACTTCGAAACCGTTGAAAAGGGGGATGAAGATAATAGTTGACAACTGTGGCGACATAATGTGGGTGAGTTTTCTCCCACATTTCTGTTGGATCCTCAATCCAACGTTGAACTTATGTGTAAAATAATTATGTGTTGCAGACTGTCGAATAAAGTTAAACCCAGTTAAAAGTGATCTATTAAGGTTTGGATAATTAGAGTTTTAATGTATCTGATAAGTTCTGGACCCTTTAATGTGTAGAGACTTTAGGGTAATTTCTATTTTTATGATGGGCTAAAATAGAAATACCAAAAGTTGAATTATTTATAAGTGGTTATGATCCCCAGGTCACAAGATAATGAGAAACCATTATATTCTTCCTAATATTCCATCGTTAGAGAGAAAACTGAGAGGCTCAATCAAATGAGACTCTCAGATAAAGAATCGTGTAAATCTGGAAGGCCAACCGCTCGGCTCTAAACAACGATCTATTTTCATGAATTTAGGTATCCTTCCGCTTTATATTGATTTGATTCTTGGTGTATTCAACATGAGATCTTTGGATTTTATTGAGATACGATTTATACCGAAAGAGATTTTGAATCTAACAAGTGGTATCAGAGCGACTTATATTGAATCATTGAGAATCGATCTATTAATTTCTAGATCCATGATTATAGGTGTTTTTTTGTGTTTACGTTTCGGTATCCTTGAATTTAATAATTTTTTGACGATGTATTAGATTTGAGAACCATTTTTTACGGTATTTTTATTTGGTTTTGGAACAACCGGCCGGCGTTCTCACCATCACCGGTGGAAGATGATCGGTACGATGGTTTGGCCGCACCGGCAAGGCTAAGCCCGCATCACATGGATGATGCTGTGGGGCTAGCCCACAGCACAAAGAAATGGGGTGGGATTTTCCAGCCCCTCCTCTTTTCTTCTGTTTAATTAAAACATTTTTTTTAATTATTTAAATTAATTTTATTTTAAGGATTATAAAATTAATTTTATTTTAAGTATTATAAAATTAATTTTATTTTAAGGATTATCAAATAAATTAGTTTGAATTTTTTACGGACTTTTTGGTTAAAATAATTTCAAAACAATTTCAAAGGATCGTAAAATTAATTGTTTATAAATTAATTTAAGGTTTAATTTTGTACAATTTTAAATTCGAACATTAGTATGCTATATATATATATTTAAAAATGAATTAGTTGAAGCAACATGTCGTCAAAGTGACATCTCTTGTCAAAATTGATTTGTCTTGAAATATAAAAGGATATGCGTGCATGTAATTTATGTGAATGTTTATCGGCCCAAAGGAAGATAATTATTTGACAGAATTACATGTGCTTCTGTGGTAATAAATACATTATGGTTGTTCAGCTTTACATGTGAACGAGAAATCAGCCCAAATGAAGGTTTCTTGTTTGATATGTTATTTATCATCAGTGTTTGATTACTACACCAAGACATCACTTTCAAGTTAATAATTTTGGTCAAAGTCAAAATATTAATGGAGTGTTCGGTGTCTTGAGATGGATTATTTGTTACTATTGTTTGAATTATTATTGTTATTTAGAATTTATGTGAGCTTAATTTATTTATTGTTCTATATTCAGCTATTACTTCTGCTAGTATCACGGCCGACATCAATTCAATTCTAGTTTTAAATGGCTCGAACTTCAAGTCCTAGAAAGATAATCTCTTGATAATTCTTGGAGTCATAGATCTCGATTTTATGTTAATGACTGATTCTCCTGCACCTCTTAAGAATAAGAGTACCTCTGACGATAAGAGTGAGATGGAAAGGTGTGAGATATCAAATCGCATGTGTATGTTGATCATGAAGAAGGTCATTCCAGAAGCATTCAGGGGCGCTATATTTGAAAAGATAACTACAACTGAGAATTTCCTTGCAGACATTAAAAAGAGATTTGTCAAGAACGAAAATGCAGAAATTGGTAGGCTCTTATCGGACTTAATTTCAAAGAGGTATAAAGGTAAAGGTAATATCGGGGAATACATTATGGAAATATCTCACATTGTTTCAAGGTTAAAAGCACTGAGGCTTGAGCTCTCTGAGGACTTGCTTGCGTATCTAATGTTGATATCCCTTCCGGCCAGTTTAGCCAGTTTAAGGTGAGCTATAATTTTTAGAAAGAGACTTGGTTTCTGAATTAGCTCATCTCACACTGTGTTCAGGAAGAGGAAAAAGTGAAACATGATAAGATAAAAAGTGCTTACCTGCCTATACCTCTAAGGATAAGGGCAAGGGAAAGAAAAGGAAAAAGGATAAGGAAGTTGCTGATACATCACTGCATAAGAAACAATAAAAAATTCGGTAAACTCGGAAGGTAATGGTTGTTTCTTCTGTGGAGTTGAAGGGCATAGAAAGAAGCAATACACCAACTATCACGCTTGGCGTGCTGAGAAATGTATGCTTTTTAATTTTGTTTATTCTGAGATTAATTTAAGTTCGGTTCCTAGACACACATAGTGGATAGATTTTGGTGCAACAACTCACATCAGTGTGTCTATGTAGGGTTATTTGTTCTTCTGGAAATGGAAAATTTGGTTTGTTTCTTGATTCAATTTCAGTTGGTTCTTTATTTACTTGAAACCATTGCTTCATTTAAAGAATCCATGCAATTAAGTACACGAGGTACTAAAAGAAAATTAACCCTTGAGAATTTAGCTACGTTATGGCACAAGAGATTAGGTCACATCTCGAGACGGAGAACAGAGAGAGTTGTGTCAGACGAAATTCTTGGTCTCTTAAATTTCATAGATTTTGACGTTTGTGTTAATTGCATAAAGTGTAAACAACCCAATAAAAGGAGATTTGAAGTCAACAGGACTTAGGACATCTTAGAACTTATTCATACGAATATTTGTGGGTCATTTTCTTTGGTGGCTTAGAATGGTCAACAATATTTTATAACATTCATAGACGATTATTCTAGATATGGCTACATATATGTCATTCATGAAAAGTCACAGTCATTAGACATGTTAAAAAATTTTAAGGTTGGAGTTGAGAATCAACTCAATAAAAGGATTAAGAACATCAGATCTTACCGTGGTGGTGAGTACTATGATAGATATGATGGTTCAGGTGAACAACGTCCATGACCATTTGCTAAATTCCTAGAGGAATGCGGTCTCGTCCCACAATACATTATGCCGGGTTCTCCCACTATGAATGTTGTTGCAAAAAAGATGAAATATAATGCTTAAGGACATGGTCAGGAGTATGATTAGTCATTCGACCTTACCAGATTCACTTTGGGGTGAATCACTTAAGGCTGCAACATATATCCTTAACAGAGTTCCAACTAAAGCGACTTCCAAAATCCCGTATGAGCTTTGGACCGGCAAGAAATTTAGTCTATGGCATTTGCACGCTTGGGGACGTTCAGCTAAGGCAAGGCCATATAGGCCTAATGAAACGAAATTGGACTTACGGATGGTGATTTTTTATTTTATCGGATACTCTGAAAGATCCAGGGGGTACAAGTTTTATAATCCCATAATTAGGTCATTTTTTTAGAAGGGAAATGCCCGGTTCTTTGAGGATGCCGAGTTTGCGGGGGGAGATACGGTTACGGATTTTATCCTTCAAGAGGAATATATTGATATTCCCACAGGTGTTATTAGTATTGACCAAGACTGTGCCCCCGACATTACTCATGACACAACACATCAAGACAATATCGAGGAAACCTCTCATTCAAGAGATTGTTCCAAAAGAACAAACTTTAGCGCCTCAAGAACCTATGCCATTAAGAAGATCCACTAGAGAGAGAAGAAGTGCAGTGCCAGATGATTACATTGTATTTCTCCAAGAGCATGAGGTTGACATTGGTGTGAGGGAAGATGATCCGATCAACTTTCGTCAAGCCACAGAAAGCTCTAACTCTCAAAAGTGGATCGATTCCATGAATGAGGAAATTAAGTCCATGAAGGACAATGATGTGTGGGATCTTATTCCATTACTAGAAGGTGCGACACTCATTGGTTGCAAATGAATGTTTAAGACCAAGATGGATTCAAAAGGTAATGTGCAAAGATTCAATGCTCGTCTTGTCGCAAAGGGCTTTACACAGAAAGAAGGCATTGACTATAAAGAGACTTTCTCTCCGGTTTCTACGAAAGACTCTTTCAGGACTGTAATGGCATTGGCAGCGCATTTTAATCTTGAACTGCATCAGATGGATGTAAAGATTGCATTTCTTAATGGTGACATTGAAGATATGGTCTATATGGTGCAACTAGAAAATTTTGTGTCGGGAGACCCAAAGAATATGGTTTACAAACTTAAGAAATCCATCTATGGACTCAAGCAGGCATCTCGACAATGGTATTTTAAGTTTCATCAAATGATCATCTCGTTCGGTTTTGAGATGAATTTAGTCGATGATTGTATATACCATAAGTTTTGTGGGAGCAAACATATTTTTCTGGTTTTATATATGGATGACATTTTACTTTCCAGCAATGATATAGGGTTATTGCACGACACCAAGAGATTTCTAGTTAAGAATTTTGAGATGAAAGATCTTGGTGAAGCCTCTTTTGTATTAGGAATCCAAATACACCGAGATCATCTCAAAGTATTCTAGGATTGTCATAAAAGAGCTATATCGAAAAGGTCCTTAAAAGATATGACATGCGAGATTGTAAATCAGTTGTACCCCTGTAGCTAAGGGAGACAAGTTTGGTCTCAATCTGTGTCCTAAAAATGATTTTGAGGAAAAGGAAATACAGAAGATTCCCTATGCCTCGATAGTGGGGAGTCTAATGTATGCTCAAGTTTGTACACGTCCTGATATTGCGTACGTGACTAGGATGTTGAGAAGATACTTAAGCAATCCAGGCATAGACCATTAGAAAGCAGCTAAACGGGTCTTGCGGTACTTATAGAGAATAAAAGATTACATGCTCACGTTTCAGAGGTTGGATCAGATTGAGATTGCTGGATATATTGACTCCGATTTTGCTGGATGCCAAGATAGTATGAAATCTACGTCGGGCTATATTTTTCTGCTTGATGGAGGTGCTGTCTCCTAGAAGACTGCTAAACAGTCTTTTAGCCTCTTATACTATGACAGCAAGTTCATAGAATGTTATGAGACGTCCAATCACGGAATATGGTTACCGAATTTTGTGACAAAATTTTGTCATGGGGCTGCGCATAGTGGACAGTATTCAGAGACCACTAATGTTATTTTGTGACAATAAATCATCAGTTCTTTATTCTAATAACAACATGAGATCGACAAAGTCAAAATTCATAGTCATCAAGTTTCTGGTTGTTAAACAAAAGGGTTCAGAGTGGATAGTTGTCTATAGAGCACATCAGAACAAACTCCATGATTGCGGATTCGCTTACTAAGGGATTGCCACCCAAGGTGTTTTATAAGCACGCTGCTCACATGAGTGTCATATCAGTTGAGGATATTCAGTTCTAGTGAGAGTTTGTATTTTATTTTTAGATGCTATTTTCAGTCATTTTTGGTTTATGGATATTTTAAGGTTATTTTCTGCAGAAATAAAATTTTTGGTATTCACACTCTGATTTATGTATGATTTGATCTCACTAAGGTTTACGGAAGACCAGTTGAAAATAGGCATGTTAAGATCACATGACATGAAATTTTCATGCTACACATCCACATCATAATCCATGTCATTCAGTTGTATTGATATACGTGACCATTGATGGGTTGAGTTACAATTGATGTAACAGAGGCCGTTTTGATCCTACGTCGGTATGATTGATGGACCGGATTGGTTATTGATACATTTCGGTAGTCACAGCAAAGTTGAACGCGTTCATTTATTTTTGGCAAAATATAATTATAAGGTTTAACACATAGTCCGAGTGGGAGATTATTGGATCCTTAATCCAACGTTGAACTTATGTGTGAAATAATTATATGTTGCAGACTGTCAAATAAAATTAAACCCAGTTAAAAGTGATCTATTAAGGTTTTGATAATTAGGGTTTTAATATATCTGATAAGTTATGGACCATTTAATGTGTAAAGACTTTAGGGTAGTTTCTATTTTTATAATGAGCTAAAATAGAAATACCAAAAGTTGAAGTATTTATAAGTAGTTGTGGTCCACATGTCACCCGATAACGAGAAACCATTCTATTCTCCCTGATATTTTATCGTTAGAGAAAAAACTGATAGGCTTAATCAAAAGGAACTCTCAAATAGAGAATCATGTAAATTTAGAATGTCAACTGCTCGGCTCTAAACAACGATCTATCGTCATAGATTCAGGTACGCTTCCGCTCTATATTGATTTAATTCTTGATGTGTTTAACATGAGATCTTAGAGTTTTATTGAGTTACGATTTATACCGAAAGGGATTTTGAATCTAACTATTTCGGCTACGGTTGTGGATGTATTGATCACATAGAGAAGGATTACCAATATAGCATTGAGGAGGGAGAAGGTCCTGGACAAATGAAAAATCAGTTTGGGGATTGGCTTAGAGTCTGGTCATAGAAAAGGGAATCAAAAGGAGTTAGGCAAGAGGGGGAAGGGAGTTCGTCGGAATCAGAGGGAAGCACAAAATTCGCAGGCAGAAAGGTTTTTCTGGATGAGAACCAAGGGGAGGGAAAGCTATCGGAGACGAGCCGGAGGAAGGGAACTCGGACTGCCAGCAAGGTGGACGTGGAGAAGGCAGAGTAAAAAGACAAAAAAACTGGTAGGTGAGGGGGTGGGGAGGGCATGTCCTCTACAGACAGAGGGGGAAGGAGGAGCATGGTAGGGGTATTGGAAATGTTCCTCAATTAGAGCTGGACACGTCAGATACTAATGTTCCCTTGTTGGATAATATGGAGGCCGAGAATAGTACTATTAGGAAAGACGGGCCGAATACACAAGTGGATATGGTTATAAAGATTCAAGACCCAAGTTTGAAAGTTGGGCCCGTGGGGATATTTACTCAAAATGACCAGTTAGTAAAGGACCTTAGTACAGCCCAATTTGTCAACCTGGGCCGTTTAGAAAGCAACGATAAGATTTGTTTTGAGGTGCCACTTTCGACGCCAGATGAAACACAACAAAAACAGAGTAAGAAATGGAGAAGAATACAGAATAGGAGTAAGGAAGCCTCATTCTCAAGCTTGGTGCATGTCAAGAATTACCCAAGAAAACGACCAGCACAGAATGACGATTTCGCAGAAAGATGCAAAAAGCCGTGCCCCTGATTCCAGTTAACCCAATCTAACCCCCTATCAGCGGGTCTCCTCGAGGGAGCCCGCTGCTTGCAATGAGTGTTGAGCTGGATTGCTCGGGGACTTGGGAACCAACGGGCATTCAAATCTCTGGCTAGGTTGTTGGCCAGCAAAGATCCCTCTATAGTCTTTCTTCTGAAGACTCGGTTCTCGCAGAGTAGAGGTAACAATCTTAGATCTCGTCTTGGTTTCGATTCTGGGTCGGTGGTCCCTAGTAGGGGTCGCAGTGGAGGTTTAATACTAATGTGGAAAAATTCGGTTGATGTGGTGATTGACTTACTCCGAGAGGGTTATATTGACTAGGGGTGTTCCAGTTTCGCCCAACTGAACAAAAAAAGGGTGATTCGGTCTGTTTTTTATGTGTTCATTTAAAAAAAAGGAGAGAATCAAAATTTTAGTTCAGTAAAACATTTTGGTGATTTTTAAATCTAAACATTAAATTTATATTATTATTTTTTCTATATAATTTTATATAACTAAATCGAAATAAAATAATAATTTTATGTTATTTTTTTAATAATATCATCTGAAAATTAGTTTCTAATTAATAATGTAATCATTGATTTGAACTGAATCTAAATTCACGATTTGATATAGTTGATTTTTTTAACAGTTCAATTCAGTTTAACTCTCACGTGTTAATGGAGTGGAGGGAAGGTTTATAGTTTAACTCTCACGTGTTAATGGAGTGGAGGGAAGGTTTACAGTTTAACTCTCACGTGTTAATGGAATGGAGGGAAGGTTTACAGTTTAACTCTCACTTGTTAATGGAGTGGAGGGAAGGTTTACAGTTTAACTCTCACGTGTTAATGGAGTGGAGGGAAGGTTTACAGGTTTTTACGGAAACCCAAAAAAGGAGGTAGAATTCATTCGTGTAACCTGATTAGGAGACTTAGAAATCTGTCGAATATGCCCTCGTTAATCTGTGGCGACTTTAACGAAATTTTGTTTCAATCGGAGAAACTGGGAGGTGGGTTGAGAGAGGAGTATTTGATGGATAAGTTCAAGAGCGCTATGGATGACTGCAATCTGTGGGAGTTGGGATTTAAAGGTTCGAAATTCTCCTGGAACAACAAAAGAAAATCCAATTTTAAATAATTAATTAATTTTAAATTAATTAATATAAAATAATAATCCTATGAATAGTTAATAATCAGTTATGTGAATCTTATTGTTCTAAGTTCATTTAACATTTTAAAGTGCCTAAATCATAATTAAGTGAATCTAGATTAACTAATTAATTATATTCATCAAATTTTAATAAAACTCTTTTATTAAAATCGGTTAACCTAAAAGTTATTATAGTCCTTAGTGTGGTGTGATTACCAAGTTTTAACTAATTAAAATCTAGCAGTTTATATGCAATTGATTTAATAAAATAATACATATAAACATATTAGGACAATCCTAATAAATCGTGTTTCTACTGATGAAATGCATGATTAAATAAAATTGTGTGAGATTTTCATGTATGGCAGGTGATCAATTAATGCTGGACATGTTATCAAACATAATAATTAAAATAATTATTTGATAATTAAATAAAATAATAATAGACCGAGTGACTATTGGGTATTACTAAATTACAACCCATGAAATAAAGAAATAAAATTATAAAGTAGACTTTCTGAATACATATTTCTCAAATATTGCCTTCTCCTTCTGATGTCCATTTACATAATCTTCAAACTTTGAACAAAAATCTATTAAATTAAAAAAAATATTTTTCTTAATTAAAATTAATTTCTATAATCATCCATTTAAAATTAGTTTACTTTAACTTAGTCAAATAAATATTTGATTTGATTTTATCAAACTTGAGTCAAACTCAATCAACCTATTAATTTCTAATTTTCATAAAATTACAAAAAATTAATTTAAAATTACATTAATTTTAAAATTTAAAAGGATAATAGATTGATTTAGGACTATCACAAAAACCTATAGTGATAGGATTGGTTGATATCAGGGTTTGTGCGAAACTTCCCTAAATGTGACAACGGTTTCCACCGACCACCATCACCATCTTCTGTCACCACCGGCCACCAGTGGTCGTCGTCGCGACCACCACTGCCACCACCGCTTTTTCGGCGATGTCACCAGAACAGTAAATTCTGGCGACATTGCCGGAAATACAAAATCGGCGGCGCCAACGCCGGAAATCTATATTTCGGTGCCGACATCAGAATTCTAAAAGAATTCCTATTTCTTTTCTTTACCCTCCGTCGTTCATCTCGTGCGTTCTTCGTCTTCTCGCGATTGAAATAATTATAATAAATATTCAAAATAAAATTATAAAAATCTCTACGCCTCTAAACGGCTTACACAAGATCTAAGCAAAAAATTAAAGAACAAAGTCTAACGCAATAACCACTATACAATTAACGATCCATTATTTTTCATACATTCAAAAAAACATAATCATCCATTCATTCATACATATCTCATATTATATGAACAATGCAAGAAAACTCACACAGCATTTAACATATAAATATATAAAGATCGCTCGGATACCACTTGTTGATCGTCGCGGCGCGTGCGCGGTGAAAGCATGTGGCACTCGGCCATTTAAAACAAAATAAACTTTTACTAAAAAATAAAATCTTTTAGTAAACATAATCGCGCAACGCTACGATAACAAAAGAACTTTTTATTGAAAACTATTTTTCAATCACTCAGGATCCATGATATATATGTGTATATATATACATATTAAATTAACAACATACAAGGTCATGAATCATATACCTTTTGTAGTCTAAATCAAACGTCCTCGTGAAACTGATCCTTTCTCCGTTCCCATGAAATCGTTCTAACGATCAGCAGACTCTGAGATCAACATCAAGATCTTCCAAGTCAATCCTCAACGCATTAGAACGTGTGTGGGCACGTAGAATATAACAAAGACACTTTTCTGTCTCTAAATGTACTAAACACATGAGATCTAAGGATTTTATTGAAAATGAATTTTTGAGACAATTCTCTAAAAGAACGTGATGATGATTATTTTAGAGATTATGATTAACTCTTAATCATATAAAAATCATTTTTGAGAAATTGTGTTCTTCTCTCAACTCTTGATTCATGAACTTATTGTCTAATTTTTTTATTGATTAACTAATTATCTGATCAAATCTTGTCATTAGAATAAAATATGTATCTTATTCTAGGTAATACCGTATTAGATATTTAGGGATAATTAAAAATAAAAAATAAAATTTAATTTCAAATCTAATCCTGGAATCGAGCATTGGAATGTCGTCGGGCATATCCTTAAGTATCTTAAGAGAACAATGAACTACATGCTCGTGTATTCAGGTCAATGATGGGATATACTGATTTTGACTTCCAAGCAGACAAGAATTCTTGGAGGTCCACTTTAAGACCGGTGTTCATCTTGATAGATGGAGTAGTTGTATGGAGAAGTATAAAACGATCTTGCATTGCTGATTCTATCATGGAAGCTGAATATATGGCAGCTTGTGAAGCTGCTAAGGAGGCTGTATGGCTTAGAAAGTTCTTGAAGACTCTAGAAGTTGTTCCAAAAGCCAATAAGTTGATGACACTTTATTGCGATAACAGTGGGGCTGTAGTAAATTCGAAGGAACCAAGGAGTCACAAAAGATCGAAAAACATAGAGCTTAAGTATCACATGATTAGAGAGATTGTTCAACGTGGAGATGTTTTAGTAACACACATATCGATGATCAACAACCTGTCAGATCCATTCAGGAAGACTTTAAGCAGTAAATTCGTTAGTCCAAGTAGGAGATTGTTAGAATTATGTCCATGAAATATGGTGTAATAACTATTTTTTATTATTTAGTTGTTTCTCTGATTTTTTGTATTATTGAATTTAATGAATGAGTGAAATTTTTTTATTAATTAAAGTGTTTTTATGATTTACTAAAGTCCTGAAACTATTGTCAACGTAAGAAGAGTAAAGACAGAGGGGTCTTCCAGACAAACTCTTCTGAAATAGTTCAGAACATTATTTGTAGTCTTAGGATCGACTGGACAATCGAGTCCGATTACGACTGTTAGGTTGAACCAAAGGATGTCGGTCTAGGGAGTAAGAGTGGAGACAGTAATGATTGACCTAGACATGTTGTGGAACATATTGAATAGACCAGTAACCAATTATTTTAGAGAAAAACCGTTTAACTAGCTCTAAATCTAATTGTTACTCCTATAAGGGTATTTTCATAATTACATTAATCATCAGGTGAATACAAAACTTGACTTAGTTAGTTATATTTGATATGCCAAATGAGTGAGTTCAAATTTTTGGACAATACCTCGGCTGTTGGGATCGTGATTTAACTATGTTGGAGTAGCGTGATTCACAAATATAAAAGTTCATGGCGAGATTACAAATGCAACAATATCACTTGTGCTTTATTGATGGGTGTGTGAATAAATGAACTTGGCCAAATATTTGATGAAATGAATAATTGAATAAGACATGGTGAACTGTACAAGATGATTCAATGTTATGTTTTTCTTATTCACAGTCAATAAAGGAGTTAAGAAAATAATAACTCGAAAGATAAAATGGTAATTTTACATCCCGCTCTTACTACTGATACTCACAGGTAATATGTTGAAATATTTTATTGACTGTGAAATAAAAGTGTTTATTTACACCAACAGAAAATATAGAGCGCGTGAATCGAGAGTTAATTTGGCATCGAAGCTATAGTGTAGTCGTACAATGTCAGAATTAAATAGCTCGAGAATTTATGGAGTTAAATTCGCCGAGTATTTGAATCTTATAGCTTTATTCATGTGGGTTCATTCAGTCTCAAGAGTAGCTCATAAGAACAGAAATGAATAATAATAACAGTTGGACCAAAAATGTGTTTTTGACTAATGTATATTTTCCGAACCTATATCTGATGTGTGTTGTCTCTTAATTAGTGAAGTGCAAGTAATTAAAGTTCAAATTAATTAATTGGTTATTTTCTAATTATTAGATAATTAGTAAATAGAAGAAATTAATTAATTAATTGATGGAGATCAATTTAATTTATCAATTTAGATTGATGAATTTGGACACAACATTGACTTTAAAGAGATATGTGATTTTCTACAATAGCATATATTTGGGGGTGAATTTTTAGTAATTTAACATACATGAGTATATATGCAAATTTTGTAATTATTATATAAGGGATGACAATGGGTTGCATCCTCAAAACCCTAACACAATGTGTGATTACACAAAATAGAGAAAACACAGTTTCTCTCCCTCCCCGTAGTTGCCACTGAAATACATAAAGGAGAAGGAAAAATCTGATTTTTCTTCTCAAGTTATTTTGAGAGCCCACGCCCAATTCCTAATCAACATCCGATTGAGATATACTTCTAAATCCTACCAGTGGTTGTTGGTGTGAAGGCTGATTCAAGTTCTACGAAGAACGAAGAACACAAAGACAATTAATAAGATTTCACCAAGTTAGAAATTCTCCGATATAACATAAGGTCTAAATCATTTCTGCCTCTATTGAATACGTTTAACAATTGGTATCAGAGCTTTGAGTTCTTGATTGCACATATTTAGTTTTTGAACGTATGTATCGTTTGATATTGTGATATTGATATATTATTTGGTATGGTAGATGCAAAATAGTTTTGAATGTTTTTTATTAATGGATCCCGATCTATTGGCTCTAGACGTTTTGTTTCTCAATTTTTGAATTGATGTACGCCGAAATTGAGACATATGATTTTATGTAATTTATTTTCTTGCAAAAGTTGTATTTTTTTAAATTCCATGTAATTCATCGCCGTCTTGGAAATCGTCGCCATCGCTGGACGTCTCCTCCACTACTGTCACTGGTCACCGCCACCACTGCCGCCGCCAGCCACCGTGCCACACCGCCTCTTGTCCCACCGCTTGCCGTTGTGACTCTGCATGGTGACTAGGATTTGTGAAACCCTATGCGATAACAATTATGGTTTAAGAAGCCTTGTAATGTTTCACGAAAATCTGTATCCTATCTTTTATCTTTTAATTTTAAATTTTAAATTTTAAACCGATAAAATATAATTAAAATTTCAAAAGATAATTATAAATTTTATCTTTTTATCTTTTGAATTTTGAATTTTAAAAAAGATGTTTAATGGGATTATTTAATTAGGAATAAGGATATATCAATATCATAATGTCATGTAGCATATACATGCATCGTTGTAGCTTAAATTTATAATGGTTTATATTTAAACACAATGTGAATTTTATAAAAGTTATAAATTTTAAACTGAGATTTAAATTTGAATTTTATAAAAGTTTATAATTTTCGAAACTTATTTTTTCAAATTAACAAAGAGTTATAATTTTTTAAAACAATGAAAAATTCGTTTTTTTCAAAAACTAAGTCGGAGGGTCGTTTCCGTTGAAACGTTCCCAATGTCCCCAACGCAAACTTGATCATGGCCCGAGGAATGGTTTAGATCTGCCCTAGCGGTCCTCTCTTTAGTCGGAGAAACTTGAGAATAGTGTCACTTTGAGTCATCTAGTTTCTTAATAAGCTAAAACTTGTAATGGAAGATGTTAGGCAGGACCATTCCGAGACGGCCTGTTATTTCGTGGTAACCTTCAAAGCCGATACATTGGTTAAATGCTTAGACCGAAGCACATTGAAATCTCTCATATGGGCTAGTCAATGGGGCTGAAGTGACCAAAATCATTGATGATTGGTTAAGTTAGATGTAGTGACATCTTGAGAAGTGTTAACCAAACGAGAGGAGTCTCGATACGATAAGAGGTTGCTTGGATGTTGTCCTAAGATGAGACAAGCTATCGTTGTTGATAGTAACATCATGGAAGAAATATTTTTTATTGGAATTTTAAATATTTAAGTATTTGCATCATGCATCATATTTTCCTAAATGATTGAGTATTTATTTACACCATTTTATTTATTCTTTTCAGTAATCATATCTTTATCCCTACTCTCAACTATCTTAAATGCGAACAAACTTACTGGTAAAAATTATGTGGATTGGAAACGTAATATTGGTATCTTGATGACGGTAGAAAAATACAAGTTCATGCTCACCACCCCTTTTCCCATTTGAGCCTATTGCTGATCGACTCAAAATGAAAAGGATGTTTATGTTTCTTAGCAGCGTTCTGATGAGATCGCCGAAGTTTACATCTTGGCTTCTGTTAGTAATGAGTTGCCAAAACAGCATCAGAACATGGAGATTGTTGTTGATATGATGTTGAACATCACCGAAATGTTCGAAGATCAGGGTCGTCAAGCCAAACCGGCTGCATTGTGAAACTTCGTAAATTACAAGTTGAAACATGGAACTCCTGTCAGAGAACATATGATGTTGATAATTAGTTATCTAAATGAGATGGAGATTATGGGTGCTGAGGTAGATGGCGAAACACAAGTTGATATGATCCTTGAGACTCTTCCTGATACTTTTGAAAACTTCAAACTTAATTATTCGATGAATAACTTGAGGTACTCACTTCCTGAGGTGATGAAGGAACTACAAGCTGCTGAGACCCTGTTTCTGAAGGGCCAAAAGAAGACTGGAAAAACAAACTTTACTGAAAGCAAGTCTTCCACCTTTGGCGCAAAAAAGAAACACAAAAGAGGTCTGAATAAGGCTAAGAAGCAGAACTCGAAACCTGTGAAAGGTAAGAGCACTACAAAAATGGACAAGTTAAAAGATAAGTGTCATCATTATGGAGTCGCTGGCCATTGGAAAAGCAATTGCCCAAACTATCTCAAGGAGTTGAGATCTAAATGTATAGTACTCGTTACTGAGGCATGTTATGTGACTGACTCTACTTTTTTTCATAGATTGTAGATTCTGCTGCCACTAATCATATTTGTTGTTCCCTGCGGGGGTTAAGGGAAATCAGAAAGCTTGAAGAGGGAGAGTTCAGCTTCCGTTGGGGAAATGGAGCACTAGTATCAGCCGTATCTACTGGAACTATTAAATTGTCATTCGGTAACAGTTTTATTATTTTACATGATGTTTATTATATCCATTTTTTGGGAAGAACCTTATTTCAGTAGATCATTTAATTGAGCAAGGATTCTGTTTGTGTTGGAAAACACGACGCACGCGCGGTAGAGACGTGGTGGCTTTTAAAAAATTATTAAAAATGAATCGTATATTTTTGATAAAACGAAAATAAGCACAATGCAACAGTTTTAAAAATAAAAACTTTTATTGAAAAACTCTTTTCAATCAGGATCCGTTATATATTTATATATAAAATCAAAGACATACATGGATATGAATCATATATCTGATTAGAATATGCTGCCTTAAGGTAGGTCAAAACCAAACTATGGAGACCATAGGTTAAATTGACATGTTAACCTTCTCTCACGCACTATTTTAAGATAATGTATTTCTATTTTGACTAATCAATTAATTTCAAATTAATTTTTAGTTAAAATAATATAACCCTACGAATGTGAAATTAACAGTTAGTCTAATCTAATTGATCTAAGTTCATTTTTTAATCTTCTAAATAGCCTAAGTCATAATTAGGTGAACTTAGATTAGCTAATTAATTACAGTTATCAAACTTTAATAAAACTCTTTTACTAAAGTTGGTTATCCTAAAGGTTACTAAAACCTTTAGAGTTGTGTGATTATCAAGTTTTAATTAATTAAAACCAAGCAGTTTACATGCAATTGATTTTTCAAAACAATTCATATAAATCTATTAGGACAATTCTAATATAAATCATGTTTCTACTGATGAGAAGCATGATTAAATAAAACTGTATGAGATTTCATGTATGACATGTGATCGATTAATGCATGGTCATATTATGAATCATATCAATAGATATATATTTAACAATTAAATAAAATAATAATAAAATAAGTGACTATTGGGTATTTATAAATTTTAACCATTGAAATAAAAAAAAGTACAAAAAGGAATTCAAGATTACATATTTTCAAAACATCTCATTCTCCACCTGATGTCCATTTTCATAATTTTCAAGCTTCGAACAAAATCATTTTAATTAGGAAAAACTAATTTTTTTAATTAAAAAAATTATCTCTATAATTATCTTTTAAAATTATTGAATTTGACTTAGTCAATAAATAATTTATTGACTTGGTCAAACTTAGGTCAAATCCAATGAATTAATTAATCTTTAATTTTCATAAAATTAAAAATTAATCATAAAATTACATTAATTTTAAAATTTAAAAGATAATAGATAGAGTTAGGGTTATCATAAAACTCTACAGTGATAGGGTAAGTAGGTATCAGGGGACGCGCAGTGGAGGCGTGGTGTCATTTAAAAAAATTATTAAAAGTGAATCGTATGTTTTATGATAAAACGAAAACAAGTGCGACGCAGCGGTTTCCAAAATTAAAATTTTTATTGAAAACTTTTTTTATCAGGATATGAAATCTAATGCATACATGGATAGAAATCATAAACCAACGATCCCGCGTTCCCACGAATAACGGGCTTTGAGATCCACACCAAGATCTTTCAAGCCCATCCTCAAACACACTAGGATGTATGTGGGCACGTAGAATAATTCAAGTACAGTTTTTCTATCTCTAGATGAACTCAACACATGAGATATAGAGATTTATTAAGAATGATTAATTTTAGTGAGACAATTCTCTAAGAGAATATGATGATTATTCTCACAAAGCTTTTTTATTAGCTTTTTTATCACAGAGAAAATTCACTCTGATAACAATTGTGTTCTCAACTATCTATCAATACTGAGGCCAGTAGAATAATATCTATATATTTTTTAGATAATGGCATATCGGATTCTCAGAGATAAACCGAAAATAATATTAAATTTCAAAAAAACCATTGCAGTGAGACCCACTGCAAATTGTACACGAGTGCAGTACCACACGACACTGCAGTTATTACCGTGAGCTATCACAGTGCCTCATGGCACTGTGTGTCACAACACTACAGTATTGCACCCCCACTACTATAGTGCCACGTAGTGCTACAGTATTGGACCCCACTACTGCAGTGCTACGTGACACTATAGTAGTTCATGTCAATCTGTGATTCTCAATCAGTGATTGACGTGTGATAATTATTGTAAATTAAATATTTATTTTAATCAAATATATATCTAAATATAAGTTAATTCAATATTAACATATATGATTATTCTTATCAACTAACTTATTTGTTAGTTCACAAATAACAGATTTGGTTGATTCAAATTATTATCTAATAATAATTTATAATTATCTAATTTCACAAATTAGATATTCTAACTCACTTATCGATAATTAGAAAATTAATCGATATAATTATATATATGTAATTTCTGAAATTTATATATAAATAATTCAATTAATTAATTAATCACGTATAATTATCTCATAATTACGTACTTGCCCCAGAATACTTTTTTTTTGCAAGTTAGTCATATTCTCATGTCCTAAAATATTCACACCTTAGACTGCGTAGTGCAGAGGTGACTTGGAGACCATAGACCTATAATCTTAAGCTCCGATAAACTAAATTATTAATTAAACTCTTTAATTAAATGATCTTATTTATTAATTTTATTATTATTCCACTATAAATATGAAATTGCACTCTTAGAGATTATAGAATGTATTTATAGATTATTCTCATGTAGTCCATTGATATAATCATTTCAATTAATTAAGTCCGCCAATTATTTATTCATAAATTATTGGCTAATTTATAATCATATTATAAATTTGAGCTCAATAACCATTCAGTTATAGAATTAACACTTAAGAAAACTAATATACGATCCGTTAAGAAAACTTGGATTCCAAATCTTGTAAGATCATGTTCCTAGCCATCCATATCACTGAATCTCCAAAACAAAAGTCATCAGCTTGTTTTACAAACAAACCTTAAAGAGTGAATCAAAAGATCCAGTAGACATGCAAAAGAGTTTATGACTACTCAGAATTCAGACTGATCTACATATAATCACTAGATTGATGTGTATTAAATCTTTATGATAAACAGTATGTTGATAAAGATATTAATTTACATCGGTCATGACATATATAATCATATTATATAAAAGTACATTCACTAAGATGTCTATCAACATCAATGATCCAAATCTAGATCACATGCATTCATAATGCTTAGTGAACCGTACTAGCAACCATTCATTGAAGATTTCATACTTTAATATGTTGCTGACATTTTTACTCATTATCTATGATCTTAATCCCCTTGTATCAATACAAGATCATAGTCTCATTAATGAATATAGAATTTTTAGATATTTAAATAAATTATTCAACAATAATTTAAACGACCAATTATAAGAAAAATATAATTTCATTAAATTTCACATTAAAATGTCAATACACATGCTTCGAGGACATAACCCCCAACAGTTTGAATTTCATTGATAAACATATTGATATTTTTATAAATGAGTGCTTAATTACTACTGCATGTTTGATAAATAATATATTTTACGTAAAACTAATAGTTTCAATGATATGTGACGCTAAAGTAATAACTGATTTACAAAGGGATAGTAAAAGGTTGAAGTTTGATTCAACCGATCTAACCTATTTTTTGCACTTACGTCTTGGCCACATGAGCCTGGACTGGATTAAAATACTTGTAAGAGATGGTCCATTGTAAACTTTAAGTGCGAGATCATTACCCACATATGAATCTTGTATAGAAGGTAAATTAACTAAGAGACCATTTTCAGCGAAGGATGAAAAAGCCACTCAATGCCTCGAGCTCGTAGATAGTGATGTATGTGAACCATTGAATATCCAAGCAAGAGGAGGTTATTGATACTTATGACTACTCATATTTTGGACTTGTTTATCTAATGCACCAAAAATCTGAAACCTCTAAAAAGTTGAAAAAGTACAAGGATATGGTCGAAAAGCAATTAAAGAAACAAATCAAAACACTACGATCTGATCGTGGTGGAGAGTACTTGCTAGGAGAGTTCGAAGACTTTCTTATGGAAGAAGATATTCTTTCTCAGCTTACAACACCTGACACTCGAGAATATAATGGTGTGTTAGAGAGAAGAAATCGAACTCTGTTGGATATGGTTAGGTCCATGATGAATTACTCATCCGTTTCATATTCGTTCTGGGGTTATGCCTTGAAAATAGAAGCATACATTCTGAATCAAGTTTCATCAAAGACGGTGCCTGGTACGCCATATAAAATATAGTATAGACGAAATTCGTTCGTAAACCACCTTAGAATATGGGGATGCCCAACACATGTTCTGAAACTGAAGACATGCAGGTTGACCAGTCAATCAGAATTATACATATTTGTAGGATTTCCCAAAGGAACGAAGGGGTATGTCTTTTATTGTCTTACTGACAAGAAAACATTCGCTAGCACAAATACCCGTTTTCTTGAAGAAGACTATATAAGAAGTATGAAGCCGAAAAGCACCCTTGTGTTAGAGGAATTATTGAGTGAGATGACACCGACTCCCCAACCAGGGACTATTTCTGATTCAAATGGAAGAACCACAGTAGGAGCCAGATCTTATGGAGCCTTGGCGTAGTGGGAGGGTTGTGAGACAGCTTGACAGGTACATGTCTTTCAATGTGTCATTTGGAGCATCAATTTACGTAGAAGAAGGCGGATTTGCCGACATCTAAAAGTAATAAAAGAATGAAACTTAGTAAAGAAATAGGCTAACAAAAGCCTAAAATTTCTTAAGCCAACATATCTAAACCTAATAGAATCAACCAAAACAAAAAGAATCAAACAGATCTAAGCCTACATCTAAAACATGGCATATTACTGATCTAAGACTAAGCCTAATAGAATCAATCGAAAAAAAATCAAACATATCTAAGTCTAACAGATCTAAGCTTACGCCTAACAGATCCAAAGACTAACAGATCTAATTAGAGACTAACAAAGTCTAAACATTCAAAACAATCGAAACTTAATAGATCTAAGCTAACGCCTTACAGATCTAAATCGCAAAGTTTAAGACCTTTTATTTACCTTCAAAAGAGATAGCAAGGAGTGCTTGCAAGGGTTATTTAATCCCAGAGAGAGAGAGAGAGAGAGAGAGAGCAAGGAGTGCTTCTCAAAGAGAGAGGGGAAGAGGTTCTATTCTGTAATCTTAAAGAGAGAGGAGAGAGCTAGGGTTCTGTTTTGTAATCGAATGAGGGAGATGAGGTTTCTGCTCTAGGAGGCGCATGGGACAGGGACGACGATAGGAGGCGTGAGGGACATGGACAATGAGGGTTTTGTTCTATGAGGCGTGAGGGATAGGGACGACGAGGCAAGGGTTCTGTTCTAGGAGTAGGAGGCGCGGGGGACATGGACTCGGGAGAGTTAGGGTTCTGTAAAGTGTAAACTTTAGGCTTTAATGGTTTATTATTTTAACTTCAATAATTAAAAAAATATATCTTATATGGCTGTAATCGGTTCAAACCGACTACAAATTTATTGAAAATTTTAACCGAACCGAAATTGCAGTTATTAAAAATAACCGAACGATTATAATTTGTATAGCAAAAGAATTGACCGAACCTATTCGGTTCGGTTAATTCTTGAAATATATGCACCCCTAGTGCTTGCAGCTATGGCGAAGAGGATCTCAAGGTCCTTATAGGTGAAAGTTGCCGAGACCCCTTTTTTAGGGGATGTTTTGTATGAAGATTCTCGGTTTTGCTAATGGAATCTTTGAGTTTCAGAAAAAAAGACATTCATTATAATTTCCTATCAAATACAACTAATTTCGGCCTTTCCTTATATTTTTATTGGCAGCTTGTTTAGAGAGTGAATCACGTTGGGTTCATTTTACTCTTTCCTACTGATTTAGAGGCGAATGGATTAAGTGGGCTCCATTAATGACAAAAAAAAAGACAGGTTTAATGATTGTCCATGTGCCTAAATCTATGTCTAAGACACTGTTCAGAGTAAGGGTAGGGAGGCAGTCAACCGGCAGATTTGGAGCACAAGGCTCGAGAGTCATATACGTAAAGCAATCGTAGTCATGTGATTTTATTCTTCATTTAGCATCCTAATTAAATCATCGAACAATAAGAATTGATTGTGGTTAATTCCATAAATTATTGATTATTCAATATTATACAAAACAAAATAAAGAAGTATTTCAAAAATTAATTCTTATTTCTTACTTTTCTTCCGTAAATTGAATTAATTTAAACTTTAAATTTCTTTGAGCTCACACAAAGGTCATGTTAGACTAAGATGTATATATTTTGAAGTAAGCATAATTATTATCAAGCTTGTTATTTTGTTTGTTTCATGTCTTGAATAGTAAAGCGATTCCTTTTCAATCGTGCAGATTATAAAGGTATTTCATTTCCCCCTCTTATATAGAAAAAGGGTACAAACCAACTAAGTGGATAAATCGACACATAATTAATTTTATCCGGAAGTAAAAGGATAAAAGCCACTTTCATTCACAAATTTTTATAATTTGCTTCCTCTAAAGGTTAACCATAAATTATAACGAAAATTGTAGTTCTACTAGGGTGTTATAGTATTTTTAATTTAAATAATAAATAAAATGATATATCTGAAATCATAAATATATTTATTATGTATTAAATAAATGACTAAAGATAGGGGTGTATAATTTTTAAGTAAAAAGATCATAAGTGAACTATTTTTTAACAAATTTCAAAAGAATATTTAGATTTTCTTATCTAAGCAAAATGAAAATCTGAGAATAATAATACAAAAAATTGGTAATTTAAAAGATATATACATCATATATATATGAAATATTTCTGATTAACACTATTAATGCCAAAAAAATTGGATTAACATTCTTATTTATAACATAAAATGTACAAAATGTTATATACATGAGCTATATCATACGATAAAATAAGAATGATATGAATTATGTAACTATTTTCATTCATTTATCTAATTTCATTGTTTATTGGTCTATTTTTTTTCTATAATTACTTATGTAATTAATGAATATAATTTTTTCATTAAATGCATATTTTTTTAAAGATGATACAATCCCTTATTTTTAGGAAAATTAATTGTTATTTTTAGACAAATATATATTTACTAATAAAATAAATAAATAAATAAATTCAGAGTAATTATATTTTCACATTTTTTTCTTTGAAATCCATAAGATTTCACTAATTAAATTCATATTTTTTTAAATATTGAGCAATTCCTTATTTCTTAAGGGAATTAGTATTCATTTTAAGGCAAACTATGGAAACTAATGAAATTAATATATATAATTTTAGACTAAATGTGTTACTTATTTTTTTGCAATATAGTTACATACTTTTGTGTAAGGAACTCTAATAATTATATGGACTACAATAGTTATTTACATAAATATTTTCATAATTATTTATGAATACATAATAATTATATAGTAAACTAATCAAACAATTACTCTTATAATAATTATTTACATAAATTATATTACAAAATTATAATAACAATGATAATAAGACTTAAATATTTAGTACTATTAGTTAATATATATTGTCCGAATTATGAGAATATTGAAAATATACATTAATGTTAAAAAATATGTAATCTTATTATTATTATATATATATATATATATATATATATATATTAATGTATTCAAATTAGAAATAATCATAAAAACATTACTTATAATTAAATAGGCATATAGGAAAATAAATAAAATGTTCAATTATTTATAATTAAATAAAATAATTCAATCCTTTAATTTTATAAATAATATGAAATGAGTAAATCTTTTTTGTAATTTAGAATTTAAAAATAATTTAGTTAGTTATTAATTAGGACAAATAATACTGAAATAAATGTGATTGATGGGTATTGTGGTAAATGTAGTTTATAATTATGTTGATTTTTTATAAAATACTTATTTTTTAATTATTATTATTACCGGCTATTTAATAAATTAAAATTTCCAAATTGTATATTGCCTAAAAACTCTTTTATATAAGTCAACCTTTTTGGGCTTGTTCGCATGAGGCCCTAATAAGAGTCCAAATTCTAAAGTGATATTTATAAGTAAAGATGAGAGGACTAGACGCTATAGTAGACCATTAATGAATTTTTTGTCAATTTTACTAAGAAATCATAATATTAACATTCAATGTGCCCTAAGTACTCATTTTACAATTGACTTAGTAGCTTAAAAAATCATTCACTCATTTATATTTATATATAAATAATTAATTACATATATGTAATTAATATCGTTTAAATTCATTACAGATGCATATTACAATGATTTTTAATTTTTTAACGATATAACTTTTATCTATATGTAATTATGTATCAACATGAATATAATATCTTCATGAAATAATAATACATATTCTCAGTGTTAATGAGTATACACATAGATTCACTACAACAAGCATGTGCTTCAATAGCATACTAGAATCGCGTTTTGACACAAAACGCTAAGGAAAAATTGCTAAAAATGCAGGTTAATTCATGGGCGCGGGGGACCAAAATTTACCTAACCCGCCTAAAAAATTGCTCTCAAACACTCCCTTTTCAACCTATCTCTCTCAGCTTTCACGACTCACTTTCTCTCAACGCTTAAATCCTTTTTCTCTAGCTTCAACCTTTCTTTCTCTCACCGATATCAGGGCTCACTATCTCTCTGAAGCACTTATATTCTCTCCGCTAGGTGAAGCTCTCTCTCAGGTACGAAAAGCTTAATTTTTGCAGGGCATAGGGTGCGGAGACAAAAACATCCAACCCGTAAAAAATTAGAGTCCCTCACAGTTAAAGCCTTGTTTCTTCAACCTCCCAACTAAGCTCTCTCAGCTTCAAAGCCTCTCTCTACGATTGTCGAAGGGATACTGCTGGCTGAATCTCACTCTTTCAGCTCTCTCTCGCGATCCTCTCTATGGTAGCTTCTTGCAACTCTCTTATCAGCTATGTCATTCTAGCATGTCAAGGTAGCAGTTTTCTCTCACAGATTTCTCTCTCTTTTCTTGTAGCTATGTCACGCAACTCTCTCTCTCTCTCTTACATCTCTTTATCATTTAGGTATGTATTGCAACTCTATTTTCCAACACTTCCCACTTCTATTTCACATCTCAGAACAATGGTTTTTCCTTGTGAGGTGGGTTTCAATCTCTAATTCATGTTTATTTTTGTGATATTTGTATGGTGTTTGTGTTTTCTCATTTGAGTTAATTAGGGTTACAACATTTGGTTTTTAAAAGTATATTTACTTTTAATTTTCTTACTTCATGATTTACCTAATTTAAAAGGTTACAACATTTAGTGTTTAATTGTGGACACTCTATATCAGGTAAACTCTTCTTCTACTATCTTAGCCTTCATTCTATTGTTTGAAAAGTTTCTTCTAAATACGTGCCTTAATGTTCATGATGTTGGGTAGGGTTTGGTTTTACGATTTAATGCTTGTTTTGTTAAGGTCAGGTAAACATAACTTGAGTTTCCGTTGGGGACAAACAAAAATCTGAAGTCTTTCAGTATGTTGAAGTCAGGTAAACAGAAATTAAGTATGGCCCGCTGCTGAATTTTGTTAGTTACCTTTGACCGGATCTGTATACATTTTAAAGACACTTAGAGCTCTTTTGACTCCTTATTTGAAATTCCTCCTTTTTCTGATACCTTTTATAAGGAATATCCTTTTTCTCTTCATTCTATATGTGCATGATTTAATGTTTTCCCCTACCACCATATTGTCTAATACATATTTTTTTATGGCAGCTATTTGAGATGTATGTCGATGATCCTTGTCAGCGAGGTTTGTAAACTTGTCTCATATTACTATCATTGGTAATTACTTCTCATAATTGGCTTTGAAACACGCATGTCTAATCCTTTATGTGTTGTCCAATAATTGCAAATCTGGCACTTCCTCCATCAATTTCTTTTCCTTCTCCAACATGTTTATTGCATCCTTCAATTTCAACTCGTTTTATTCATTCTCATCTTTTCTCAAGTTCTACGTATGAAGGTAACGCATATCACTTCTATAATTTTGTCTAAAAAATTTTCATTCTTTTAAATCAAATTTATGTGAATGAAAATGACATTAGTCATCCTAAATTATTGAAAAGTTCTTTTGTATTAGCCTTATCTTGTTAGCCATGCCTAAATCAAATGTTTTTAGAATATTAGTGAAGGTATGAGAAAGAGTTTATAAAGAGAAAAACATACGTGTGCATTCTTGATTAATGTTTGAAAGCTCATCAATTTTCTATGAGGCCATCGACAAATACCCAATTCTCTACATCTTTTTTTCAGTAGAGTCAAACCTTATGATAGTCCATCACATTTTGCCACATGGTTTGGCAACAACCTTTGATGAATATTACAAAACTCTATCTTGTTTCTTTTTATAGTAAGGATCTAAGACTAAAGTTCATGTGTCAATTATGTACTTTCTACTAGATTAGGCAGGATTGTTCCAAATTTGATATCAAGTAAGCATACAAATAATGCAGCAGCACGAATATAATGAAATAGTGTTTTTATGCGTTTCTTTTTCCTCCTTTTATAATCTTTTAATATGATTCCTTTCAATTGAAGCTATTTTTCTTCAATTTGAAGTTTAGAGTTTCAATTTTCTTTTTCTCTTGATGCAAACATGATATTTTTTTCTCTCTCGAACTGGATGGCTTTTAATTAATTCTAAGTGGTCCCTTCTTTATAGATGTTTAAGTATATATTAGGATCTACTTCATTAATTTTTCATCTACATCATATGTTTTATATATTGAGCTTACCTTTGTGACTCTATGTTAAACTATATTCACCAGAGTGTACTTAGAGTATTCAAAATTGTCAAGCATATATATGTTAATTGGGATAAAAAGGTTGGCTTATATGTACAATGTCTTTCACAAGTTGCATCATAAATTTTTATGTTTTCACCTTAAATTTCCAATATTTCTAAATATTTTCTTCTGCCTTTCTTTGCTTCTAATGTTATATCTATTATCTGTTTTCCTACTTCTGAAGCACATTGATGCTGTATTTCCAAAATTTCTTGCTTTCTTCTTAACAGGTTTATTAGAGCATCTGGACGTTTGCTTATATTAGTGATGACTAATTATCATGTTTAATAATATGTTCCTTTGGCAGGTCTCTGTTGGATACTTCTTTGTGGATCTTAGAATGATTTTCTTGCCATACTCCTCTTTAGAGGGATGGAGTATGTAAGTCATCTCTCTAGGCTTGGAAATAATTATCCTTATATATTGATTGTTGTATTTTTTTAGTGAAGAGAGAGAAAATTATCCTAATATAATGAGATGATATTAGTTTAAATGTTTATTTGACATGATCAGTTGGTCAAGGATTCTATAGTTTGACATGTTTGTTTAGCTGCTAACATCTTTTAATTGACTAATTTTTTACAGTTTCTTATTTAGAGAGTTCTTAGACATTTTGTTTTAGTTAAGAATTGAATTGGAATTTGAGCTGGATGACCTTATTGTAGAGTATTTAAGGTAGAGAAATCTTTGTAAATTGTTTATTGGCTGTTAATCATATATTTGTAAATCATGTAGGCTGTGAAAAAAATATTTTGAAGCTCTTCTTTTTCTATTTCATTCAGACTTACATTTGAGAGACTGCTTAGTTTATTCATCTGCTGCCAAAGAAAATTTAAAGTTGAAATCAAATATGGAATTAATGCACCATACTGAAAATCTAGTTGAGTTTAATAAGCAACTATTGCAGTTGGTATAATATCTAGAATATTGGTTAAAATTATCATTTCCAATATTTGATGTCTTATTTTAGGAAATGCTCACACTACCTAATTATGCCTGACGCTGTCATTTGCTCCATCTCTAATGATGCCTTACCTTTAAGAACATCATAGTTGTAGCTGTATGTACATCCTCATTCCCCTAATTTAATTACAACGTATAAGCAGTAGATCTCCCGTCTGGATAGGTTGATTATTGTGAAAAAGAAAAAAATTAAGGTAAAAAGAGAGAAGAAAATAACAGAAAAGGAAAAAAAAAGAAAAAAGAAAAAAAGAAAAGATAAAGAAAAAAAATGGAAAAAAGATCTGAGTGACTTTTAGTTGACAATTATGTAATGGAAAACTTATTATGTCTATCTCGAGCATGATGAGAATTTTGTTATAGAGATATGGGAAAACCTATTATGTCTATCTTGAGACTAACACCATAGACTAATTTCTCTTGTTTGGAGATAATGTGTGAAACATAAAACGAATTTTCTTCATATTTCTTATTTTCGGGTTTTCTAATTTAAATTTTTTTCTTTAACTTATTCTAAATTTTCAAGGCAACTTCTTATTTTGTTTGTCGTCTGAAATGGCAGTTGTCGCAAGAGAAAGTTTCAGAAGTTCCACTAAGCAAGTCACAAGGTGCTCTTATAGCCAATGACACAACGGTTCATGAAGCATCACCAAGTCAGTTACCTGCACCACCACCTCCTCACCAGGAAAAACCACCAAAACCTCCTAGGGTACCTCCACCATCAGTACCTAGAGGACTGCTAACTCCTCTCCTCTTATGGCCAATGGCCATAGATCCACAAAACTTAATTCGGTGGGTTGTAGGATTTTTTAAATGTGAACTTATACTAGATTTTAGTTTTTTTATAATTACTTTTGCTTGCTCTATGTAAAAATCAATATGTAATTATCATTTTGAGATGTGATTTCTAGTAGACAATTAATATGTAATAATTTTGACTAATTAAATAAAATGATATGTGATTTTGTTATTTGGTGATATTTTCTGAAAATTTATTTGTTTTTCGTATTTGTACAATTGTAAGTATAAGTAATAAAATTTTTATAAAAAGTATTTAATAACATTAACAAAACAATAAGTAATGAAAAATGCTATGAAAGACATACGATAGCATTTATAAAAGGCTATGAAAGACCTATGATAACATTTACAAAAGACAATGAAAGACCTACGATGGCATTTATAAAACGCTATGAAAGACCTACTACAACATTTATTAAACGCTATCATTGGTAGCGGATTTTAATAACGTCGGTATACATCACATTTTCAGAATCGCTATCAAAACTCTATGATAGCATTTTTAGCCGCTATCATAGCCTTTTTTATTGTAGTGATTACATATTATTGAATGACGTGTATATTAAATTAATGTACTAAGTCATTGCGTATTAACATGACGTGTTCTCACTATAAATATCTATTCACATACATGTTGAAATCGCGGCGCGCGCAGCAGAGACGTTTAGTTTAAAAATTTTACTGATTAAAAAAGCAATCGTGACCACAAGTTCCAAAAAAAACAATTTTAACGAAATAAAAACATTCTCATTGGATCCATTATATATCTATACATTATATCATAGACATACAAAAAAATAAATTATACCTCTTGTAGTCTATCAAACGTCCTTGCTAGCAACGAACTTTAGATTTCACGAACAATGGACTGTGAGATCCACACCAAGATCTTCCGAACCAATCCTTGAATATACTAGGACGTGTGATGGCACGTAAAATAATTCAATAACACTTTATGTTTTTAAATGTACTCAACACATGAGATCTAAAAATATGAATAATGACTTTTTTGGAACAAAGCTCTGAGAGAGAATTGGAGAATTCGTAGAGCATTTGAGTAACAATTAATCACACATATTGTTTCAATGAGGCCACTATAATATATATATATATATTCTAGGTTAAAGTTCATTAGGTTTTAGGGTTTACAAAAAATAATAATTTATTTATAAACGTACCACTGTAGTGGGACCTACTGTAATGTCGTGTGACACCACTACAATGTGTTACGTGCCACTGTAGTGTCATGTGGTACTATAGTGTGTCATGTCAATCCCTAATTCAAAATACAATGATTGACATGTGATAGTCCAACATGTCACGTGACAATTTTTTCAAATTTATTATTTATTTTAATCAGATAAATATCTAGATATCAGTTAATTCAAAACTAACTTATCTGATCAAATCTCTCAACTAACTTATTTATTACTTCAAATTAACAGATTAGTTAATTCAAATTCAAATTATTATCTCATAATAATTTAATATTATTTAATTTTATAAATTAAGTATGCTGTCTCACTTATCGATTAATACAAAACTGATCAAAATTAAATTAAATGTAGTTCATTTAATTTTATAAATCAAATATGTTGTCTCACTTATCAAAATTTTATAAATCAAAAAATGAAACTACCATTTTAATTACCTCTTGATCTTTAAGTACCATTAATTCACTAGTGAAAGGTTAATTTATAATCTTATTACAAATTTGAGATCAATAACCATTCAGTTTCAAAATGAACACTTAAGGAAATCAATATACGATCCGTTAGGAAAGCTTAGATTTCAAATCTTGTAAGATAATGTTCTCAGCCATCCATGTCACTGAATCTCTAAAACAAAAGTCATTAACATATTTTACAAATAAATCTTAACGAGTGAATAAAAAGATCCAGCAGACATGTAAATGAGTTCATGACTACTCAAGATTTAGACTGATCTACATACGATCATCTGATTGATATGTATTAAATATTTATGATAAATAGTAAGTTAATAAACATATTAATTCACATCAGTCGTATCCTATATAAAATAATTATATAAAGTACATTCACTAAGATGTTTATCTACATCAGCGATCCGAATATAGATCACATGCATTCAAAATATTTAGCGAATCGTACTAGCAACCATGCATTAAAGATTTCATATTTTAATATGTTACGGATTATTTTATTCATTATCTATGATCTTAATCATCTCGTACTTATACAAGATCATAATCTCATTAATGAATATAAATTTTTTAGATATTTATACAAATTATTCAATAATAATTCAGAAAAGACAATTATAGGGAAAATATATTTTTATTAATTTTTAAATTAAATGTCTTTATACATGCTTTGAAGGAACTATGCCCAACACTTAACAGTATATACATGGAGAATTTTTTAGAATTCAAAAAATGAAACTACCTTGAATATATTGATAAAAATAATAACTAAAAGAAAAACTAACACTAAAGAAGCCATTTTACAACTTAAATATATGAAAATAAAAAGTGTGGATATTTACCATAAATATAGAAAAATAACTACCATAACTATAAATAGTAAATTTATAATTTATAATTATAGGCTAGATTAAATATATTAATTAAATATAAATAAACTAAAATAACTAAACACGTTAAGCCTGAATAGGTTAAATGTAGAAAAATTAATTAATAGGGTAAGGTCAAATTGGTCCAGGCATCAAAATTTAATTTTTTTTAACAATTTAAACAACTTGACATAAATCTAAGTAAGTAGAAGTGGAAAAATTACTATTTACTGCAATTTTGTATATATATAGAGGAAAAAAAATTATTCTTCCTATCCCCAAGTTTTTTTTAATCAAAACATTATCCAAAGTTTAAAGAACTGAAATTCCATCTTCAAGTTTTGGTTGAATATTCTTAGTATTCTCTGACATATTTGATGGTTGATTATCAGCTGATATATATATATATATATCTTCAAATATCATACAAGAGAATAAAGTCAAGATAATACATAAATATTATTAATCTCACACGTTATTATAAAAATCTTACTCTTCAAACTCGAGAAGTGCCCATATATTTGTACTACTAAAACAAGATGATTTTATTATTACCACTTAAACATAACTCTACACTGTTAAAAACTTATACTTCAAAATTTGCATTTGTTAATTCTTGTAATGGAAACTCCTTTCTAACGAGATTAATGAATGTGGTTGACAGTTTGTTTAGTTAGTTAGTTTGCATTACTAACTGTTTTCTTTGTTCTTTTCTTCTTTTTTAGCTTTGCTTTCATTTCACGTGTTTCTCTTTCCTTTAGTATAAATACAATACTCTTATACTTCATAAGAGTTAGTGAAGTATATGATTTGTCCAAGATCTCTTCAAGAATACTACTTTGTCTTCTACCTTTCTTCTTTCTTATTCTTCTTTATTTTTTCTGTTGTTTTTAAGTCGTGGGCACTGTGAATAACCTTGCTATTCTTCACATGGTATCGGAGCAAGAAGAGGACTCACGTCCAATGGAATCCAACAACGGTTTTGAAAACACTGCAGTAACCACGAATAATACTACCAATACCACCTATGAATTTGATGAACAACAATGGAGTTGGACAGAGTTTCTTCCCTACCAACCTTAACAACTCAGTTTCTGTCAAACTTGACCTTAACAATTATATACTTTGGAGATCACATCATTTCTGCCATTATAGGACATGACCTCGAGTGCATCATTTTTGGCTCAGTAGAAAAGCCAAGCAAGAATCTTTCAAATGAGGAAGAAAATCCAGATTACAGAAACTGGGTGAAAAAAGACCAACTTGTTCTGAGTTGGCTGTGAACCTCGATGAGTGAAAGTGTTCTTTGGCACATTAACTCAATATACTACTTCTTTCGAGGTCTGGACTTCACTGGAAAGACATTTTGCAAGTCAGTCTAGAGTAAGAGTGATGCATCTGAAGAAGAACTGCAGAATACAACCAAACAAAAACTTTCAATCTCAGAATTTTATGACAAACTTAGAAGTATAGCAGATGGGTTGGAAGCTGTTGGACAACCTGTATATGAGCAAGATTTGATCCTTCAAATATTGAATGGTCTAGGAAGTGAATTTGACCCTGTAGTGGTTAACATAATAGCAATATCTGAGGAGTAGAGTATGGAAGAAGTACAATCTCTCTTGATGTGTCATGAAAATAGATTGGAGAGACATCTTGCTGTGAGTGAAAACCAAGTTAAGCTCAGTGTTAATATGACCACCACCTCAGATTTTCAAAGAAATAAATTCCAACAAAATGGAAACAAGAATTTTAGAATCAATCAATACTCAAATCAGTACAATGGTAACATGGGCAATATGCAAGGAAGAAGAGGTGGTAGATGATGCAGGAATGGTGGTAAAATTATCTGTCAAGTATGTGCAAAACCAGGACATTCTGCTGCTGTATGTTATTACAGATTCGACAAAACTTCAAGAAATGCTAATTAATATTCTCAATTCTCCAACAACTCCAACAACAATCATTCTACCTTTATGACCTCAAATCCTTCAGCATTCATGTCCTCTCCTTCTGCCTATATGGAGAGTCTTCTGACTCAATAAATGATTGTGCTTGGTATGATAGCAGTGCTGTCACGAACTATGTCACTGGCTAATTAATCTTTTCTTTGATATCAGGAACTCTAAATAAGCAATTTAGGTTCAAATCATGCTCTTTAATGCAAACTCAGTTTGTTCTTGCCAGTCACACTTCAGAAACCCCTACTGATAGTGCTTCTCAGGATTATGTCACATGTCAGCCACCTCATCATTCATCATCTCAGGTATCTTCTGGTTCTTCTTCTTCACCTGATCCGAATCACTGTGATAACTATGATAATGCTATGTGTCATTTACTTTGAACACTAATATTATTACTGATACAGAGGCTCCTCCGAGCAATCTTCCTTTGTCCAGCAAATTCCCTTCCATCTTTGATAATTTGGTCATTGACCTGCCCATAAACCTTACTTTAATACTAGAAATCTAGATCAATCAACCTTCTCACCCAATGATAACCAGATCAAAGCCTGGTATCTCCAAACCCAAAGTCCCAACTGTTACCAACATCCTCTTCCAGCTGACAACCTACCCATTGAGCCCAAAACTGTCAAATAGGCCTTGAATGATCCTTATTAGTATCTTGCTATGCTGGAAGAGTATAAATCTCTTATGAAGAACAACACATGGGAGTTGGTTCCTCTTACAAAGGGTATGTCAGTGGTTGGGAATAAATGAGTTTTTAAGGTTAGAGTTAACTCAGATGGGAGTGTTCAGAGGCTCAAAGCAAGGTTAGTAGCTAAGAGATTTCATCAAACTCCTAGAATAGACTATAGTCAGACATTTAACCCTATAATAAAATCTACCACAGCCAGGATTATGCTTGATCTTGCCTTAGTTAATAACTGGAATGTTAGACAGTTAGATGTAAACAATGCATTCCTTAATAAAATGATTGAAGAATCTATCAAAATGACTCAACCTGAAGGGTTTATTGATAAAAGCATGCCTCATTATGTTTGTAAACTCAAGAAGGCCTTTTATGGCTTGAAGCAAGTACCCAGGGCTTGGTATGATAAGCTGAAAAGTACTCCCGTTGGTTGGGGATTTCTAAACTCTAAGTCTGATACCTCTCTATTCTACTGCCATCAGGGAAATGATGTGATCTTTATTTTGATTTATGTTGATGTTATCTTAATTACTGGTAGCAATAACCTCAAGATTCATCAACTTATTCAGGCACTCAGTCAGATCTTTTCTCATAAAGACCTTGGACTTATACACTACTTTCTTGGGGTTGAAGTGCATTGGTGTCAATCTGAATTTTATCTCAATCAGAAGAGATATATTATTGATTTGCTCAAGAAAGTTCATATGGACATCAGTTAATCTGATGTTACACTCAAGGGTTCTCCTTCATTAACCTAATTTATCTTATGGAAATCTTGTTTCCTGGTCTTCTAAGAAACACAAAGTCATCTCAAGGTCCTCTACAGAAAGTGAGTACAAATTTCTTGCGAATACAGCAGCAACGATTCAATGGTTTACTAGCCTTCTTCGTGAGATAAGTTTTCCTCTATCTTCAAACCCTATCTTATAGTGTGACAATGTTAGTGCCCTGGCTCTGGCTTCTAATCCTGTCCTACATGCCAGAACAAAACACATTGAATTGGACAAAGTGCTTCAAGGTTCATTGGCTGTCAGATTTGTTCCTTCTATTAATCAAGTGGTTGACTTGGTCACTAAACCTCTTTCAACTGCTTGATTTCAGTATCTTAATGGCAAGCTTAAAGCGGTGTTATCCCCTTTTAGCTTGAGGGGGGATGTTAAGGAAGAGTACACAAACAAGATTAATGAAGGTGGTTGATAGTTTATTTAGTTAGTTTGCATTGCTAACTATATTCTTTGTTCTTTTCTCCCTTTTTAGCTTTGCTTTCATTTCATGTGTATCTCTTTCTTTAGTATAAATACAAAACCCTTATACTTCATAAGAGTTAGTGAAGTATATGATTTGTCCAAGATCTCTTTAAGAACACTACTTCGTCTTCTACCTTTCTTCTTTCTTATTTTTCTTTCTTCTTTCTGCTGTTTTTAAGTCTTGGGCACTGTGAATAACCTTGCTATCATTTACACTAGTGATTAATGAAATGCAAGTTAATAAATGTTTGACATATTACCAGTGGTGGATTCGTGATTTTGTTTTAAGATGGGCATTTGTAGACTATAGCATACAAATTTATAAGTTCAGAAAATATTTCAATGCTTGAACATTCATCAATATATATCATCTGAACTTGTTATCCTTATAATTGACATCAATTAGCTGTTTTACTTAAAATTACGTATTCAAAATGTATATTAATTGTTATATAATAAATATGTCAAGCGGTACAACAAACTTCATAACAATTGGACGAAAAAAATCATTCAATTTTAATGTTTTAGAAATAAATCAACATATAAAATTAATCAAAACTTAGTTTACATAATCTATATTGAAACATATACATATAAAATTTGCATTTCCTTTAATTTTTAAGGTTGTAGAAGCATGCTCATACTTTAAGAACATAACATATAATTTTTAGAACAAAACTTGTATAGACCCTAATTATATCATCTAAGTTGGATATTAACTGGGCCACTTCGAATTCCTGCAAAGATTGGAAATTAGTTAATCTAGTAAACCGAGTCCATATGAAACTTAGTAGATCTACATGTATTAATCTTAATTGGATCAGTAGAGATTATAACTCAACCAATAATGTTATTGCAAAATGTGTAGTATTGATTATGGTAGGATTAACTGATATAGTTTCAACTTATTTTCTTCTATCTCTGGAATGATCGAAGATGATATAATTAGGATCGGTAAAAACTTCTCCAAATAACTTAACTTAATCTTATTTAACTTAAAAAATAAATAACTTAATCAATTAAAATTTAATCTAATATTAATCTGTATATTCTTTAACACATATAATCACTTAACATAATTATATATTTTGGGAAGAAATTGATAAAAGTGACGCTGGACGCCGAAGTCATCAAAATTCTGGTAACATAATCAATCAGGCGAAACCAAAGTAAAAAGAATAAAGTAACATTGACAAGTGGGAGAGTCAATTGCGATAAGAACTGCCTCGGGCCCCTAATAATTAATTTTTAATTATTAAACGGGTGCTTATAAAAAAATTTCATATAGTTTGTCCAAATAATTAATATATTATTTACTATTATTATGATTAACTCAAATGCCCTTTTGTTTAGGCACGCATGCCTAACCCAAATTGTCAAGGGTGCTCTGTACGGCGGGGCCCAAGTGTGGCCGAAGAGTATCCGTACCTATTAATTATATATATTTTTGATACCCAATTATTATGGACCACTAATTTTAGCACTCACGTGAATTTTCAAATTTAAACTACAACGATTACTACAATTTTAAGGAACTGATTTACCCTAAAAAGTTTGTTTGAAAAATTAAGATTTCTCTGGTACTTATAAATATCGGTCAAGTCTCTTTTATAATTGATGTATGACAATTCTAATAAATATCTCCATCACATATATAATTTTGAGTTATTCACTTATTTCACTCAAATTTATTATTAGAGAACGAGTGAGATAAACGTGGACTCATTTTATCAAGATTTAATAAATACCTGCCAATGATCATCATCAAAATTTTTTATCTGAAATCCTAAAACATGGCAGCGAGTTGGAGAATCAAGCACTAACTAATTCACCCAAGTGGACTTGTTGATAAACTTGAAGCTAACTCTTATATTAGTATTAGATGGTATCAAACTTTTCAATTCAAAAGCATGTGTTGCGGTCTAAACTGTTAAGTGATTAATTAAGCAGTGATTAAGAACCCTAAGTCCCTAATGAAGTAGAGTATGTGTTTGGTCCCAATGTTATCCATCTAATTAAGTGGGCCGGACGAAATTAATTATCATTTATCACAGAGAATTATTCTCATTATCTCCTTTATATTCATTTAATTTATAGAATTAGTCAAACAACCAAGAGGAAAGAAAAACAATTACATCTGATGCAACTAGTTGTAAAAAGTCTGGAGTAAAACAGTGAAAAATATTACATACCAACGTTGTAACAGTATTGAATGTAGATTTCGCGTGAATTTCACGAGTCGTTGTAATGCGTAATAGTGAAAAAAAAATATTTTAAATAGTTTAGATTAATATATTTTAAAGAGCTTATTATATAGTACTCAGGTAATTAAATTGTTGGATGGTTCAGGGTGTTGTCTCGTTATAAGAAGGCAACAAAAGAAATGGGGTGAGGTGAGATTAGATCATGTTGATTAAGGATTATTAATTTGATTAAATGTTTGCCTAACCATATACGAGAGCTGTCGTGCGGCTGTATCTAGACAAAAATAGACATAACTTTTGACATATATATTTCGAAAACTTCGATTAATCATAGTATTTCCACTTATAATTTGTCAGGAATAAAGAATATTATTATTATTATTATTTTCTTTTGAGACCTATATCAGATAAAAAATGTTTTAATAATGGAAATAATTTCTAGGGTTTTCTTACACGAAAATCAACTAAATTTTATTTCCATTCTATAAATATTGTATCTTTATTTACATATTTATTTTGTTCTGGAGTGACGCCAAGAACCTACAAAATGAAGGGCTAAAAATATAAATCTAAGAAGATGCAGTGTGTGTGATTGAAAACAAAATAAATGTAACACTAAAGTCAAATCATAAAATGATTACATCACAAACTTTACTAGAAGATTGCAATACAGGTATTAACTAGGAAAAACAGACACCCCCCCCCCCCCCCNCCCCCCCCCCCCGCCTTTGAATTTCACGAAGTTTTATAAATTATCATCGAGTATTACAGACATCACTGGATGATATTCATTCCCAAAAACTAGTTTAAAAAAAGTTCAGAAGCTAAGTTATTTACTGAGGATTTTGTTTTAAATTAGGACGACTTCTTTTAATATTATAAAATGATTATCAATTCATTCAATGATTCGATAATAAAAATAAATATGTGACACATATATATTGATGAGATTAGTGTAAAAAGATTACATTTTTGACATTTTTTAATGAATTTTTACCAACTTATGATTTATTATCTTCATAACATCTACTACTAGTTATAAAGAGAAACAGTACAAATCTCCCATAAAATATAAGGAAATGATGGTCTTTTATATAAATATCATAACTGTTCATGCGACATCAATGTTTCTTTTAGAAATTATAAAATTGTTGGTGTTGAAAATTTTGTACTTAAAAATGAAATATTAGAGATCAAATCAAATGTAGTTATTAAGGATTTAGGGCAAAAGTGAAACAACCCAAAATAATGGGGTTTATTGTCATTTACCACAATGAATATGAAAAGGTTGTCGTAATAATCAATAACAACCTATGTATTCATTCAAATAATCTAGTCAGTTTTCACAAAATTCTAATACGTTAATCATACATAATTTTTTTAATCAAAATTTTAAATTCTATAAAGATTGGAGATATTAAAATTCAAACTCATAATTTCATAATATGATCATACCATATCCATTCAATTTATCAACCCATATTTTTGCTAGTCAATCATAATTTAACATACAAGTAACAAACCATCTATGTTATCGATAATGACAAATCATCTTGACAAATGGTTTAGAAATTTCATACTAAATTAACATTTGATCTACACGTTAATCATTTCAGAATTACTATTATTTTTAAAGTATAGGTTGCAGCAAGTGAAAATCATAAATAGTCATAGGGACAGTGATTTAAAGTGCGAATATTTTTACCCAATAAAAAAACTCACACATGTCATGCACAGGGACGGCTGTCATATGAAAGATTAGGGTTTGGCTGTGACGCAGTACATGCTAAAATCTTGGGTGGGTGATTTAAAATATATGGGTAAAAAAATAACAAATCTAAATTATAGGGGGCCGGGGGGGAAGGGTCAGAAAAAGTACTTGCGGGTTTTCCGGTTAAAGGACGAATAAGATAAAGTTGAAAATGACACGTGGAAAGTTACCAACCTTTGGATTCATTCAAACGTCTGTGATTCACTCATAGTTGAAGAGATTCATTGTAACTACTGAGTGACCACTGTAGAGTTGTTCTCAGTCATAGATTTTCTTGTTCCCTCTTCCCACTCTCTCAGTCTCTCTGTCTCTCTCTTCTTCTTCAGAGAAACAAACGAAAACCCAGTTTTAGAGAGAGAATAGAAGAGAGAGAAATGTGGGGGTTTAATTGGTTGTCTTAAATGAGGTTTGTGTAGCAGATTTAGGGCGCAGTTACTATGGCGGCGTTTGCAGGGCTCTAATTCCGTGCCATTATTATTATTATTTGCATCGAATCACGATGAAAGAGAATTGAAATAATCCCAAAATTTCTATCTTCTTCATTTTACCCTTTTTCGAAAAACGAATCCCCATTTTCCATACTCTCTGATCCTCAAAACCCACCAGAAACAGAGTGATTAAAAAAAATCTCAAGGTCAAACTACCCAAAAAGAAAAAAAAACCCATAAATTTTGAGCCAAACTCTAAAAAAGATAGGTAGAATAGGGTATATGATATGGAATTGAACTGGAGATTGGGATTAGCAAAGGAAAGAGCTAAAAAATGGCAAGTTTCTTCTATCTAGGTGGGAGTAGAGATCATCAAGGCCCAGCAGCAAGCAAACAAGAAGAAGATCATGAAGAAGCTGAAGAAAGAGAACGACAAAGTCTATTTCTCTACAGAAACCAAGAGATCTATACTAACAATAGCAAGGGTTTCGAAATATGGCCTCAATACAACCACCAAAACTTATCATTTGGGGTGGGTCCTAGTAGTCGGATCAGAAACTTAATCAACGTCTCTGATGAAATCTCACCCAGATCATCATCAGGATTTACGGTGATAAGATCCCAAGGAGGTTCCTCTCTTGGTGGCAGTACTGGAGCTGGAATGAATTGTCAAGACTGTGGGAATCAAGCTAAGAAAGACTGTGCACATTTGAGGTGTAGAACTTGTTGTAAAAGCCGAGGGTTTAATTGTCAAACTCACGTTAAGAGCACTTGGGTCCCCGCCGCTAAACGCCGCGAAAGGCAAAACCATCTCACCGCCTTACAACAACAGCCACATCGCGGCGAGACTCCCAAAAGACTCAGAGATAATCAAGGAGCTGCTAATGCTACTACTAACACTACAACCACTTCAGGTAACTACTAACTAACTAACTAACAAATTGCACCGTTGTTTACCAGTAAGGAAATTGTGAGTTTTGTTCAACATATGTTAGAAATCATACTCTTCGCGTGTTTTAGGGTTAGAAATGACGGAGTTTCCGGCGGAAGTGAATTCAGCGGCTGTATTCCGGTGTGTGAAAGTAAGTGGGATTGATGACGTGGATGAACATTTCGCGTATCAGACGGCTGTTAATATCGGAGGACATGTTTTCAAGGGAATTCTCTACGATCAAGGACCGGAAGGAAGTTATACTACAGGTGGAGAGAGCTCCTCAGCTGGTCACGGCAGAGATTGTATTCAACCACTTAACCTAATTGCCGGATCCACCACGCCAACCACTACGGCAACTGCATTGATTGACGCTTCACTATATCCACCGCCGTTTAACGCGTACATGGCTGGTACGCAATTCTTCCCACATTCAAGGTCTTAGTCTGTAGGCGGAGAATTTTTAGGAGAAAACATTGGAATTTAGAATGGATTAAGGATGTTTTGATTAGAATTAGATTTGATCGGATGTTCAATTGGTCTTGTTTTGTTATCTAATCGATGACTTATCTCGTCAACCTGCGCGATTAATTTAAAATGCGTTTACTAATATTTGATTGTTGTTTAAGTGGAATTCAATTATTTTGAATCTTTTATATTTTATTTTGGGTAATTATGGAAATTGAAGTACTGGGGGAGTGGGTAATGAATGTGGTTTATGGTTGGTGTTGAACTCGAAGCTGCCTTTTCCAGTTTATCCGTTAACTTGCCGGATAAATATGGGACGAACTAGGTTTCGTGTTTGGTTGGACAAAGAATTCTTGATTTTTTTTTGGATTTCTTTTTTATTTTTTCATAAATGTTTGAAAGGAAAATTGAAAGTAAATTGGGTGGGAAGCGGTCCACTCTTTGCGATGCCCTTCATGCATTGGCGTTTGGCAATCAGCTAGGATTTTCACTCCACAACATTAAGTTTTTCAAACCAAAACCCCACAAACCATTCTTAACCTTGAGAGGTTTGAAATTTGGGAATCAAATATTTGACAATATATATAACATATTCGTCAAAATAATGCTATGACTTCTGCAATTGGATAATAAAAACAATATATATGTATGATGAGAATACCATCTATAGTTATTAGTTAGGGCTACACTGAAATCGAGTGTGATTATCATTTAGATGATGATGATGTTGAATGCTTACATAACTGAGGGAAGTTGGTTGCATGTGATACAATTTATTAGCATTATTTGAGGAGTCTAACTCTAAACTGATGATATACATATAGGGTAGTTAATATATGATTGTGATAAGATCTTAGAATGGTGCCCTTAATATTATAGCTAAATTTCTACATTTGGTAGTACGTGTCCAAAGAAGAAAAGGGTTATGAAAACTTTTCCCACTTTTTTCATATATCAAATGTACCTTGACATCTGTTATCTCACCGTATTTTCCTTGTCCATGTTACATATTATATATGGATTGAAAAAATTTACAACTCTAACTCACCATCTCATGTACGTGAGTATGGATGTATAATCACCGTGTCAACTCATTTTATATATTTTTTACTGAAATTTTGACGAGAGAAACTATAGATCTATCTTGTTGTATATTTCTTACATCTCATTCTGTTTCATTGGGATGGAGAACTTTTTTTTTTTACTATAGAACATGAAATCACATTTCTGGTAAGTTGTATCAGTATGTTAGCCAGCATACAGTCTCATGAAACAGGATGTGGGTTACAAATAAGAAAAATCTCTATCTTTATCCTGGGATTTTGTTGGAAATCCAGTACTTATTGGAAATCACTAACTTTGATTTAAGGTGTTTAATGACAATATTAAAACAGCTGCAAGAACTTAGGAGTCAGCTGGTGACTTAGTCACACTATTTTTAAATTCGAATTATAGATTAAAGAAAAGAAATAATATATTTACGTACAACAACCAACGATATATATATATATATATGGAATTAACTAGGAAAATTGCAATGCGATTGCAATATAATTAGTTGAATAAAATGGGAGCTTACATATCATTAATGTATCATGTTTGCCTAACTACATGTAAAGTAATAGAAGCAGATGTTAAAATTGCTCAACTCTGTTGGCTCAAAGCGTGGCTTTGAAACTGTTCCTTCCAAGACTCAGATAGATTATAGCACATTTATCTGCTTTTTTCATAACAATACTTAACGTATATGCTAAATGTTCTTCAAGAATTGGTTCTATATAATTTAATCTTTAACTTTGCCAAATCCCTTTCTAATCATTGGACTGCTCTTTGATCCTGATTATTTTGATTAGTAATTGATTCTTCAATGCAAAGCAAACCTTTATTGCTCCATAACCTAAATAGAAGAGGCTAAACAAACATGTGGGTTGGTCTTTTTGTGGTAATATTTCATAAAAGATAAGGACACTGATTTGGAGATTGGGTCAGGTGGGTTTAGAAATTGCAACCTAATTTTTTTATGCGCCTTTTTGTAGTGATTTTGGTGAAAATAATATGGAAAATAATTATTTGATAAAGTAGGAAGGCCATGTTAACGAATGAGGGATCAAGAAAGTGAATTATTTGATACAAACTGTGTCCTGCCTTTTTCAACATTGGAAGAATTGACTCTCATTACCCAAATTAAATGGATTCACACGCTTTGATCATTACCTAATCCATCCATCAACGGTTTTACCAAAACACTATTGAATCATGAGATTGATTTAACCTAAGCTAAATTGCGCGTTTCCAACTCCAAGTTAATTAGTGTGTTTGGTTAAGTCAATCTATTCAGCATACATAAACTAATCTGTCAATTAATTAGCGCGTTTCCAACGTAATTGTTCTGTATCCGCAGTTAACACCTAATGTTTTTTAGATAATCTCGATTATTACAATTTAATTTGTTAATTAGATGAGAATTAATCAAGAAACTCCCCTTATTCCAAGAAAAAGATTAATTACTAGAATAATATTAAAGTTGTTATTGGACCTTGTCTCTAACCAGGGAGCATCTTAGACTTCTACCATAGATCAGTCAGAAACCGAACGTTTTGTAGTTCCTTCGTTAAAGTTAATGAAACCACGAGCCATTCATGGATTCGGATTCAATATGATAGTTTAGGTTTAGCTTATTTGACCTGTTGAGTTTAATTTTAATGGATCATTTTAGGTCAAAAAATAAAATTAATTTTGATTTTTTTAAATCTTTTAGTTTTTAGTGTAAGTGCATTTGATTTTGTCCCTTTTTTTCAACCAAAGGACTAATATTACATAATCTTTTATGTTTGTCTAAATAGGGGAGAACCTTAATCCCCCAATCATTACTGTATGCTCTAGAAGAAAGTCATGCATAAATAAATCATAATCTCATTTCTTTTTGATGCTGCCATCACATAAAAACATAAACTTTGAGGCTCAATAGCTAAATACAAGGAAATTGAATCATGAGCCGAGATCATAAAGAGCATACTGCGAGTAGGAAGTGGAATTAATACAATGAATTCAAAAGCCCATGGGTACTCTAAAAACAAGGAGGCCTACAAGCATCTATGAGCCATCCATACAAGAATAGAATACTTAAAGAGGTGTCGCGCTCCCGGATAATAGTATCTAGGTCTCTCCTCAGCTTAGCAATCCGTGAAGCAGCCTGACCTCCTCTGATCGCCTACTTCGACCTTATCCTCATGTTGTTATCATATTTAGCCCTAGAAGTCCAACTATGATCATTTAAAGTTTATTAATAATTTAAATAATAAAATATGATGAGATAAATTGACACGCTCGTTGAACTAACTCATTTACATTAAAATATTATGTTGGAGTTACAACATATTCTCTCATCCCGTAAATTTTAGTCATACTTAAAATAAAAAATAAAATCAATTTATAATTTTATAAGAGCACTAATTCAATAATAGTTTGGGATATATGATTACTACACTAGTGGTGGGTGGGATTATAGTCTCAAATTTTTTTGACATTTATACCATGACCATAATTTTATTTTAAACATTTATGTAGCTAGAGAGGAGAGGGGAGGGGAGGGGGTTGGGGTCTAGGTTTGCTGAATGTTATGCACAGATAAGTAGGTCATGACCATGGGCACGCGCATGCCAATGCTGTTAAATATAGATAATCTGTTTCTTCCTGGATTTTTTCGGCAAGAAGCTCGTTTCTATTGTGGTCCACACACTGTTATTTGGTGCTTTCTGCTTCCGCTGCCTCCATGCATGGTGGCAAAGGGCTAATTAGTAACAGAAGGAGTAACAATGTTGACAATTTGAGTAGGGGTACATGCGTACTTAAATAGACACGTCACTTTTTTAGATATGAGAGATATATTACTGCAAAAATTAGAATACACCATTAAATATTTAAGATGCATCCTACATGAATGAAATATCATACCAAACTAATATGATAATACTTAAGAAGAGGTAATATAATTGACTATGGCGTAAACAGAATAATGAAATCTCCCAGCATACAAAGTGATTACATCATCAACATCGTCCCCCACCTTGACCTAGCTACCAAGACTAGGGCTAATAGTTTCTCACAGTCTAACACATCCCATCAAAATTATCACAACATATACACATTCCATGAAATTAATTAGCACTTTAGAAGAGGTGAAATTTAAAATACGGGGAAGGCTTAGTGGTCAAAGTCCCTCGTGACACAAGATGACAATAATATTCCCCCATTACATGGAAGATGGTACTTGAGTCTTGAGAGGGTAAGTTATGGGGTAGCGGTAATCAACTTAATTTACCACCTCTCTCAGCCTAATGGGCTATAGCCCAGTAGGTGTTGGGGTGGGTGCCTTTGACTACTTCGTACACAAGGGTTGGATTTCGACCGCTAAGGTGATTGGTGAACAAAGGAAGGGTGCCATACCTCCATAAGTCTCCTTCCCCTTGTACGAGGAAGGGAACTAATACCACATCATTTTTCACTTCAATACCATTTTTGTTTTTAAGAAGTATTTTCTTAATATATAATTTACAATATACAATGTATTTCATCAATCGAATGATCTGGAGAGTTTATCTGTATATATATATCTTCAAAGCATTGGAATAAGTTCTAGAGTTTATCTGTATAATATATTAATCAGGTTGTAAATGATTTTTTCTACTAATCAGGGATCAAAGGAAAAAGTATTGATAAATGTTGATTTATATGAGTATTAATGAGGGAGAGAGGGAGAGTTTAAGAATAAGAGAATGTAAGTAATAAATACTCTGAGTTCTATTTGTATGAATTGTATTGAATGCATATATTTCATTTAATACACTGGTCTTTCTATAGGCTTCCTAATTTACATGAAGTGATTAAAAAAATAATAAAATGGAGGGGGCGTTTATGCTAGGTATGGCCCTCCTTCCCATCCTTATTTATCATTTCCATCTGTCTCATTCAGCTACCAATCAGTTACAGTCACTTGATGATTTCTCATGATTCGAGTCGGTCAGTCGTAGCCATTTTATGACCTGCCATCCTGTCTCGTCCAAGTCATTCATCTACTTAATCAATCATGCCACTTGACTGTCATTCTGCGACCCCTTTCGTCCATTCTCGGCTTGCACAGTTCAGCGAGTGCCTTACCCGTTAAAGGTAGTTCTCCGAGTCTCAAGTTTCTATTCTCGTTTTAGAGGTGTGAGTCTCCTTCATCTTTTCCTTTTCTTGAAGGCGTCGGCCCCTCGTCAGTCAGTTCCTGTTAACTAGTCATCTTTCCCCGTTCTGATGCTTCTCCCGTTTTGATGTTCTTTTTTCGTTCTGATGCTCTTTCCCGTTTTGATGTGCTCATTCCGTTCTGATCTTTCCCCATTTTGATACTTCTCCCATTGTGATGTGCTCTTTCCGTTCTGATGTTTCTCCCATTCTGATGTGCTCTTCTCGTTCTAATGTTCTCTTTCCGTTCTGATGCTTCTCCCGTTCGGATGTGCTGGTCCCTAGCGTTTGCTTACGGGTGTCTTGTGACGTCAGTCTTCTTTCTCATTTCCACTTTTTTGTGGCTTTCCACAAGCCCTTTGATTGGCCCACCTTGTGAACGTGGCAGTGAGTGTTTTTTTACCTATTCATTTGCACACATTCCTCATCGGCGATGCTAGTCGAAGTGCAATGAATGTTCCCAGCACGTGTCCAGTTTTGGGGGAATGGTTATCTTTGGTTCATCTTTACCTGTTTGTCACTTCTTTTATCTTGCAAAACATTAATTATTGCGCAAGAAAAATCATTTATTTTTAAATAATAAAATGGCATACCATCATTGCCTCAATTTTGGGGTTGCGGACACGCTCCTCGAAAATTTCTTTTGTTTTCGTGTTGTCTTATCATGTCACGACACATGCACATGCAAGATTCTTCTTTCATTCTCCATGCGCGTCGTTTCATTTACCTTTCTTGCGGAGTGCATATTTTCGTGTCGTTAGTCTCATTTTCTCCAACTGTGGCTTTGCTATCGGCTTGCCCGTTTAGGTATACCGGACATAATCATTTGCTACATTTCTTCCCATGCGCCCATCGTTTTCCCTTCCCCTTTTCAGAATTGGTATCTTTTCATTTTCAAATTTATTAAACGTTTTAAACTCGATTTTTGTGTCCATAGCTTATATCACATAGTGGTTTCCCACATTTTTTCTTTTCACGCTCATCCCTACCTTCTGTAAGTCTCCATTCTTCCCTTCTTCGTCTTCGTTGTTTCTTTTCTTATTGCTTTTCTGCTTCATTTTTCTTTCCCTAGTAGTAATGGAGGAGCATCCATTCAAGGTCACTATTTCATAGTCAGAAATAGAAATGAATTCAACCGCTTCCTTACCCCTCATTAGCACACCTTCCCGCGAGACGTAATCTGTGGTTTCGGGGAAGGAATCCCTAAATCTATCCAGTGTAATCCCCCTTACCAGATCTTTCTAGTCCCGATGTACATAGCCTTAGGGTTAAAACTTCATTTCTCTCCTCTTTTTCAAGAATTTTTTAGTACATTCAACCTTGCCCCTTCCCAATATACCCCTAGCACTTACAAGGTTCTTTTAGGGATTGAAGCCCTCAATAGGAGGCACAACTTGAATATAGGTGTAGATGAGATTTGCGCCATGCATATAATGAAAAGGTTGTCCTATTACTTGGCTCCCTACGTGAGTGAGAAGCGGGGAGGGCTAGTCACTGACCTCCCTAGTGGGGATAAAGGCTGGAAGGAGAGTACTCTTCTCATAGGTGGAAACTGGGGCGATGACAGCCACTGGGTCGTTCCCTGAATCTGGGGAGAGTTCACTAAGTGACCTGAGTTCCCCTTTTTCATTATCTTTCCACTTTTACTTAACTTTGTTGTTTTATTGTGGCTTTTATTTTTGGAATATTAACCTATTTTTTGTTTTGTGCAGACAAAAATATGAACAAGAGGTCCTTTACTTTGAAAGAAGTAGCCGCACGACTCTTTGCCGCATATAATTGTCCAAAACTGGGCTAGAGAGATCTTCTCGACCCAAGGAGAGAGATTGAAGTCACGGTCGCACCCGTTCTAGTTGTTGAATCGTTTGCCATTTCATCCTCTACAGCAGAAGTTCCTGGGGCCATCCTCGTTACAATCCTTACTCTTATTTTTCGTCAAGTACTCTGGATGAGTTCTTCTGATTCTTCAGAATCATAGCGGGAAGGAGAGGAGTTTGCTCAAGAAGAAAGAGAACGCGAGGCTCAAGAAGGAGAGGAGTTTGCTCAAGAAGAAAGAGAACGCGAGGCTCAAGAAGGAGAGGAGTTTGTTCAAGAAGAAAGAGAACGCGAGGCTCAAGAAGGAGAGGAGTTTGCTCAACAAAAGTCACTAGCATGATTAATAAATAGACCTTAACTGGTGAATCCAAAGATCCAATAGACATGCATAAAAGTTCATGACTACTCAGGATTCAGACTGATCTATGTATGATCATTGAATTGATGTGTGTTAATTCTTTATGATAAACGACACGTTAATAAAAATATTAATTCACATTGGTCCTGTCATATATAATCTTATTATATAAAATACATTCACTAATATGTCTAACCACATCAATGATCCAGATCTAGATCACACACATTCATAATATTTAGTGAACCGTACTAGCAACCATTCATTAAAAATTCTATATTTCAATATGTTGCAGACAATTTTATTCATTTTTTTATCTTAATTCTCTCGCACTAATACAAGATCATAGGTTGATTAGATTTGACCCAATTTGATCAAATCAAATCAAATATTTATTTGACTAAATCAAAGTCAACTATATAAATAAAGTGTTTATTTTTCCAAGTTCCATCTTCTCCCGTTTGGTGGGTTTCCCGTTCAACTTCCCCTTGCTATGAAATCTACTAAAGCCTGCCCTTTTATTAAAGTTTGGGGCTCGTAACTGATGTCGTACTGGCTCAACTGAATTGGCCATTTTATTTTTCTCTCGCTTGCCTCCGTCGAGTGTAGAAGACTTTTAATGGGTGAATCGGTCAACACGTTGATGTTTTGAGACTGGAAATAAGGCCTTAGCTTTTGTGCGGCAGTTACAAAGACCAGTACTAATTTATCCATCCGTTTATATCTCATTTTTGCCACTACAAGACTTTTGCTTACGAAGTATACATGTTTATGTTTCCTTTCCTCTTCTTTGATGAGTACTGCACTGACTGCTCCCATGGAAACGACTACGTATAATAGAAGCTGGACGTCAGGAGTAGGTTTGGAGAGTAAGGTGGGAGTTGTTTGGTACTCCTTGATCTTTGCAAAGGCTCCCTCATAGTCTTCGTTCCAGCCGCTTGCAGAATTTTTTCACAACCTCTCGAAGAAAGGCTTACATCTGTATGTTGACCTAGAGATAAACTTGTTCAGGGCGGCTAGTCTTCTCATTAACACTTGGATTTCTTTGAGATTCCGTGGAGACCTTATTTATGTGATCGCCTTTACCTGATCCGGGTTCACTTCGATTCCCCGTTGTGTAATTAGGTGCCCAAGGAACTTTCTCGTTGTCACTTCAAAAGTGAACTTCTTTAGGTTCAGCTTCATGGAATTTCTCTTCAGAATAGAAAAGGCTTCTTCAAGGTCCTGAATGTGATATTCTCACTTCTTACTTTTGACCAACATGTCATTAGCATAGACTTTCATATTCTTCCCGCTACTGTGAAAGATCTTGTTCACCAGTTTTTGATAAGTTGCACTTGTATTTTTCAGACCAAAGGGCATGACTTTGTAACAATAGAAGCCGTACTCAGTAATGAAAGAAGTTTTTTCCTGATCGAGTCGTAACATTTTCACTTGATTGTAATCTGAGTAAGCGTTCATGAAGCTGAGCAGTTTAGGCCCCGAAGTGGTGTCTACTGTTTGGTCTATCCTTGGCAGCGAGCATTCCCTCTTGGGGCATGCCTTTTTTAGGTTAGTGAAGTCAATGCAGATCCTCCACTTCCCATTCTTCTTTCGTACCATCACTACGTTAGCTAGCCATTCGGGGTAGTTACCTCTCAGATGAAATCCGCTGCCAAGAGCTTTTCAACCTCCTCTTTGGTCGCTTGATTCTGTTCAGGAGTGAATCTTCTCTTCCTTTGTTTCACAATGGGATATGTGATCAATCTGTGGTAGATGATCTCTTTTGGAATGTCGGGCATCTCTTGTGCCATCGCTGCAAATACATATTTGTTTTCCTTCAAGTCTCAATCAACTTATCTTTCTCATTTTCCTCGTGACAAGCGCCAACGCTAGTTATCTTCTGGGACTCTTCTTCCAAACACCTGGGCTCCATTTACTCTCTCGCCTCGTACCTCATACCGTCTTACCTGTTTTCCTGTGATTGCTATAAATCCATGGGCCTTTTTCCTTCGACCTTCTCCATAGATTTTTTCTTTACAGATTCTAAAGCGGTCACTGAACAGATACGAACCGCGGCCTGGTCACCTCTTATTGTTTTCACTCTCTTGGGTGACGAGTACTTCAACACTTGGTAGAAAGTTAAGGGTACAGACTTCATCATATGGAGCGAGGTCCTCTGCAAGATTGCGTTATACGCGGAAGTCGTTCCTAGTACCATGAACTCAATCATATAGTTAAATGGATCCACGCTCACCGGCAGAGTCAGAGTTCCTTCCGAGTAGCTAATGGCTCCGTTGAAACCAATCAATGACTGTGAAGTCCCTTGTAACTTTTGATCTTCCACAGACATTTTCTCCACGGTTGCTCGGTATAGGATGTACACTGCGCTCCCATCATCCATCAAGACCCTCCTCAACAAGCAGTTGCCAACTTGTATTAAAATGATGAGGGCATTGTTGTGGTTTCTGTCATGTTCCAGATCGAAGTCATTGAACACTAACGGCGAATCCCCGTTACTGCTTAAGGACTTTTACTGATGTTTTTCTAATGTTGATCGCTTGCAATATATATTCATTACCTTTCTTATCGTCCCCTCTTGTTCATTTAATGCTATAACCATCGACAATGCGGAGGGGATGCTTTCCTTATCCCGCATATCTTCTTCTCGACTGTATTTCTCATTTTCACATTTCTGTTCATCCTTTTTCACCAATTGGCTAAGGTACCATTCTTTGATTAGCTGCTCAATATAGTTCTTAAGGTGGAAAAAGTCCCGCATGTAATGCCCGTTGCTCTTATAATAGGAGCAATATTTATCTTTATCTTTGTAGCTAGGTTCCTTGGTGAACGAGACCGGTCTTTTCAGGCAAGGTTTGTCTTTAATTATCTCCAGTATTTGGTTGATCGAGATCGTCAATGCCGTGTAGACTTTGTCTCTCGGGTGGACTTTGTCAAGATCTCGCCTCCAGTACGTATTCCTTTCTTGTTGGACTTTCCTCTCATCCGTTCTTTATGATTCGTCATGCTATTCAGGCCTTACACTTTTTTCTCGCTTCCGGGATTCCTCTTTTTTCTTGTTCAACTGTTCTTTTCATACTCATTTTCTATTCCTCCAAGGTAATATAGGCCTACGTCCGTTGGAAAACTTATGCAATAGAAAGGGGTTTCACCTTGAAAAGATCCTCGAAAAAAGGTGACTCTGGGTCTAGACCTCGTCGGAAGGCCAATCTGGCGAATCGATCGTCCAAGTTCTCAACCTTGGCCATCTCATCTTTAAAGTGATGGGTGTACTCTCATAGGGACTCCCCATCCTTGGTAGAGATTGTCATTAGGCATTCCGAGTCTTCCATGACCGTATGGTAAGTAGAGTATTGTTCTATGAAAATGGAGAACATAATAGCGAAGCTCGTGATTGAGTGCATCAGCAAGGAGTGATACCGCTTCAAAGTCATCTCGTCCATGTCTTGTCTGAATCGTCGAAGATGGTCTACATGATCAGTCTTTCCTTCACAGCATTTAAAACTAGGAGAAACGAATTTTTTGGGTACGGGAACTGCTAGGACTTCTGGGCTTAATGGCGTTCGGATAAGGGATTTAAGGACGGTTTTTCCCGTAGTCCCAAGATTCCTTATTTCCATCATCATTTGGTCGAACAGTTCTCTATCAATTCCTTTGACATGATTATGATTTCTGAGCCTCTACCGTAGCTTCCTTCACAAGGTTCTACGACTGGACTTCTTCTTCCCGTCGCATGTTTCTACTGTTCTTGTTGTCTTCTTGTCTTTTGTCTCGATTGTTGCCCCCAAAGTGGGTTTCTTGTTCATCGTTGTTTTCCATTTCATCATCATTCACCCGTTGGGTGACCTCTGCTCGCGGTTTGCAAGTTCCTATTGTAGTGTGTTGATCTGATCTTACACATTCTGCCATGCATTACGTATTGCTTCAATGTTCCTCCATTCCATCTCATGCACCACATTTAGTATTGTCTGCAGCATTTCCGTCGATGGGGTTGGTTGATCTACGTGTTCATCCTCATTCCTGGTTCTATTGTCTCGATTTAGAGATGCGTTGGGGTGGGTCTCTTGAGCTTTTCTCTTAACTCTCAATGAAAGCACTAAAATGTAAAAGATTTTTTCCACTAATCAGGGATCAAAGAGAAAAGTATTGATAAATGTTGATTTATATGAGTATTATTGAGGGGGAGAGAGAGGGATTAAGAACAAGAGAATGTAAGGAATAAACACTCTGAGTTTTATTTGCTTGAGTTGTATTGAATGCATGTGTTTCATTTAACACACTGGCCTTATATAAGCTTACTAATTTACATGAACTGATTGGAATGATAATAAAATGAAGGGGACGTTTCTGCCAGGTCTGACCCTTTTGCCCTTCCTTATTTTTCATTTTTATATGTCTCATTCATCCACCAATTAGTCATAGTCACATGGTGATTTCTCGTGGTTCGAGTCGGTCAGTCGTAGCCTCTTGGTAACCTGTCATCTTGTCTCTTCTGAGTCATTCAGTTACTTAATCAATCATGCCACTTGACTGTCATTTTGGACCCCTTTCGTCCATTTCTGGCTTGCACAGTTCAGCGAGTGCCTTACCCGTTCAGGGTAGTTCTCCGAATCTCAAGTTCCTATTCTCATTCGAGAGGCGTGGGTCGCCTTAGTCTTTTTCCATTTTTAAAGGCGCAGGCCCCCCTCGTCAGTCAGTTCCTGTTAACTAGTCATCTATTCCCGTTCTAATGCTTCTCCTGTTAGCTAGTCGTCTGTTTCCGTTCTGATGCTCTTTCCCGTTCTAATATGCTATTTCCCCGTTCTGATGCTTCTCCCATTCTGATGTGCTCTTTTCGTAATGATGTTCTCTTTCTGTTATGGTGCTTCTTCTCCTATTTTGATATGCTCTTTCTGTTCTAATGTTCTCTTTCCATTCGGATGTTCTCTTTTCGTTCTGCTGCTTCTCCCGTTCTGATGCTTCTCCCATTCGGATGTGCTGGTCCCTCTCGTTTGTTTACGAGTGTCTCGTGACATCAGTCTTCTTTCTTATTTTCACTTTTCTACGACTTTCCGCGAACCCTTTGGTTGTCCCACCTTGTCAACGTGACAGTGAATAGTTTTTACATGTTCACAGCCTAATTATTTTATTGTTTGACAAAAAATTAAGCATACATTCAGTCTCAATGTGACAATGTTCGAATTTAACAAAAAAAATTTACATTTTCCCTCTAAACTATGTTCTCCTTCTCCGTAATACACTATTGTACACTATTGAGAAAGAAATATGAGACAATACCATATAATATTATAAGAGAAGGCGAGCGGGGTGAGAGAAAAATAGTGAAAATGTTTCTCTCTCTTCTTTTATATATTTTCTCTTTCCTACTTAATTGGACAGAGTATTATTATAAAATGACTAACTATCTAGATTATTTTTACACGTATTATGGAAAAGTTAATAAATTACATAATCTTGATTAACAGTCCATGATGAAAATTAAAGAAAATAAAATATATATTGTTGATAACTTCATCTTGAATTAGCATGTTAGTGTTGGATTATTTGTCATAAAATAGTATTTCTCTTGTTATTTTACCACAAGTAAAAAAACTAACATTCACTAATACCGTTGGGATGAAATGTTGAAAAGTAAAAAAATATTATTTTTCTTTACTTTTTATAAATAATATTTTACGTGATCTAGATCATCCAAATCTAATTGAATGGTCTCAAATCACAAAACTGTCGTTGATGATCAATGGTAGAGAAACCCAATTCATAACTAGTGCTTAAAGATAGTGTGAAAACCATGGTAGAATAACAGGACAATGGGAAATCTGCAAGTAACCACATTGCATTATTTACAAGTGTATAAAGGTGAAACAGATGAAGATTATTAGCAGCAAATTAACAATGTCAAATCAACTAAACTAATTATGTATCTTTTGGTAGTAGTTATTCGACTACAATGAACACCATAACCTCATTAGTAGAACCTTCACATGTTGAGAGTACTTAGTTAGAAGCCCATGCTACTTGGCTCAGATAGTCATAGACGAGTGTTTCGGTTGTGTTTCTCTGTTAACGGCTGTGACGGTTGAGATCATTGACTCTATTCCACATATATTCTTTCCCCTACATATCTTGAAATACCCGTTCTCCCCCCAATTTTCATCCCAAGAGTTCTTTAATATCCAATATGAATTCTGCTTGAAAGAGGATGAAGTATTACGAGCTGACCCATATCCCACTAAGAGCACACCTTGATCCAACACCCGCTTGAAGCAAAAAAATGGGCATGAAACTCCTCCAATGTATGTCTGCAGAAACCCCGCATTGATTCCCACTGCAACAGGCCAAGACAACAGAATATCATTTACAATCCAGCACTAACTCACAAACCCACACATTCTCTCTCACTATAAAATAGGATAAATAACGCTACATTCTATGTATTTTTTTATGTAAAAAATTATACTAAAACTCCCTTCTAATTTTAAAACTTATAAGCTCTATTGGATCTTAAATCCAACGTTGAACTTATGTGTAAAATAATTATGTATTGCAGACTGTCAAATAAAATTAAACTCAATAAAAGTTATCAACTAAGGTCTGGATAATTGAGGTTTTAATATATCTGATAGGTTGTGGATATTTTAGTGTGTAAAGACTTTAAGATAATTTCTATTTTTATGATAAATTAAAATAGAAATATCAAAAGATAAATTATCTATAAATAGTTATGGTCCCCAGGTCATACGATAACGGAAAATCGTTCTATTTTTCCTAATATCTCATCGTTAAAGAAAAAATTGAGAGGCTTGATCAAATGAGATTCTCGGCTAGAGAATCGTGTAGAATCTAAAATGTCTGAACACGTGGGACAAGCTGTGGGCCGAAGCCCACAACTGAAAGTTAAAAAAACATAAGGAAGCTTGTGGGCGAAGCCCACCACCATAAAGGAAAGATTGTGAGCAAATGAAAGGCTAGGAAACCCCAGTCCTTTTTTTCATTGTTTTCATTGTTTTAGTAATAATTAATTTAACGGATCAATTATTAAATTAATTTTTTTATTAATTTGAAGGATCGTAAACTTAATTTTAATCTAAGAATGTTTAATAAATTGTTTTGATTTTTTTAAGGTTTTTGGTTAAAATAATTTTAAAATAATTTTTAAGGATTATGAAATAAATTGTTTTGAATTGTTTTACGGATTTTGGTTAAAATAATTTCAAAACAATTTTGTATAAGGATCATAAAATTAATTGTTTATCAATTAATTTAAGGTTTAATTTCAGTATAATTTTAAATTTGAACATTAATATGTTATATATTTTAGGATGAATTAGTTGAAACAACATGTCGCCAAAGTGACATCTCATGTGAAAATTAGTTTGTCTTAAAATATAAAAGGTTATGTGTGCGTGTAACTTAGTGAATATTTATCGGCCCAAAGGAAGATAATTATTTGACAGAATTACATGTGTTTCGGTGGTAATAAATACGTGATGATTATTTGGTTTTACACGTGAACAATAAATCGGCCCAAAGGAATGTTTCTTGTTTGACATGTTATTTATCATTAATGTTTGATTATTACACCAACACGTCATTTACAAATTAATATTTTTTACCAAAGTCATAATATTAATGGAGTTCCCGGTGTCTTGAGATGGGTTATTTTTTACTATTGTTCGGATCTATTATTGTTTTAGGATTTATGTGAGCTTATTTTTTTCTTGTTCTCTAATTCAGCTATTATTCTTGTTAGTCTCACAACCAACATCAATTCAATACCAGTTCTAAATGGCTCAAACTTTAAGTCTTAGAAAAATAATCTCTTGATAGTTCTTCAAGTCATGGATCTTGATTTTGAGTTAGGGCTGATTCTCCTGCACCTCTTACGGATAAGAGTACTTCTGATGATAAGAAGGAGGAAAGGTGGGAGAGATCAAATCGCATGTGTATGATGATCATGAAGAAGACCATTCTAGAAGCATTCACGGGCACTATATTTGAAAAGATAACTACACCTAAGATTTTCTTGCAGATATTGAAAATAGGTTTGTCAAGAACGAAAAGGCAGAAATTGGCACGCTCTTGTCAGACTTAATTTCAAAGAAGTATAAAAGTAAAGGTAATATTAGGGAATACATTATGAAAATGTCTAGTTTTGATATCCCTTCCGGCACAGTTTAGCCAGTTTAAGAAGGGCTATAATTGTCAGAAAGAGACTTGGTCTCTAAATGAATTCATCTCACACTGTGTTCAGGAAGAGGAAAGAGTGAAACATGATAAGACATATAGTGCTTACCTGACCTCTACCTCTAAAGATAAGGGAAAGGGAAAGAAAATGAAGAATGATAAACCCGGAAGGTAATGGTTGTTTCTTTTATGGAGTTGAAGGGCATATGAAGAAGCAATGCACCAACTATCACGCTTGGTGTGCTAAGAAAGGTACGCTTCTTAATTTGGTTTGTTCCGAGGTTAATTTAAGTTCAGTTTCTAGATATACGTGGTGGATAGATTCTGGTGCAACAACTCACATCAGTGTGTCTATGCAGGTTGCTTGAATTATCGAAAGCCAAATGATGCTGAAAGATTCATCTACATAGGTTATGGCAAGACAACTAAGGTTGAAGCAATAGGAAAATTTAGATTATTATTCAAAACTGGCTAATATGTAGATCTTGATGAAACTTTTATTGTACCTTCGTTTAGACGAAATTTGATTTCTATTTCCATTTTTCTTTTGGCGACGAAAAATTTGGTTTGTTTCGTGATTCAATTTCAGTTGGTTCCGGTTTTTATCAGGATATGATCATATTTATTTACTTGATACGATTGTTTCATTTAAAGAATCACTGTAATTAAGTACACGAGGTACTAAAATAAAATTAACCAGTGAGAATTTGGCTATGTTAAGGCACAAGCGATTATGTCATATCTCCAGACGAAGAGTAGGGAGAGTTGTGTCAGACGAAATTCTTGGTCCCTTAGATTTCACAGATTTTGATGTTTGTGTTAATTGCAAAAGAGTAAACAAATCGATTGAAGGAGATTTGAAGCCAACATGACTTATGACGTCTTATAACTTATTCATACATATATTTGTGGGCCATTCCCTTCGGTCGCTTGGAATGGTCAACATTACTTTATAACGCTCAGAGATGATTATTCTACATATGGCTACATATATCTCATTTATGAAAAGTCATAGTCATTGGAAGTGTTCAAAAATTTTAAGGCCAAAGTTGAGAATCAACTCAACAAAAGGATTAAAAGCGTCAAATCTGACAATGGTGGTGAGTACTATGGCAGATATGATTGTTCAGGTGAACAACGTCCAAGACCGTTTGATAAATTCCTAGAGGAATGTGGTATCGTCCCACACACTATGTCGGGTTCGCCCACTATGAATGGTGTTGCTGAAAGACGAAACAGAACGTTTACGGATATGGTCAAAAGTATAATTAGTCATTCGAGTTTACCAGAATCACTCTGGGGTGAAGCACTTAAGGCTGCAACATATATCCTTAACAGAGTTTCAACTAAAGCGACTGCCAAAACTCCATATCAGCTTTCGACCGACAAGAAACTTAGTCTAAGGCATTTGCACGTTTTAGGATGTCCAATTGAGGCATGGCCATATAGGCCTAATGAAAATAAATTAGACTTACGGACGGTGAGTTGTTATTTTGTTACATACTCTGAAAGATCTAGAAGGTACAAGTTTTATGATCCCACAACTAGGTCATTTTTTAGACGGAAAAAGCCCAGTTCTTTGAGGATGCTGAGTTTGCAGGAGGAGATACAGTTAGGGATTTTGTCCTTCAGGAGGAATATGTTGATATTCCCACATGTGTTATTAGCATTGTTCAGGACTGTGTTCTAGACATTGTTCATGACACAACACAAAACAATATCAGAGATTCTCCCATTCAAGAGATTGTTCCAGAAGAATAAACTCTAGCACCTCAAGAACCTATGCCATTAAGGAGATCCACTAGAGAGAGGATAAGTGCATTGCCAGATGATTATATTGTATTTCTCCAAGAACATGAAGTTGACATTGGTGTGATGGAAGATGATCCGATCAACTTCCGTCAAGCCATGGAAAGTTCTAACTCTCAAAAGTTGATCGATGCTATGAATGAAGAGATTAAGTCCATGAAGGAAAATGACGTGTAAGATCTTGTTCCATTACTAGAAGATGCGAAACCCATTGGTTGCAAATAGATTTTTTAGACTGAAAGGGATTCAAAATATAATGTGGAAAGATACAAGGCTCGTCTTCTCGTAAATGACATTACACACAAAGAGGGCAACGACTATAAAGAGATTTTCTTTTCGGTTTTTACGAAAAACTCTTTCAGGATTATAATGGCATTGGTGACACATTTTCAATCTTGAGCTGCATCAGATGGATGTAAAAACGGAGTTTCTCAATGATGACATTGAAGAGACGATCTATATGGTGCAAACAGAAAACTTTTTATTGGGAGACCCAAAGAATATAGTTTGTAAGAAATCCATCTATGGACTCAAGCAGACATCTCGACAATGGTATTTTAAGTTTCATCAGGTGATCATCTCGTTCGGTTTCGAGATAAATTTGGTCGATGATTGTATATACCATAAGTTCTGTGAGAGCAAGCATATTTTTATGATTCTATATGTGGATGACATTTTGCTTTCCAGCAATAATATAGGTTTATTGCACGACACTAAGAGATTTTTAGCTAAGAATTTTGGGATGAAAGATCATGGTGATGCCTCTTTTGTATTAGGATCCATATATATCGAGATCGTTCTTAGGGTATTCTTGGATTGTCATAAAAGGGCTATAACGAAAAGGTCCCTAAAAGATATGGCATGCAAGACTGTAAATCAGGTGATACCCCTATAGCTATGGGAGACAAGTTTGGTCTCAATCAATGTCCTAAAAATGATTTTGAGGAAAAGGAAATGCAGAAGAATCCCTATGCCTCAGTAGTAGGGAATCTAATGTATGCTCAAGTTTGTACACGTCCTGATATTGCGTACATGACTGGGATGTTGGGTAGATACTTAAGCAATCCAGAATAGATCATTGGAAATCAGCTAAGTGGGTCTTGCGGTACTTAGAGAGAATAAAAGACTACATGCTCACGTATTTGAGGTTGGATCAGATTGGGATCGTTAGATATAATGACTCTGGTTTTGCTGGATGCCAAGATAGTATGAAATCTACGTAAGGCTATATTTTTTTGCTTGGTGGAGGTGTTGTCTCCTTGAAGAGTGCTAAACAGTCTCTTATAGCCTCTTCTACCATAGTAACAGAGATTCATAGCATGTTATGAGGCGTCCAATCATGGAATATGGTTTTAGAATTTTTTCACGGGGTTGCGCATAGTGGACAGTATTCGGAGACGACTAAAGTTATTTTGTGATAATAAATCAGCAATACGTAATTCTAATAACAACATGAGCTCGATAAAGTAAAACTACATAGACATCAAGTTCCTGGTTGTTAAAGAAAGGGTCCAGAGTGGACAGTTGTCTATATAGCACTTCGGAACAGACTCCATGATTGTGGATCCGTTTGCTAAGGGATTGCCACCAAAGGTGTTTCATGAGCATAATACTCGCATGTGTGTCATATCAGTTGTGGCTATTAAATTCTAGTGGGAGTTTGTATTTTATTTTTAGATGCTCTTTCATATAGACATATTTTTCAGTTATTTTGGTTTATGGAAATTTTAAAGTAATTTTTACAGAAATAAAGTTTTGGCAAATTCATACTCTGATTCTGATACGGTTTGATCTCACTAAGGTTTAAGGAGGACAAGTTAGAAATATGCATGTTAAGATCACATGACATGAAATTTCCATCCTACAAATCCACATTTTAATCCATGTTATTCAGTTGCATTGATATACGTGAACATTGATGGGTTGTTATGATTGATGTAATGAAAGCCGCTTTGATCCTATATCGATGTGATCGATAGACCGGATTGGTTATAGATACATTTCAGTAATGACAGCAAAGTTGAACGCGTTCAATCATTTTTGAAAAAAATATAATTATAAGGTTTAACACATAGTCCAAGTGGGAGATTGTTGGATCATTAATCCAACGCTAGACTTATGTGTAAAATATTTATGTTTTGCAGCCTGTCAAATAAAATTAAGTTCAATTAAAAGTGATCAACTATAGTTTCGATAATTGAAGTTTTAATGTATCTGATAGGTTGTGAACCATTTAATGTGTAGAGACTTTAGGATAATTTCTATTTTTATGATGTTCTAAAATATAAATACCAAAAGATGAATTATCTATAAGTGGTTATGATCCTCAGGTCACACAATAATGAGAAACTGTTCTATTCTCCTTAATGTCACATCGTTAGAGAGAAAACTGAGAGGCTTGATCAAAGGGAACACTTGGTTAGAGAATCGTGTGGATCTGAAAGGTCAACCGCTCGGTTCTAAATAATGATCTATTGTCATGGATTCAAATACTTTTTCGTTCTATATTGATTTGATTATTGGTGTGTTCAACATGAGATCTTAAGATTTTATTGAGATAATATTTATACCGAAAGAAATTTTGAATCTAACAAGCTCATCGAGTTTCATTATATTTATAGCATATGATATAACCCAGTAATATTTGTGTTTGTACCGCATATGATCTTAAATTATCCTTAGATTATATTTTATGGGGTCCACAAGATATTTAACCTCTTACACGGTACATAACCTGCACCTAAGATTTTCTCATATTTTAGACGATTTATAAGGAATGTTGATATACTATACACATTTATAAAATATAAATAAACTCGCGAGAAGGAGAAACACAGAAGAATTGGGTGAACTAAAACAACAGAGCAAATGAAGAGGTGGAAGTTTACCAGAAAGAGGGCCATTCTCAACCAGAGTAGCTGCAATTTGGTCTTCCGCAATGGACAAGGGTGAAGTTACGAACAGAAGCTACAATTTTTGAATGGTCAAACCTGCAAGGGGAATGGTCTGTTCCCATATAGGGATAATCGTGCTCTAGCTCAAGTCCACCAATCTTCATCATGTACTCGAATGCTTTGTTCATCAACCCCCTTTACGGACAGAGTTGCATTCACCTTCTTCTTCCGGGTCACTCTCCATTTTTATACTGATCAATAATATGTGCAATTTCATAGATATATTATAAAATGTCCTTATTAAAGGAGAGTTAAGAGAGCTCGAATTATAAATTTACACACATACACTGTGGATCGAAATAACATCGTCTTGGGGGCAAAAATAGTATATACTGTATAATTTGAGATGTTGAGTAAAATAGCTACGGCCAGATTGGCTTTAAAAGAAATTAAACCGACCCAACCGGACCGAACCGAAGTGGTTCGATCGGTGTAATAATTTTACACGGTTCGGTTCGGTTTCTATTCTGTTAATTTTTTTATTCGGTTCGATTTTTTATTTTCACTCTCAAACCGAATGAAACCGAACAAACCGAATCCTCTTATAAAAATCTCAATATCTCATGACCCTACCCCTCATTTTTCATTCACATCTCTCTCTCTCTCCTCCTTCATTGTAGTCGTGGCTCACCATAAACACCAAGCAGATTCATCATCGTCTTAGCAATTCTGTCATCATGAAGCTCCCTCTTCGCTGTAGTAGCTCCTAGCAGTGCGTCGCCCTTGTTTCTCCATTGTCGTTACAGAGGCTCTGCGGCTCTGCCTTCAGCCACCTATTCCTCTTGGTTTCTTCTCCATCACCCAGATCTGCTTATAGTAGGTTGTATATATCTCTCTCTAGAAGTTACTACAGGCTACAACTAAGCTAATGTTATTTATTAATTTCTTTTCTATTTTTGTTTAATTTCTTTAAGGTTTATTAGAGGTGGATCTGCCGTTTTTGTTGAGATACATTGTGTATTCTAATTTCTTTGCTTAAAGTTTGAATCTGAGGTTTAGTTCCTTATTTTTCCCTTTGAGATGTCATTCCCCATTTTTAGTTTATATGCTCATTTGCTCTATTTTCATCGCATTTTCTAATTCAGTTCACTATTTTCTTGTTCTAAGAAATGCAAGAGGAAATTTTTTTTTTCCGGAGTTTTGAACAAACAACAAAACCGCACTGAACCGAACTGTTTTTCACCGTTCGGTTCGGTTCGGTTTACATACAAATGACGGCTCGATTCGGTTTACATACAAATGACGGTTCGGTTCGGTTTTAATAAGTAAAATTATATTTTTTATAGTTCAGTTTGAAAATATCACTTACACCGAATCGAACCAAACCGATTACATCCCTACTTATGGCGAAAGAGACAAAAGAAGCAATCCATAGAAAGATTTGGCGCCGCTCACTATATTATGTTGATTCTTCTCCAAACAGGAACCACCGATTTACAAATCTCATTAACCACAGAATTTAAGGCAGGTGATGAGCCACATGAATTCCCCATGATGAGAGGTGCAACCTCGGTCCAATGCTACTCAGAAGTAGAAGCAAAAGAAAAAGTATTTTCTTTAAATCAAGCCCGGGATATTCGACGAAAAAAATATAACCTGATGTTCTTCCCCTCAAAAAGGCTCGGATCTCCTATTTCTTTATAGGAAAATCTGCCTGCCCTGAAGAAAAATATGTGTCCAGGAAGGCTATGTGAATAGGGTCCTTAAGCCCTCACCCAACATCTATTTTTTGATTGAGCTTACTGCGCTAGCCTCCCCGCACGTGCCGATGTCCACCTCGCTCCTCTATTTGCTTTCTGACATATTCCAAAAATTCTTTATTTTAAGTAAGGTCTTATTCAACAGCCCCTATGAAATAGCTCATTTTTTCGCACATGGATCTACCTCTCGTCTGAGATTTATGATATTTATTACTTTAAGACGTCTCGTCCTCTTGCTAAAGATATCGTCAGAGCGCCGGACCGACCTATCGAAGAAAGATCTCATTAAACCTATTTAGCCAAGCTAAGGTGTGGAACCCTAGTTTTAGTAATTTCTATAATAATAATAATAATAAGCTAAAGAATTGAGAAGTCCTCCATTGAATTGAATGGGGTGGGAAAGACAGGTTTGGAAATGGCCGGATTAGCAGGAGGAGGGCGGCCCCACCTTGAAACAAATGTGTACGTACATAAAGAAAGAGGCTGGTTATGACCTTTACTTGCTTGATAGGGCTCCTCCCATCTATCTTGGCCGAGAAGAGGGGGAAGGCCCTTGTGGAATCCCTGCCCGCCCTTCTCTATATTTAGGGATCTCTCGTATTTAGGATTCCAGGCTTCCTGAACTCGTAACATACGACTTAAAATTCTTATTTATTAATGAATCAACCATAGACCAATTCCCCTTTTATTTGAGAGTATTGAATACACCGATAATTTTGAGCTTCATGTTACTGCTTCCAAGGCCAACAAATCACAATCTATTCAATATACAAAACAAAAAGAGGTGATTTGTTTCTTAAGTATACCATCACCATTAAAAAATTCCATGTAAAAAATGACATTGATTAAGCACCTAAATTCATACACATGGGGGATTGGTTTAAGTGATATCGCTCACAATTTCCCTAAAATATATAACTTTTATCAAAAAAAAATTGCTGCAACATTTTCCTCAAAATCAAATATAAATGTTCCAAATCATCATCTATAAATAAGTAATTTATATGTAGATTATGGTTTAGTTATATTAAAATATTTTTACTCGGCTAAAATCGTATTATTTTAGCAATTTAAATAATATATTATAGAAGTTTGGGGGGTCAGTTGAAATTCATGAACTTGTCATGAAAAATCTCATATGATTGAAAAAGGATAAAAATATTATTTTCATATCAATTCAAGTATTTGAGTGTTTATTACAAACTCTTTTCCATATTATAGTAATTAAAACTATTTATAGACTAACAAAAAAGGAGAGAAAAAAACAACATTAAAAAATTCAACTCCATAGCTTATTGTGCAATTTAGGAAAATTTGCAACCACCTTTACAGTATCGAGGGGACAGGGGTGTGCAATCCGAGAACTTGTTAAATGGGGCTGCCCTAACGTGGCTTAGAACCCACCTATGGGAATTATGATCTCTGATTTTGATCTGAATAGATATGATTTTTTAAGAATGAAAAATAAAAAACTAAACTTATATATTATTTATTTTTCTTTTTAATTTAAAATAGATATTGACCGTTGGATGGATAATCTCTCGTGCAATCCTCCTTAGTCGCGTTGAGGTCGTTGGTCATCTATCGAGGGGCGTGTGGGTTGATTGATCTTGTGTTTGGGTATGGTCTGTCTGGTGGTAGTTGTTATCTGCTTTAGTTTGTTCTGTACTATAATTCATTATTTAGCTTCGATCTATATCTCTGTTCTAGTGATTTTCTGGGCAACTTTCGTCGCATATTAGCTTCATAATTGTGCATTTTAGTGTTGTTTGTTTTTGGTATATGATATGAGATCATAGACTATTATGCTTGTTGTATGTCTGGTGGTAGTTGTTATCTACTTTAGTTTGTTCTGTACTATCATTCCTTATTTTAGCTTTGGTCTGTATCTCCGTTCCAGCGATTTTCTGGGCAACTTTCATCGCCTATTAGCTTCATAGTTGTGCATTTTAGTGTTGGTTTGTTTGTAGTGTATGATATGGGATCATAGACTTTTATGCTTGTTGTATACCTGAGGTAAGCCTTTTGTATAAGTGTATTATTTGGTTAGTAGTCGAGTAAGGGGTGTGTGAGAAGGTTCTATTTAGTAGTCTAGTCACAACAACAACCTCAACTCATATGATTTTAAGCGCCAGTTTGCAGGATCTTTGAAAATAAAGAAAATGCTAGTATTTATAAATAATAGCTAAAAATCACATGTAATTAATCCTCCATAGAGTACTTTGATGAAGACACTTCCAGGTGCCTTTAGGAGGACGCCTAAGACGTATAATGAGCCATGCGCCTTCACGAGGCAGCCTCCATGTGGCCCTGTGAGAAAGGCGCTTCCATGATGCATTCGGACAAGAGTGCCTCATGCAGTCGCCCTAACTAGGACACCTCCACGAGGTCCCCTAAACGAGGGAGCCTGCATGACGAGGGTGCAACTCATGACATTAACTTAAATGAAATGGGTCTCACATGAAACTTTTTTATCCTTTAAGAGATTCTTATATCCAGGTCACATTCAGCGGGTCAACATACTGATAGTCAAACTTCATATAGAAGTATTTTTAAATACTAAAATGTGTTTCAAACAACGTTTCTTTTTTAAAGTTGAATGGGAATGAGAATTATTTTTCACGATTTTATCCACTGAATTTTACAACTTTTAGTTATGCTTTGAGTTTATAAATTGTGCATTATGAGTAGTTAATTTTTCATTTTTCTCATTCCCCAATTCTCATAATGGTTTATCTCAAGAAACCTTACTTTTTTATTCCTATTTGAATTATTTTTGTAGATATGAGAATATTTTAAATTTTTTTGTTCATTAAGAAATACGTTTAAAAAAATTCAATCTTCAAGAAAAGATAAAAAAAATATTTTTAGTTCATTTGCACATAAAAAACCAAATAAATAATATAATAAAAATCACAAACTTCAAACTAAAATCCAGCATTCTTTTCCATTCTCATGAGGTCGCCCGCTTCTGCGTTCTTTCTCGCTTTGACAAGATCTTCCGGTTCAACATTTCTTCCCTGTTCTAACGGGGTCTCCTTCTTCTGGGCTCATCCCGCTTTGACAAGGCCTTCTGCTTCGGCGTTCTTTCCCACTCTGACGAGTTCACCCGCTTCTATGTTCTTTCCCGCTTAGCCCCCAATCATGCCATGTTCGCGGCCACGTGTCCTCTCATAATTCATTCTTTCTGTACACGTGTCCTGACGGATTTTTTTTCATGTTTATTTGCCCCACCATTACACTCAATAAATTTTATTGAGGTGCAATGATGAGGACTCCATAATCCGCATGAATTTTTTCAAAGATGTCTTGTATTCTCTCAGGAACTTGCACTTTTCTGGAGATAACAAATATATATATAAGTTAATTAAGTCAAGTGAGGCGTGCATTTTGCCTGTGATAGCGCTTCATTTCTTGTTTCCAATTGTTTGGGGTGACGCGTGCTTTGTCTTTGCTCCTTTTTCCAGTTGTCGTCGTGCCATTCATTGACGTTAGTGATGGTTATATCTTGTCAGTCATTTCTTTTCAAAAAGGGTCCTTTTGGATTCCCGTTTTCAAATAAATTCATGGAACATTTTTTCATTTTCTTCTTCTTCTTTGTTTTCTAACCCGGAGCCTATTTAAGGCTTCTCTTGTTTTACCTCTTCCTATCTTCGTTTGTGTTAAGACATTCTCTTATGTTATCTTCTTCTTCTTCTTCTTCTTCATTTTATTATTTGAAATCCCTTCCTCTTCATCTGTGGCGCGAGATGATACTTCTAAGTTTAGGCCCCTTGTACCTTTGGTAAAAAACCAGGCTCAGCAAGGACATTTCCTCGATTCCCGCTGCGACGCCTTTCCCTCTGACGTAGTGTGCGGTCAAGGTGAAAGTGGGGCCGTAGGCCATCACTATAGTCCTCTATACCAGATAACCTTAAGCCCTATGTACATAGCTTTGGGGCTTCAGCTTCCTTTCTCCCATTTCTTTCAGGATTTCTTCTACACCTATAAATTAGATCGATCACAGTTTACCCATAGAATTTACTTGGTTTTGAAGCCTTGAATAGGAGGTATGGCTTAGATTTAGAAGTAGATGGACTTAGGGCGTGCTACATCATTAAGTACTATGCCTAGTTCGAGTGTTACTATATGGACCTTCGCCCTGGTGCTGAAAAAGGAAAATGATCACTGCGATCCTAAAAGGGGACAAAAGCTAGGAACGGGATGTTCTCCAGCTAGTAGGGAATTGGGGCAGTGATGGCCGCTGGACGATTCCCCAAAGATGGGGAGTCTACACTAAGTCGTTGGAGCTCCGGTTCGTACTTATTTGCTTTCTGTTTGTTTTGTTTTGTTGTTTTTTAACTGACTTTCTTTCTACTCATTTGTCTTTGTAGATAATAAAAGGAACAAACCCTTATCTTTCCCATGAGTCAATATAAAAGATCATAGTCGCGTTCAACATTCGTGGACGGGATTGGGATGATCTCCTAGATCTGAGACAGGAAATCAATGTCGCCTTCGTCATGAAAGATAACAAAGTTTCACCCCTCCGTTCAACGCCTCTACCTTCAGTGCAGCCATCCACATCATTTCCCCCCATCTTCTCCGTTCAAGGCCTCTACTTCACAGTCTCTGATTTCTATTTCTTGTACATCCATTTCTTCTGGGTCTGAAAGGGAAGACGCGGATCGGGATCGTCTGTTTCAACATCTTGCAGTGAGCATTATGTCGAGGTGTGCTTGTTCAGGAGTACCATTATTGGGGACGTGTTCGAGGAAAAAAGGAACGTCCGTCAGAGACGCGAGGCCCGAAGTTCTTCCCAAGCGGTTTTGAGTATTCCTCGTGCTGCTCCTACTTCCTCTTCAACTATTCCCCACGCTCCTGTTGTTTCAGTGGATGCTTCCTTGCAACGGTTCTCTTCTAGTTAGCCAACTCCTCAACCGAATTTGGCTCCTGTCAACTCATCCGGCACTCAGGGCGGAGTGGAGGACCCCTCTTTGTGGAGTTGGAGAAACTTCCACGGGATTCCACAAGTTCCCGCTTCTGTCAACTTCCTTAATGACCCCGATTCTGGACATATTATTCTCCATGGGGTTTAGTCTAATACGTACATGGATACTGCTCATGGCATATCAGTCGTGAATCATCTATGCTCGCTCTCAAGGTTTAATGAAGGTATACTCATTTATATGCTAATTTTCTTTACTTGCTACTCTTTTGCTGCTAAATGTCTTGGTTTCACTTATTTTTTTCGGCAGGCCATCATTTTTCATAACAGCCTCTAAGAGTGCTTTCTTGCTAATGAACAGACAATTGCCTAATGGAAGAGGGAGGTTGAGAGTTGTCGTGGGGCCCTTTAAACTTAGACGATCGAAATTGAGCGGCTCACAAAGCGAGAAACTGAACTTCAAGGCATAGTTGAGGATTTAGCCCAAGGGGAGGCGGTTGCGGCATTCTCCAAGCTTGGGGATTCCTTGAAGGCCACCAAGGAAGGGCTTGAAGAGTCTGAGAGGTGTCAGGCCACTTCCTACGAAAGCCTGAAGATCGTGGAAGATAGGTTGACTACTGCTGAGATGACTCGGGAGGAAGCTGAGTGGAGAGAAAGAGAGAGACCGAGGACATCTATCAGGCTTTATTCGACAAGGCTGAGAAGAAAGTCTATCTGGCAGGCTATAATGGTGGGAAGGAAAACCTCCCTCCAAAAGTTTCTCTTGAGGATGATCCCGCTGCCGAAGATGCCACAATTTCCATAGCTGAAGATTCTGCCGTTCCTGCTACTGAAGACTCCATCATTTTGGTTGCTGATGACGATGCTGCCAACCCTCATGCTGCTGAAGTAGTTTGTATCGATGAGTCTTAGCTTTCTTTCTGCAATTTGATTTTCTCTTTTTTTGTACCTTTGAATTTTAGTAATGAAATGTATTTTTCTTCTTTGCGTGTTCCATTAGTTTAGTATTTTATATTTAGCAAGATTTGAGTGAGTAAAACTTAGGAATCTCATGCTTTCAACACTTTTCAACTAAGTAATTTTTTCAAATTAAGTAACTCAGCACATATCAATTTATAAGTTTTCAAGTTATCCTAAACAACAATTTAAGTTTAGACTTCAGTAATTCAAAGCATTATTTCAAGTTATCCTTAACAACAATTTCAATTCATACTTCAGTAATTTAAAGCACTATTTCAAGTTATCCTAAACAACAATTTAAGTTTAGATTTCAGTAATTCAAAGCACTAACCCATTTAGAGCGGATTAGCCTTTCCTGCTTCCATCGTGATTCATTTCCTTGCTTTCTACATTTCAAAAAGAAGGTCTCTCCCGCTCTCAAGGGCTTAGGCATCTAGGCTGCTGACCTTTTTTCAGTTTCAATTTTCTTTTTAGCGAGTAGGCGTTCCCATTCTCAAGGTTTTAGGCTTTCAAACCATCAACCCGCTTTCCATTTTAGAGATGGTTTATGTTGCGCTCTCGGCGACTTTGGCTTTTAGGCCATGGTCATTACTCCTTTTTTCCACATTTTTAAGAGAAGGTTTCCCCAGCTCTCAAGGACTTAGGCTTCTGGGCCGCCAACCTTTTTTCACATTTTAGAGAGAAGGTTTCTCCCGCTCTCAAGGGCTTAGGCTTCTGGGCCGTCGACCTCTTTTTTTCCACATTTTAAAGAGATTATTTCTCCCGCTCTCAAGGGCTTAGGCTTTTAGGCTGCCGACCTTTCAGTTTCTTTTCTTCTTAGAGAGAAGATTTCTCCCGCTCTCAAGGGCTCATGCTTCAAGGCTGCCAACCCCGTTCCTTTTTTCTTCTTTTTTAGTGTTAGAAAGAAGGAAAAATTTGACAAAATTTTTTTTATGTAAAAAAAACCTCACGGAAAAAACCACCGAAATTATATATTGCAATAACAACCAATAATTTCTTAAGGTAGCTGGCATTCCAAGGTTTTTCCAATTCTTCTCTCTTCTCTGTCATGAGGTGATAAAAGCCGCTTCCGTCTACTATTTTGACGATGAAAGGACCCTCCCAAGACGGGCCAAACTTTCCTTCTGTTTGGAAGATTTTTTTCAAAACCGAATCTCCCTCTTGAAATTCGCGCTTTCTGATTTTCTTCTGGAAGTAGGCTTTCTTTTTCTGATTGTAATTAGTTGTTTGCACGAGTGGCGCTTCCCTTTTTCTTTTAACAAATCGAGATGTTCTTTCATGAGTTCTTTGTTCTGTAGTTTAGTTAGTTCTGATTCGAGAGTTGGATTTCCTATTTGTATTGGTATAACCGCTTTTGTTCCTTAGGCCAAAGAAAAATGTGTTTCACCTGTCGCCTCTCTAGGAGTTGTTCAATATGCCCATAGTACTGCTGGTAATTCTTCTACCAATTTTCCCTTCACTGATTCTAGGCGTTTCTTCATGTGTCGAGTTTGATTCAGTTTGATCTTTCAGCCTGCCCGTTTCCTTGTGGGTAGTAGGGTGTAGAGAATCGGTTAATAACTTGCAGGTCTCTGCAAAAGGTCCTCACCATCCTTCCTGTGAATTGAAGTCTGTTGTCAAATACTAATAACTGAGGGATTCCATATCTGCACATTATATTCTTCCACATGAATCCCCTTACTTCTTCCCCACGAATCCTAGCAAAAGCTTATGGCTCAATCCACTTGGTGTAGTAGTCCGTGGTAACTAGTAGTAATCGTTTCTAAGCGAGTGCCATGGGGAGTGGTCCGACGATGTTCAGAGCCCACTGCACGAATGGCCAAGAACTTGTCATAGTGTTGAGTTATCCCGTGGCAAATTTTCTTACGGGGGAAAATCGTTGACACTTGTCGCACTTCTTTGCATATTTCTTGGCATCCCGGTGCATTTTTGGCCAGTAATACCCTTCATTTAATATTTTTTGGGCTAGAGATCTGCCCCTGTATGATTCCCGCACACGTCTCCGTGAACTTCTGCTAACATGTATTCGGTCTCATTTTCTTTTAGGCATTTCATATACGGTCCTGAAAAAGACCGTTTATACAATAAACCGTTGATTATGCAATACCTGGCGCTCTGGTGTTAAACCTTCATAGTGTGAAGCTTGTCTCGAGGTAGGATCCCTTCTTTTAGGCAACGTATTACATGATCCTGCCAGCTCAGTTCTAGCCCAGATTCCAACTCTGCTACCTTTTCGCGGGATTTGTAGTGAGGACCCCAAATTAGCCAACACCATAAAAGTATTGACGGATTCACCAAATAGAAATAACCTGCATTCACCCGAAATAAGCGGAAGAACGACAAAGTGGGCAATCGAGTTAAGCCAATACTAGATCCACTACGAACCGAGAACATCAATCAAGGGGCAGGCCTTAGCCGGTTTTGTGACAGACTTTACGTTTGATAACAACGAGGAATCAAGAAGCAGAAAATAAGTAATTGAAAATGGGACGTGGGAATTATACTTTTACGGAGCCTCAAACAATAAAGGAGGCATAGCGGGAGTAGTACTACAAACCCCATTTGGAGAAACACTCGAATACTCAATCTCATTCAGATTCAACGCCTCAAATAATGAAGCCGAATACAAAGCCCTAATAGCGGGAATCACTCTTTTACGGGCATTCGATATAAATGAAACAAAAATCTTTTGTGATTCAATGTTGGTAGTAAAACAGGTAATGGGGGAGTTCGCGGCAAAGGATGAAAGAATGATTTGTTACCTACGGCGGGCAAAAGGACTGCTCAAGGAACTAAATATTTTTGAAATCCACCATGTCCCTAGAGCGGAAAATAGGCACGCGGACGTTCTTCTCTGATCAGAACTGCATTGATGACGGTCTGTAAGACGGTTACATATAAGTACAACGGTTCCCACGACTTTTGCTTTGACAATAATGGTGGAGTTGTCAAGTATTCTTTTATCTTGCTGAGAATGTCCTCACACTCTCCATCTCATCTGTCTGCTGAATTCGTCCTCAACTTCACGAAGAATGGTTACACTTGTCGGTTGATCTTGAAAAGAATCTATTCAAAGCCGCTAGCCATCCCGGTAAGCCTTGTATTTCCTTCTGGTTTCGTGGGGATTTCATCTCCGTTATGACTTTTACTTGATCCGAGTTGACCTCAATTCCTCACTGCGTAACCAAGTGGCCGAGGAATTTTCCGCCCGCTACTCCGAAGTTGCATTTTTCCAGATTCAACTTCATCGAATTTTAACTTAGGATGGAAAAGGCTTCATAAAGGTTTTCGATGTGATCTTTGCGCTTTTGACTTTTCACCAGCATGTCATTTACGTAAACTTCCATGGTTTTTCAATCTGCTCTCGGAAGCTTTTATTACCAACCTTTGGTAGGTTGCACCTACATTTTTCAAATAAAAAGGCATTACCTTATAACAGAAAATACCTTATTCAGTTATGAAAGACGTTTCTCTTGGTCAGGCTGAAACATTTTCAGTTGGTTGTATCCTGAAAAGGCGTCCATGAAACTTAACAGTTCGTGTCTCGAGGTGGCGTACACCATCTGATTTATTTTGGCTAACAGATATTCATCTTTTAGGCAAGCTTTGTTCACATATGTGAAATACATACAAATCCTGCATTTCCTGGTTTTCTTTTTTACCATGACAAGATTAACGAGCCATTCTAGGTAATCTACCTCCTTGATGAAATCTGCTTTTAGTAGTTTGTCAACTTCTTCTTTAGTGGCCAGGTTTCTTTCTGGCGTGAAACTCCTTTTTCGATGCTTCACTGGTTTAACTGAAGGGTCAGTGTTCAGTTTATAAAATATTATATTTTTCGGTATACCTTACATTTCCTAAGCAGTGGTTGCAAAAATGTCTATGTTTCTCCGTAGGAAGTCAGTGAACCTTTCCTTCTCCTTTTTCCTCCAGGTGGGCCCTAATAGTTGTTATTTTATGTGTTTCTTCATCTAAGCAGATATGTTCGATTTCTTCTCCTGCTTCGTACCTAGGGCCCACTTGTTCATCCTTCTGCGATTGCTATTTCTCATCTCCTTCCACCAACTTTTCTTCCACTCTTCCTGTCTTCTGTTTCCTCACTGATTGTGATGCGGTTACTGTGCAAATTCTTGCGGTAGCTGGGTCTCTCTTCATAGTGTTAATTCCTTCCAGGGGATGGATATTTCAACACTTAGTAATAGGTGGATGGCATTGCCTTCATTTTATGTAACCAGGTCCTCCCTAAAATAGCGTTGTAAAGGGATGACGTGTCAAGTACCACAAATTTGGTGAGCTAATTGAATGGTTCTGTGCTGACTAGGAGGTTGATCAATCCTTCTGAGTAGCTCACAGTCTCGTTGAAGCCCACTAGTGGCTGTGGTAGACCTTGTAGCCGTCGTTCCTCCATAGACGTTTTTTGACCGATGGAGATGGTTGACGTCACTACCATTGTCAATCAGCACCCTTCTCAACAAAAAATTTCCGACTTGTATTGAGATGACAAGGGCGTCATTATGATGCGCATCATGTTCCAAGTCCGTGTCATAAAAAATGAGTGGGAGATTCCTGCTTTCGGATTTGGCGCCTTCCTTCTTCTGGCTTCCTTCCAATAGTGGTTTTTTGCTATACACTTTCCTTTCTTTTCTTGTAGTGGCCTCTAGTTCAATTAAAGTGATGATGGTCTCAACTATTCGGAGAGGCTGCTTCGAGCTATTGCTTTTTCCGTCTTCATGGGTCCCCCTTTCAGCTTCCCGCTGTGGTTCCTCCCTCTTCATAAATTGATTATGGTACCATTCTTTCACTAGTTTCTCCACATAGTCCTTCAGTTGGAAATAGTCTTTTGTAAAATGTCTATTTCTCTTGTGGAATACGCAATATTTGTCCTTGTGCGCGCGGTCTGGTTCCCTTATAAGTGGGGCCAGACTTTTCAGCTAAGGTATGTCTTTTATCATCTCCAAGTCTGGTTCCCTTCTTTGTCTCATTAATCCGTTATCTCGCTTGCTTCAATAAACTTCCTTTTTCTTCCTCCAACGTGACGTACACTTGCGTCCTTTGGAAAGTCTCCGCTATGGTCAAGGGTTCTCTCTTTGACAAATCTTTGAAGAAAGCTGATTCTGGATCCAACCCTCGTCTAAAGGCCAGTCTCGCAACTTTGTCGTGACAACTTTCCACCTTGGGCATTTCTTCCTTGAATCTACGAGTGTATTCTCGAAGCGTTTCTTTTTCTTTCTGGGTGGATATCGTCAAAAGGTAGTCTGAGTCCTCCATTACTGCCCGGTAAGTAGAGTACTGTACCAAGAAGGCAGTGGATATGAGAGTAAAGTTAGTATTGAAATGAGCAAGGAGGGAGTGATACAATTTGAATGCACTCATGTCTAGACTTGTGGGGAATATCCTGCACATCAATGTGTCTTCATGCTGGTATAACGCCATGACTTGCTTGAACTGTCTGAGATGATCTATAGGATCCGACTTCCCTTCATAATATTTGAATTTATGTGCCGCGAACTTCCTCGAAATCGGAGCGACTAGGATTTCTGTACATAATGGAGTTCTGGTGAGTGTCTAGGTCAGTTTTTCCCGTGTTTCCCAGGCTCCTTAGTTCCATCATCTTTCTTTCCATCATCTCTTTCATGACAGCTTCTGTCACGACTCTCGGTGGGAGAATTTCTCCTACCACCTCCTTTTAATGTTCCTTGGACTGAACCTCATCGTTTTCATTTCGTACGTTCCTACTACTTTCATTGCCGCCTTCCCATCCGACTTTGTTTCCTTCTCGGTAGTTGTCCATTCCCTCACAGTTAGTGTGTTGGCTGACTTCTGCCCGCGTCTCTGTAAGGTCTCGTTTCAATGTAGCAATATGCTCCTGCTTCATCTATTATGCGTTATGTAGTGTTTCAGCGTTTCGCTGTTCCATTTCTTGCATCCGGCCCAGGATGGTCCTAAGCATCTCGGCTGGGGGAGCAGGGTGATTGGCTTGTTCATCCCCATTCCTATTTTCTTCATTGAGGGTGATGTTTCACCTGGTTCGAGGCATGATTTGGTTTTCTATAGGGTATCTTTAAGGTTGTTTTTCTTCCCTCAATGAAAGCACCAAAATGTAAAAGATTTTTTTCTGTTTAGCCAAGAGAATAATGATAAATCCTAATTTTTTATAAGTATCAATTAGAAAAAATGTGAGGAGAATTAAGAGTAAGATGAGTTTTTAGAGAATCTCAGGTTTCATGCTTTTAGTTGTCTTGAATATATTTTTCTCTAGTAAATTTCTCTTTTTATAGATTTTCCAAATCCAATGTGTAAATTAAAATAATAATATAAAAGGAAACACTAATTATTTTCAGGGATCGCACTCGTTCGTGTGGGTCATTCTACTGGGTATGCCCCCCTTTTCCTTTCTGTCTCGCTCAATCGTCAATCAATCACGGTCACTTGGCGATTTCTTATGGCTTTGAGCCAAATAGTCATAATCACTTGGTGATCTATCAATCTGTATCATTAGAGTATTTTCAGCTTTTACAAAATCAATCATTGTCGCTTGTCTGTCATCTCAGGTCTTTTCACTTGTCTCTGTTCTTCTTCTCTTCCTCCTTCCTTTCTCGTTCTGGTGGGGTCTCCCGCTTCAGCGTTCTTTCTTGTTCTGACCTATCTCCCCTTTCAACGTTTCTTCCCCGTTCTGATGGGGTCTTCCTCTTCTGGGCTCTTTCCGCTTTGAAGAGCCTCCAGCTTCAGCGTTCTTAACCGCTCTGATGTGGTCAGCTGCTTCTGCGTTCTTTCTTGCTCTGATGAGATCGATCGCTTCAACGTTTCTTCCCCTTTCTGACGAGGTCTCCTTCTTCTAGGCTCTTCCCACTTTGACGAGGTCTTCCGCTTCAGCGTTCTTTCCCGTTCTGGCGAGTCTGCCCGCTTCTGCGCTCTTTCCCGCTTAGCCCCCAATCTTGTCATGTTCGTGGCCCATGTGTCCTCTCAAGATTCGTTCTTTCTGTACACATGTCCCGTGTGATTTTTTTCCTGTTCATTTGCCCCCCATTACATAATAAATTTTGTTGAGGTGCAATGATGAGGACTCCTTGATTCGCATGTATTTTTTAACGTCTTGACAAGATCTACCGCTTCAGCACTTTTTATGGAGGAGATTTTTTTCCTTTTCATCCCGGTCGACAGATAATGAGCTCCTTCTAAAGCTCCCGCCGCACTAAACGTCCACGATGAACCACAAGATCCCTATATCCTAATCAATATTGTTTAATTAACCTCTCTAAACTTCCTCCTCAAATTAGAAACACTCCCCCATTTCCCATTACAATTAGCTCTAATTCATTCAATGCTTTTACCTGGTCCTGAACCTTCGTGACCGCACCATAGTCGCGCCAATCGAAGTTAGGTGGAAGTTCATTGACTGGAAGGATCGGATCCTTGTGAGCGTGATCAGCGGCGGTGAAATTAAAACCCTGTAGGCCGAGGAATTTCCGGCGGAACTCAGCCGGTGTTAGATCAGAGAACTTCGTAATACCATGGACGGCCCATGGGTCGAGCTTCTCGTGACGCTCGGCTCTGCGCAAGTTAGACTTGAAGATAGTGAACCTGTATTCGTGCTCTTCTTTGGTGGCGTTGGTTTTGCCGAACTTGGATTGAAAATTGGAGAAATGATGGTGAGGGGTAAACAGAGTGGTGTCGTGTTTAAAGCCGGAGCTGGAGGTGCATGCGGTGGAGCCTATCACGGCGCAGTGCAGACCAATGAGGATGACGGCGAGAGCTGGTAGCGACAACATCCGAGCAAGGAATCGTTTGATGCTTTGTTTTGGGGATTAATTCTCTCTTACATTTATAATGTTAAAATCGTCTACAAATTTTTTTTTTGTTTACAAATATATAAATATACAGTTTATTTATTGTCAGCATTAAGAGAACGAATAAAATACAAGACAATATTAATTCAGAAAGTAGTTAAAGTCCACACGCTCTGATAGAGTGAATTGGTTGCAAGCAGGTGACAGAAACACCAAATACTTCCGTTCGAAGGCCTCGGGTAGAAAGAGAAGAAACACCATCACGGGTCTCTTTAACAGTCAAGGAATTTGGACTGAGAACCAGGAGGATATGGCTTCGATTCTTGTAGATTACTTCAGCTCTCTTTTTCATTCGTCGAACCCGTTCGAAGAAGCTTTGCAGCCGGTTTTAAATGCGATAGACAGGAGGATTTCTGATGAGCAACTTTCCTTTCTCTGCAGAAGAGGTTTTTTTGACAATTCATGGCATGCACCCAACCAAAAGCCCCGGGCCAAACGGGTTTCCTGCTATTTTCTACCAAAAGTTCTGGGTATAGTGGGGGAGGATGTGAGTCGGGTATGTTTGCGTTGTTTGAATGAGGATACAGACCTTTGGGACATTAATTCGACCATCATTGCCCTCATTCCTAAGGTCAAGAACGTGAAGCATGTCAAGGACTTCCGGCCGATTAGTCTTTACAATATGTTGTACAAAATTGTTGCAAAGGCTATTGCGAATCGTCTCAAGCCGATCCTTCCCTCTCTTATCTTTGAAAACCAGAGTACGTTTGTGGGTGGGCGTCAGGTCACGGATAACATTATAGCTGCCTTTGAGATGGTTCACTCTTTACGGAAGCGGAAGTCAGGTAGAGCGGGGATGGCTGCCATCAAGTTCGATGTCAGCAAAGCGTACGATAGGATGGAATGGCCCTATGTGTTCGCGGTTATGAGATCTATGGGCTTTCCGGACAGATGGGTTGCTCATAAGGAGATGCATTTCTTCAGTTAGTTTCTCTTTTCTCATCTACAGGGTTGTTTATGGGTGTGTTTCCTCACATTTTGAAAATATCGGTAAAATAATTATGTGTTACAGACTGTCAAATAAAGTTAAAATTTAATTAAAAGTAATATATTAAGATTTAAATAATTGAGATTTTAATGCATCTGATAGATTGTAGATCATTTAATTTATAGAACATTAAAATAATTTCTATTTTTATGATGAATTAAAATATAAATACTAAAAGATGAATTATCTATAAGTGGTAATGGTGTTCATGTCACACGATAACGAAAAATCATTCTACTCTCCTTAATATCTCATAATTATTTTAATTTTTGATAGATTGAACATGAGATCTTAGATTTTATTAAGATACGATTTATACCGAAAATATTTTAAATCTAAAATCCCCTTCTAGGGTGCTTAGACAAGGGACCGTTATCTCCGTGTTTGTTTCTCATTTGCACACAGGGGCTGTCTAGTTTATTCAGAAAGGCGATGGTAACGGGCTCAGTTCAGTGTTATCCGATTTGCAGGGGGTCCGATTGTCTCTCACTTGTTCTTTGCCGACGATACACTGGTTTTCTATAAAGCCAAAGAAGCTTCTTGCCGGGGTATTGCCGATATCCTGCGGGTCTACGCGAGAGCGTCGGGTCAGATTGTGAATCCTGATAATTCGATTATCACCTTTAGTCCTAACACCCCGGACCGGGAGAGGAGAGATCTAGCTTCCTGCCTAAACCTTAATATAGGCCCTTGCCTCGAGTCTTATTTAAGGCACCCAGTTTTTCTTGACAGGAGAAAGAGGACTGCATTCGGCTATATTGTGGGAAAAATAAGGAAGCTTCTTTTGCGGTGGAGAGAGAGTCAGTTCTCAATGGGAGGGAAAGAAGTGCTTATTAAAGCTGTGATCCAAGCCATCCCAACTTATGCAATGAGTTGCTTTAGATTGCCGAAAGCCTTGTCGAATCTATTACTGCCAACTTCTGGTGGGGTTTCTCAGACTCGGGTCCTAAGATTGCATTGGACAGCATGGGGAAAGCTCTGCAAAGCCAAAATGGATGGTGGGTTAGGTTTTAAAACTTTGGAGCCTTTCAATAAAGCTCTGTTGGCTAAACAGGCGTGGCGTATCTCTCAAAACCCTGACTCCCTGATTGCCAGTATTTTGAGAGCCAGATATTTCAAGAGTTCGTCCTTCTTTGAAACGGATGCGAGTCCTTCTTCTTCCATTATGGAAGAGCATCTTATGGGGCAAGTAGCTGCTTAGCTCGGGCTTACAGTGGCAGGTGGGCAACGGTTCTTCTATCAAAGTCTTTTTTGACAGGTGGATTCCCCGGCTTCTCTCTTTTAAGGTGATTACTCATTCTCCTATTTTCTGACCGGATTTGCATGTGGCTGACTTAGTCGGGGAAGGTAGGTGGAAGGAGGATGTTAAAGAAATTCTTGCTATCCCCCTCCCCCGATCGGATTTTCCGGACTTCCTGGTGTGGCATTTTGATAAATCGGGGGAATATTCGGTGAGAAGTGGGTACAAAGTGGCCCTCGGTCCTCCTTTTCGGAGAGTTCCTCGGCTCCCTCTTTGGACAAGTGGTGGAAGTCCCTCTGGAGTTTAAAGCTGCCTTCAAAAATTAAAATCTTTGTTTTGGAGGTCAGCCTGGAATTCCCTCCCCTGCTTGAAAAATCTGATCGCGAGGGGTATTAATACTCTCCCGAATAACTGTTTCTGCGGTAAGGAAGAATCCTTTGTCCATGCTTTATTCAGGTGTAAAGTAGCTAAAGGAGTTTGGCGTGTTAATACTCTCCCGAATTGCTGTTTCTTCGGTTCTGTCTTTCCCGAAGCTGAATTCAGTGATGGATGTGCTGCTGTTTGCTTGGGAGTCTTTTGAGGTCTCAGACTTCTCGTGGTTTTTGGTTATTTGATGGCTATTTGGTCTAATAGGAACAAGGTGGTCAATGGTGGCTCCTTCCGGGATGAGGTTCATATTGTGCAGTGGGCTGCTTCTTATTTTGACTAATAAAAAAATTGCTCTCAACCTTGCAGGTTTTCTACCGGGGCTTCTGCTGTTCCTCGGCCTGCTAGGTGGTCCCCTCCTCCTCCAGATTGTTTTAAGCTTAACGTTGATGCTGCATGTGGCTCCGTTAGGGGTACGGACCTAGGCATTGTTATCCGGGACTCTTCGGGGGAGGTTCTAGCGGCTATGGCAAAGAGAATCCCGTAATCGCTTTCGGTGCCGAAAGCCGCGAAGGCTCTTGCTCTCTTGGAAGGGCTCGAATTAGCCTATTCAACGGGTATTCGTATCCACTTGGCCGAATCAGACTCCATGTCTACGGTCAAAGCGTGCTTAGGTGACTCCCCGGCTTCGGTAGACAGCAAGCTAATTATCCAAGATTGTGTCTTTTTAACTGATCGCTTTAATTGCTCTGTTGGTCATGTTAGTAGAAAGTGTAATGAAGTCGCCTACGGACTAGCTAAATTAGCTCTCTTAGAAGCTAACTTTTCGGTGTAGCTTGAGGATTATCCCCTTTCTCTAGGGGATGTTTTGTTTGCCGCTGCTCGTTTTGCTTAATAATTTCTCTCTATTTCAAAAAAAAAAAATTCCAAACCAAAAACGATTTTAGTTTATTATTTATATTATATTTTGAAACAAAAAAAGTAGGGCATATCACATATGACCGCTGGTGACATGCAAGATGTTAGTTTCTTATTTGCTGGCCACGCGGTAACTGTCCATGTGAGACTCGCGGACGTGACTAAAAACGTCTATTGTTCAGTTTTTCCTTTAATTAGAATATTTTCTATGATAGTCTTTATTTCAAACTGCAATGGTCATTGCCCTAGTTCTATTGAATTTGAATTTTGAAAAACTAAAGTTCTTTACATGAAAGGAACTAATTTATTTGCACGTGTAATTTTATAAATAAATTAGTTACTTCGGTGATTCTAGCTATTTTGAAGATAAAACAAAAACAAAAATTAGTGTTATGGGCGTTTCGTAACTACCCACCATATGGTGCCACGTGGCATGTCGCATGGAAGGTTTTTTTCGTTAGGATAATGAGGTTGGAGGCCCGGGCCCTCCAAGAGGAGGAAGCTGACTTAGCCTGATCGTCTCTCAAGAGCTCGGGCCACACCGACCAGTGTAGACTAAAAACAAGGTAAAGAATGCCTTACACAAATGTGCAACTAGTCTTATGTTAGGCACTATCATTACTCGCTGAAAATTGCGTTCCACATGACACCTTATTTGAGATAGCATTGGTCATGGTCAATCGTCATGTTGAAACGTCAAGTCAACCCCCAAGCGGTCGCATCAACCACATCTGACATGACTGTGGGGACATCGACATTAAATGTACCATCTTTTATGTCAGCTCGGGAGACAAAGACATTAAAGGTCGCCCCCACCTCATCAAATCGAAAAAAGGTCGTCAATTCACCCAAGTTTCCTCGACATGCATCATTCTCCAAGGTTTCAGGTATAACTACACCGACTTACAAACAGAAAAGGTAGGTCATTTCTCCACTAAGGAAATTATGTCAAAATAATGTCAGGATACTAACTTAGGAATCGGAGACCCTTAGGCGAGGCAACCACCCTCCCGATTCTCCTCGCCTTTAGGTTCTTTGTTTGTGTTTTGCATATAGGATGAAGGAGAACTCCATGCTAAGAGAGGATTACATGCAAACCCACTGCTGAACTTTTCGGTACAAATAATTAGCCACCCTATTTTTCAACAAAAAAAACAAACAAATCTCGATGCTAAAAATAATTCTCCACGCACGCCATCAAAATTTTAAATTTTTTCACCATAAAAATTATATAATATAGTTGCATGTATAAAATACAAAAATCACACATTTATAAGTTATGTATACTGTATATATTATAAAAACTACTAAAATTTAGAATAAATGGTGTGCATGAATGGAAATTTTTTTGCGCATGAATTTTTGTTTTTCCTTCAAAATGTGCTACTAGCTATTTTTTATTTATTTTTATACTTGTAAGTAATTTTTGATGATTTTTCTAAAAGTTGTCTATTCATGACAATACTAAACGAAAAATTCTCAGCAGGTATCTCATTTTCACCAATAATATCTTGTAAAGCTCAATTATTAAATAACAACATTTCCATTCATTGCATTAAAAATATATAGGTATCTCATGGCATTAGAATTAGATAAATGAAAAATCAATGAATTTGTTAAAGGAAAATAATATTTTTAATTTTTAACTTTCAGACTATATATATAGTTTTACACACAAAAAATCCAAAAAAAAATGTAAAAAAAATTAAAAAGAAAAAAAGGGCAAGTCTTCCATTACAAAACAATTTAAGTGTATACATTCTTAGAGCTCATGAAATGGTATTTCTGCATTTATTGACAATGAAATTTTGATGAATCATATAGACGAACTCATAGATTCACATCTAAAAGATCGAAGAAGTAAACCTTGATTGCCGACCGAGTAGAACTTTAGAGCCGAGTAAGCACAAAAAAAAATCTGATTGACATCGCTTCTTGGTGCTTTTGTTTACACCCCGTAATTTTTCCTCGATCAGACTTTCCACTTCATGGTGCTGTGAGAGCAATGCCATATGCATCTCACACATGTATCATATGCTATTCTATAATCTTCGTTATCGTTGATCCTATTTGGCGCAGCTTATAGTTTAAATAAGCTACTAACTTATTTTTAAAGAATTATTTAACTCAACTTGTTGAAATTAGTTAGTAACTTAAATAAACTAAAAAGTTAATAAATTATAAACTAAATTAATGTATATTTTGACATAATTTTTTTTCATTCTTTTAATATTTCCAAAACTATCCCACATTTTCTAGAAAATTACATGCTCACTCTTTTAGAATCGACACTGCAACATTCAGCCTTCGCGGCCGCCACTTACCACCGTCACCGTCGTCGCCGCCATTGCTGCTTCCCACTGTTTCAATCGATTCCTTCCTTTGCCTCCGTTTCCGTCGGTCGTCGACATCAATCCGTGTGTTTTGTTTATTTTTTGATTAGTTACAGGAATTGAATGGTGGTGCCGCCGTAATCAATAGCTCACATGCAATCAGAATCCAAGAAAAAAAGTAAGGGACGAAGCGGGAAAAAGAACAGAAACCATGAATGAGAAGCAGACCTTCATTTTGTGTGGCTTTCTGAGGGGATATTCAGACGACGATCAGCAAAGAAACATAGAGAATGTTGGGAATGAAAAAGAAAGGATAAGAGCAAATGGATGTTGAAGAAGAGAGATCCGAGAAGAGCACAAATCAAATAATGCTTCGTTGAAAAAGAATGAGGAGCAGATTAGGACAAATTATTGGCACTAGAATAAATCTGAATCTAAACCAGAAATGCAGAATGGGAGAGAGAAAAAGGAAAAGCGAGAGAGGATCACATTTTTCATTATAATACCATTTTCATTAAAAAAGATATTAAAATAATTTTAATTAAACATCAATTAAAATAAATAATATCTTAAAGTTTATTAAAATATACTGAACCAAACACGTTTTAACTTATAGATTAAACCTCCACTTAATTAAGTTACAATTAATAAGTTTAAGCAATAAGTTTTAGTTGAGCGCCTAATGGTTGCTAGTATTGTTGGGGGGTAATGCCCTCAAAATATGTGTATTGACATTTTAATATGAAATTTAATGAAATTATATTTTTTATAAATATTTTTTAAATTATTGTTGAATAATTTATATAAATATCTGGAAAAACATATTTATTAATGAGAGTTTGATCTTGAAATAGTATGAGATGATTAAGATTATAGATAATAAATAAAATTGTCAGCAACATATATGTGAACTTACAAATAAGCTAGTTGATAGGATGATGAGATAAATTATTTTTGAATTAACTTATATATAGACATTTATCCGATTAAAATAAATATTAAATTCACAGTGATTGCCACGTGTCAATCACTAATTGGGAATCAGAGATTGACATGAATTACTGTAATACCGCGGGCACTACAGTAGTAGGCGTACAATATTATAGTGCCACATGACAATTGCAGTAGGTCCCACTGCAATGATAATTTGGTGATATGTTATTTTGTATACATCCCTAAAAATCTGATAAGCCTAGAAATTATATATAGATATTATTCTAATGGCCTCAATGTTGGTTGAGTGTTGTTAACACAATTGCTGTCATGGTGAACTTTATCTGTGATTAAAAGTTAATAAAAAACTCTGAAAGAATAATCATCGTATTCTCTCATAGGATTGTCTCAATTAATCATTCTCAGTAAATCTTTAGATATCATGTGTTAAGTACATCTAGAGACAAAAAATGTGTATTTGAATAATTTTACGTGCCCACATACTTTCTAGTGCATTTGAGGATTGATTTGGAAGATCTTGGTGTGGATCTCGAAGTCCGTTATCGTGGAAACGTATGATCGTTAGTTTACGAGGACGCTTGATATAGACTGTAGGAGATATATGATTCAAATCCATGTATATCTTAAATTTAATATATAATATAGATTTGATCCTGATTGAAAAGAGTTTTTCAATATTTTTTTTAAAGAAATTATTGCGTCGCTTTTATTTTTTTTATCAAAAAAAATTCATTTATATAATTTTTTAAACCCCACACTTCCGCCCACACTTATCAAACAAGTACATGGTCTCATAATGTGAGCAATATATGTTTGTAAACAAATAGTACAATATGTATTAATTAATGCTACACATTATCCAAGTGAATTAACCGATCTTTCTACTAATCTTATAACCTTTGATGAATCTAGAACAGTACTAAATGTACATCCCAATTACATGTACGACTAAGACACACCTATGTATAGCCTATTTCTTCAACTTCAATAAGGTTATATTGTATGATTCATGCATGTACTAATTAGATTTAGAAAATTAGATGATGGTATGCATAAAGAAAGTCAAAAGCTTCTTCTAAAAATATAATATATAGTATATGTAAGGGACAAAGAGGAATTCAAAACACAATGTGTAGCACATCGTTTTAAGGGTGTTGCTATTTTTCATAAACAATCCCCATTTTCTCTAAAAACAAAAGCATTTCACCATATTTTAGATCTCTATATTGTCTTTCTTTTAGCAATATCCACGAAAATCAACTTTTCTAAAAGCACTCTTCACGTCTTTCAATGATTTTCAGTGAATCGAGTTTAAATCTCCCATTAACCTTAAAACCCGATGTCTATATTTATATATGATTTTTAGTTCATTCGTCATAGAAAAATCAAAGAAATAAAAAATATATTATAGAATGTGCGCATATGTTCTTTATAACATATGTTTGTACCGAAAAGTTTCTTGGTGAAGCTTTATGCGAGTCTAGGAATATGTAAAATACAGACAAAAAACTCTCAAGACGAATAGAATCAGGAGGTGGTTTCCTCGCCTAAGTCAGTATCCTGGAGTAAATTCGGCAGAGCTTTTCTAAGGGGAGAAAATGACATACGTTTTTACCTAGTAGATGGGGGTATTTGTATCTTTTGAACTTGAAGTTCTATGGAGGAAGCGTGTCGAAGAAGCCACCATGAGCATGTTAGGGAAACTTTTCGGGATACGATGTTTGTCTTCGATTGGATAGGAGAGAGACGACATTTGACACAAAGTGATGGATATTACACTATTGACATGCTTTTGAGGTGACATGTCGGAGGGTGATCTGACACTGCCACGGCAGTCACACCTGTTGGGTGCTCAGACGTATAGGAAGGTGCCATCTGGGATGTTAGCTTCAGTGGGTAGCGATGACCTCAGTACTCGAGGTTAACCGAGCTCAGTAAGTAAAACCATACATACATAACTTCACATAAACGCAAACACATACATTTCATATCAGAGTATTCTCAAAGAGTTTTACATAAACACTTTCCATTCATTTAGATCGTTTAAAAAATTTCTTACAAAGTTCGCTGGTCAAATTCTGTTAGAACTCACCACCACACCCAGAGCATAACGAAGATTATCCGTCGATAATTTGTTAGTTTGTAGGCACGTAGAAATGACCTTTTTCATGAGTACCATTCTACACCTTCGAAGAGGTGGAACCAATTGCAATAAAGGCTTCCCACATTACTAACCAGAGCATATTCACAAATCCTAGCCCGAATGACGAGGTAAATTATTAGTTTTGTGAGGTATGTACAAGTGACATTTCTCATGAGTATCATTCCACACCTTCGGAGAGGTGGAAACAATTGCACTAATTCCTTCTCACATAACTAACCAGAGTGTATTCATATACCCTCTCCCGAAGGACAAGGTAGTCGTAATCGAATTCAATTGTCCAGTCGATCCTAAGACTGTGAATATCATTTCGAATTTTTTCAGAAGAGTTCGTCTAGAGACGCCTCTGTCTTCACTCTTTGTTCGTTAATGAAAAATTTCATGACTTAATTAATTTATAAACACACTTTAATTTAAAATAAAACTTTTAATTTATTCATAAGAATTCAATAATACTAATGCCTGAGAAATAAATAAATACAAATAAGTAATTATTGCACGCTACTTTATAGACATATTCCAACAATCTCCCACTTGGACTAAAGTAGTTATGTACAATCTCTTATTCCCAAGCCCTCCAGATGACCTTAAAAAAACTTTACTGCTTAAAGTCTTCATGAATGGATCTGCCAAGTTGTTGACCATCAAAATATGCATAAACACAACGTTTCCATGCTGAACAATTTCTCTAATTAGGTGATATTTACATTCTATGTGTTTGGATCTCTTATGACTTCTAGGTTCCTTAGAATTCAATATAGCCCCATTGTTATCACAATATTGTGTCATGGGCTTGTCAGCATCTGGAACAACTTCTTGAGTCTTCAAGAACTTCCTAAGCCATACAACCTCATTTACAGCTTCACAAACTACCACATATTCAGCTTCCATGGTAGAATCAACAATGCAAGATTGCTTGATACTTCTCCATACAACAGCTCCACTATTCAGGATGAACACCGATCATGAAATGGACCTCCTAGAATCCTTGTTGATTTGGTGGATACGTGGCTCTAACAATACTATAATTTACGTTCTGTGATCAACATTATTCTTTCATATCTTATAAACACATTTCAATATCAATTTCAGAAATCATTGAACACAACATCTTTTAGAGTATAGTTTAACAACATAATGAAAATATCACAAAACAATAATCAAACAAGGAAGAGAAAATCAGAGTTAGAACAATATTTTTCAGACACACCAAAGTAACCATATAGTTACATATGTAAGATTTCACTTACATGATCGCTCGCTAAAGAACTACGAAAGTTAAACTCCTGAAATAGTAACACTATATATATTCAGTACAAAATGATAACCCATAAACGGAAAGTAACACTAAGTACGAACTTGATAACAACTGACATAACTTAAACTAGGGATCTATAAAATTCTAGATTTCAAATAGGATGACCTTGAGTATACTAGGGTTTCACAAATAAAATTTCATGAAATTTTGATGTCGTATAAGTGTGAAAACATGAAAATCAAATCATTATAGAAAACTGTTTCTCTCTGAGTAAAACAATAATGTTTGAAAATATGTTTAAGTAAGCAAATATCATCAAAAATTTTGAAACCTTACAGCGTTACTAGGGATACAACTAAAATATTTCTGTAAAATGTTTAGATCAAACCAAGTTAATCTCAATACCGAAATAAACCCTAAACATGGATATCAAAAACTGTTTTCCTCTAAACAAAACAGAAACTTTAAAAAATTATATAAAATTACTGAGATCGAATTTTGATCTAATTTTTCTACGTGGGTCAACATGTTAAGAATATTCCATAAAAAATTCATATTCTAACTCTATCATTTGGGTTTCAAAATGTGAAGTCGAAATCTCAGTGTCCAGAAAAATCTGAAAATCTTAGTTTTTCACAAAAAATCATATTTTTTTTTATAAAAATGTCTTTTCGTGATTGAAAATGATTCAAGAGACTTATATGAATATAAAAGGGTGTTAAAACTCAGCATTATACAGATCTAAGAATAAAACATGTGAATCTAAACTAAATCATTATGTTGAAAGCAAAACAAAGGTAGCAAGGGTTTATACCGAAAACATGAACGTCGAATCAATGTCTACGACTCAAGTTAACGGCCCCTACCTAGGGCGTGAATCTTCTTAGGACAAAAGGTAACAAAGGTGAGGAGTAAGAGGTGCTTGTCGTGCATGGATGGTTGCATGAGAATGAGAGAAAAAGAGAAGCTGAAAATCACAAGGGTTAGAAGGTGGTGGTCATTTGATGCTCACAAGGGGAAAGCGACTGCCACAAAACTCAAAAGAGGGGGGGGGGGGGGNGGGGGGGGGGGGGGGCTGTTGCACTACACCAAGAGAGTGGGGATTCAAAAGGGGAGGGAAAAGGGATAAGGAAGCTTATATAGCAAAAGAGAAGCTTTCTAAAACTCTAGGCTTAGGTGTTTAGGAAAGTTTCTAAAACTCCACTCTTAGAGTTTATAAATGTTCCTACATTTCTTCTCTTAGAGTTTAGGAAAGAAAACTGATTCCTAAAGGGGGAGGGAGACATTTAGCCAACACAAGAGGAAGGGGAAAAATAGAACCTACATAATCAAACCCTAAACATAGCAAAACCTTAAAGTTTTCGGTACAAAAATAATTTCCCAAAAAGAAATACCATAATCGAAATATCATAAAAAATCACACTTAATTAACATGAAACTGACATCAAAATATTTTACATGCATAAAAATTAATGAACTTAAATGTGAGATGGAGAAATACCAAAATACCCCTAATCTTAAGGTAAGCCGAACAGTAGTGGATATGACTTAAAAAAGATCCAAGTATAACGCTTGAATCTCGTCCTCTCGTTCTCAAGTGGCTTCTTCAACTTGATGGTTCATCCAAAGTACCTTGACCAAAGGAATCTCCTTAGTGCGTAACACTTGTGTCTTCTGATCGGATCTGAATCAGAATCTCTTTATAAGATATATCCTCCCATAATTGGAGCAGCTCATAACTCAAGATGTGCGAAGGGTCAGGAATGTACTTCCATAACATAGACACATGAAACACATCATGTACTCTTACCAAGGTAGACCACGATGATTGGACTTATTGGGTGTTCGGGCGTGTAGGAAGGTGCCATCTAGAGGTTAAGCGAGCTCTCTTCACGGATTCCATTTGTATTGCCACGTATATGCTCAGGTCTGTGCGACCCGAGCTCCCTTGGGGCTGATAAGTTGAGGTCAGTTCTTCTCCTTCGACACTTTACCTTGTTGTTGGCTCTCTTCTGTTGTATTATGTGTGTTGCCTCGTCATAGGTGCTCGGGAAAACACCCATAACAACATAATTTGTTTAATAAAACTTCAGTTGGTAAAGATTGATAAAAATCATAATAATTATAATCATGATTTTTTAATCCTATCTATATATAAAATGATTTTATTCATTTTTTAAACTGTTATTAACACCGCACATGTGATTTGAATAGTATTATTAACTTCGTCTGTGGGAAGTAAAGTTAGCGAAATGGAACAAATGAGAATGTCAAAGTAAGCAAGCTCACAAAAAGCCTGAAAGAGAGACGATAGTTACAACACCCCAGCAAGAATATGAAACTCTATGATTTTAGAAGTGCTACGATTTTTCTAGAGTACAAGTATACACTATCGTCATCGAGTAATAAAAATTTAATAAATAGAGTATTGTCCATAAGGATTGATTGTTATTAGCTATTGAAATTAATTAGACCTTAATTTTAATTGAGAATATTTAAAAGTTGAGAGTTTTAATTAAACTAAAATTCTATTTAAACTAAAGCGATTAATATTTGATAAAGATAAATAATTCAAATTTGAATAGATAAAAGATCTAGGGATTCCTATTTCACCAAATCAAACATGCTCTAAGTTTCGAATATCAAATAATAAATGTTTATTATATTATTGACAATGAATTTCTCTAATATAATTATCAATATTTTTCAAGCATCGATAATAATGAATCAAAAATACTATCCCACATCTCAGTCAAGATTTTATATGTTGAAACTCATTAAGCACAAAAAATTATAATTGCTACACTAGTTCAATAATTATCTTTAACTTATGAAATTCTAACGGTGTTATAAACAAAGAGCAAACTTAATCATCACTTTTCAGTCTCAGAATTAAATCTAAAAACATGCAATAGTTGGCCAGACGAACATAAACATTAAGAACGAATTATGTCACTCAACAGTAATGAATAAAATATCGATTAAATTGAGAATTAAAATTAAAGAACAATCATGATTTGACTACGTCGTAATCCTATTTAGAAGAATTAAAATATATTAAAATAAGAAAACATCCTAATAATATTCATGAACATAAAGAAAAAGAAAAGAAAAACTAGTTTAATTGAGGAAATTGAAGTATAAATCCGTCTCTCCCAGTTGGATCCATCTTCATCTCCTCTCCAAAAGCTCTTTTTTTTCCTCCCTCGTCTAAAAAGTCATCTAAAAACCGTGGAATATTCTATTTATACACTAGAGTTTGATAAAGATAAAATTATAGTGAATATTGGGAAAAAAATCTTTATCACACTGGCGTCGCGACGCTGGCTTGCTGTAGCGTTCAAATCTTTTAAAATCAACTCAAATGCATTTGAATATCTAACCTACAAGATAAAAATAAAAATAAATATAAATCAAGCAATAAATCTAAAACAACCAATAAAATAAAAGTTAAGATGATCTATAACATCAAGAAGCCAACAATAATGAAAATGATTATTGTGATTATTAGGCAAATAACAATATCTTAGGGTGTAATTAGATTTTTAGCAAGCATTTGAAAACATTAGATTTTCGTAAAGCTGTAACTATATCTATGATTTTGTAATATAAATACTGTAAATGCCCTTCAATGTATATATATACACACTTATTCTCTCTCATATCTGTAATTATTCCTTATTATCTGTCATCAATTACTTGTCATTTTCTCTCTTTCACGCCTAACCCAGTCCTCAAATCTCTCTCCTCAATTATCTCTTCTCACTCCTCAATTCTCTCTCCACATCAATCGAAGATATTTTCAAATTTCAACTTTTACTGACTCCATTTCTCTCTCACTTCCATTAACCTTTTACCCTCTCTCCCAATTGAAAACAAAGACAATATCCCTCTCTCTTTCAACCCATCTCGCAGGACAATATACATTGTTATCGGTGAGATATACCGTCTACCAATATTTTGAATCATGTTGCTAGTCATCAACGGATGTGGTTTTTTATCCGGAAGCCTTCCACCAAAATCCTATCTCTCTCAAAATTAAAATTCAAAAATTCAATTCTCACTCTCCAACACACAACAAACCGATTTACACATTTTATCAAGCCGGTCTTTGATTAAAATTGATTTTCTTAATGTGAGATTTACTTCAATGCAAAAACAAAAGGAACGGTTTTCAATTGCAATTGACAACCATAAAAGGGGAACACCCTTAAACAACATAGGTAAATATGAAATTCTACAAAAAAAATAGTTTCACATCAAACATCATCGCCCACTGCTTCAAATTATTAAATAACAGAAACTACTTATATACATGTTACGAAGGAGAAGACATCTGCTAACAAAAAATCAATGTATATGATCGACATTGTAAATATGATTTGTGTTACTTTTATTAAATGTAAATTTATTCTATGTTATTATGTATTGACATGAATTCAATGTAAATTTAATCTGTGTCATTATGTATTAACATAAAATATACTTAAAAAATAGAGACGTTGAGATATTTATATTTCATAAATTAATTTAGTTTAATCACAACTTTGTAAAATTGTTACAAATATAAAATTTTAATACATATTTGTCGTGCGGTAAGCAACAGATCAGAAACAAGAAAATTGCCAAAATATGTATATTGACAATATAAACCAATAAGACATTCTACACGGATGATAGAGAGATGAGCGTTAAAAAAGAAAGAAAGATTAGTCAAATTAGACATAATGTTTTTGAGAGAGACTCTGTTTTTAAGCATTAAAAAAGGAATCAATGTAAGTCTACAACAGCAGGGGGTCATTACCCGCCCAGTACAATAACGGTTCTACTTCAGATGCTAATCTTGAAAGTCTATCAGCTACACAGCTACACAGCTACACTGTCTAGGAATATAATCAACAGATTCTATAGACAAGTTATGAGACCGAGCAAAAGAGAAGCCTTCCAATATAGCCAACGCTTCCAAAGATAAAGACGGTAAACTTCCAGCAATAAATTTAGCCATAGCAGCCACAGATTTTCCAGAACTATTACGAATAATAATGCCCATACCTGATTGGAATGCATCTACGTTCATTTTAAGCTTGGAGCCTTTTGGTGGAGACCATTTAGGAGAAGAGATTGGCATGTACAATGAATTGACAGAGGCTGCCTCCTTTGAGTGGATATTCTACCATTTAACGAAGAAATCCGAAGCACCATTGATAATTGTCCTCCCCTTCTTGAACACGGTCTGCCATGAAGTATGTTGTTTCTTTGGTTCCAAACATTCCACATAATCATAATCATTTGAGCTAATTGATCCAAATCTAGCTGCGGAAATTTAGATAAAATAATGTCAGCCAGATTTTTTTTAACATGAAATGAATTAAACCAGATTATGGAATCCCATACTTCCAATGCAAGAGGGCAAATAAATAAAGCATGAACAGTTGTATCTACATCTCCACATAATGGGCAGTCCTTTGTAGTTCCAATTCCCCTCCTAACAAGATTGTACTTTATAGGAATAATATCCCAAGAGGCCCTCCATATAAAAAGTTTTACTTTTGGAAGTATTTTTACGGACCAAAGTATTTTTCTCCACCAAGGGGTTAGACCATTTGAAGATGAGGAGATTTGAGGACGATTTAAGGACATGGCTAAGTGATATCGGCTTTTCACAGAATAGTTACCCGAGTTCTCAAAGTGGCATATTAAAGAATCTTGGCCTCCCCCCGGAATCAGGGGAATTGAGAGAATGGAGGATACATCAACTTCCCCAAAAGCTAACCTCTGTTTGCTTACATCCCAAGTATTTTGGTTAATAAAATTATTTAACTTTCAAATCTGAAAAATTGGGATGACAATAGAAAGGGTTAAAGGAAAGAGGTCCCGGTAACCAAGCGGATTGAGATGCCAAAATTAATGTCTCATCTCCAACTCTCCATCTAGTCCCTTTTAACAGTAGTTCTCTACCCCAAATTAAACATAATTGATGTAAATAGAAATCTATTCACACAACAATAAACACAAAAACTATATGAATGTTTTCTGATTTTAAGTATGAAAGTACCTATGCATATGCAACTATTAATTTATGCTAATGGAAACGTTTTGCAGCTTGATTATCCATATGATATTGTTATTTGTCTCAGGACATTGCTCAATAAGAACAAATTTGTGATTCTCACAAATTAGCATCTAGTTTAAATTTGATTTTCATCTTATGAAATTATCACCATTTAATTTCTCAAGTGCAAGTAAAACAGTAATAAGGTTGCTCATGGTATACATAATAATAACTGAAAAGTAAAACATACATAATTTAATATAATTGAAATAAATATCTAGAATTCAAAAAGTAAACATGATGCATGAATGTAACATATTAAACACATAAATTTAGTAATTACTAATCCACGATAAGATAACCTAACAACTAATGTGCGGTCTTAGAGTCGGTCAGATTAATATTAGACTGTCTATGAGACATTGTATTTCTATTTTAACTATGAGACTATAGGTTAAGATATTGTATTTCTATTTTAACTAATCAATTAATTTTAAATTAATTATTAAATGAAATAATAACCACATGAATGTAAAATTAACAGTTAATCCAATCCCATTGGTTTAAGTTCATTTAACCTTCTAAAGACCCTAAATTATAATTAGTTGAACTTAGATTAACTAATTAATTACATTTATGAAACTTTAAAAAAATTCTTTTACTAAAGTTGGTTATCCTAAAGATTATTATAACATTTAGAGTGGTGTGATTTCCAAGTTTCTAAATTACAACCATTGAAATAAAGATATAAAATTACAAATAAGATTTCAAGATTACATATTTTCAAAATATCTCTTTTTCCACCTGATATCAATCTTCATAATTTTCAAGTTTTGAGCAAAATTCTTTTAATTAGAAAAAACTATTTTTCTTAATTAAAAATTATCTATATAATCATCTTTTAAAATTATTGAATTTGACTTAGTAAAAAATAATTTATTGATTTGGTCAAACTTGGGTTAAATCCAATCAATTAATTAATCTTTAATTTTCATAAAAGTAATAATTAATAATTAATTCTAAAATTACATTAATTTTAAAATTTAAAAGATAAAAGATAGAGTTAGGATTTTCATACAACTCTGCAGTGATAAAGTAAGTTGGTATCAGGGTTTCGACGAAACTTTCCTAGCTATAACAACAGTTACCACCGACGATAGGACTCTCCCACCACCTACCAATCCCAGTCGCCGTAGACCTCCGTCAGCCACCGCCGAAGTCGCCGTTGTCAATTTTCCGACGAGCTCACCGCCGAAACTGATTTTTCTGGCGGTGCCATCGTAAGAAATCCTATTTCTTTTCTTTTTTCTCCACGTTCTTCTCGTGCGTTCTTCGTCTTCTCGCGATCGAAATAATTACAATTTAATATTCAAAATAAAATTACAAAAATTTCTACGCACCAAAAAGACTTACACAAGATCTAAGCCAAGATTAAAGAACAAAACCTAATCCAACAATCCCCATATAATTAATGATAAATTATTTAACCATACATTTAAAAAATAAAATCATCTATTTATTCATACATATCAAATGTATTATGAATAATGCAAGAAAGCTTACACAGTATTTAATATACAAATATATAATGACCACTCTAATACCAATTGCTAGAAATGTAGCGCTCGCGTGGGGGAAGCGTGGGGCTTTTAAAAATTTATGCAAAAACAAATATTTTTAGATAAAAGAAATTAAGTGCGATGCAGCGGTTTCTAAAATAAATGTTTTTATAGAAAACTATTTTCAATCAGATCTATTATATATTTATATATTAAATCTAAGACATACATAGATATTATTCATATAACTCTTGTAGTCTATATCAAATGTCCTCGTAAACCAACGATCATGCGTTCCCATGAATAACGGACTTCGAGAACCACATCAAGATCTTCCAAACCTATCTTCAAACGCACTAGGACGTGTGTGGACAAGTAGAATAATTCAAAGATATTTTTTCTGTCTTTAGATGTACTCAACACATGAGATTTAAAGATTTACTGAGAATGATTAATTTAATAAGATAATCCTCTGAGAGAATACGATAATTATTCTTATAGAGTTTTTGATTAACTTTTAATCATAGAGAATCACCCTGATAGCAACTGGATTCTCAACACTCAACCAACAGTTCTCAACTAATGCAACCTACCCTGAGGCCAATAAAATAATATCAATTTATATTTTCTACGCTTATCAGATTTTTAGGGATAATTTTTAAATAGTATTTAATTTCAAAATTACCATTGCAGTGTGATCCGCTATAATTTTTTTACACAACTACAGTGCCACACGACACTGTAGTTGCCGTGAGTCATAGCGGTGCCTCACGGTACTGTGTGTCACAGCACTACTGCAGTGCCACGTGACACTACAATATTACACACTCACTATTGTAGTGGCACGTGGCACTATAGTAGTTCATATCAATTTATGATTCCCAATCATTGATTATCGTGTGACAATTACTGTAAATTAAATATTTATTTTAATCAGATAAATATCTAGATTCCAGTTAATTAAAAATTAACTTTCTAGATTATCTATATCAACTAGCGTATCTGTTAGTTCACAAATAATAGATTTAGTTGATTCAAATTTTGAATTATTATCAAATAATAATTTAACATTATCTTATTTCATAAATTAGATATAGTGTCTCACTTATCGATAATTAATTTTTTTTTAAAATTAATATAAATAATTTAATTAATTAATCACACATAATTATCTCATAATTATGTACTTTTCCCAGAATAAAAATTTGTTTTGCAAATCAGTCCTTTTCTCATGTCCTGAAATATTCACACCTTTGACTACGTAGTGCATATGTGATTATTAATTAAATTGATTATTAAATTAGGGATCATGAACTATAATCCTAAGCTCCAATAAACTTGATTATTAATTAAATTCTTTAATTAAATAATCTTATTTATTTATTTCATTATTATTCCACTATAAATATATATTACACTCTTAGACATTATAAAATATATTTAGAGAGTATTTTCGTGTAGTCCATTGATATAATCATTTCATGTAGTTTTGTCCTTCAATTATTTGTTTGTAAATTAGAGATAGTCAAAATTATCATTTTCCTTGTAATTATCTCTTGATCCGTAAGTACCATTAATTCATTAGTGAATGATCACGTATTATAAAATTGAGTTCAATAACCATTCAGTTCCAGAATTAACACTTAAGGGAACCAATATATGATACGTTAGGAAAACTTGGATTCTAAATCTTGTAATATCATGTTCTGAGCCATCCATATCACTGAATCTCCAAAACAAAAGTTACTAGCCTGTTTTAGAAATAAGCTTTAACGAGTGATCCACATCTAGATCACATGCATTCATAATGCTTAGTGAACCGTACTAGCAACATTCATTAAAGATTTCATACTTTAATATGTTGCTAGCAATTTTATTCATTATATATGATCTTAGTACTCTCGTACTAATTCAAGATCATAGTCTCATTAATGAAAAAGATTTTTCAAATATTTATATAAATTATTCAACAATAATTTAAAAGAACAATTATAAGAAAAATGTATTTCTATTAAATTTCATATTAAGATGTCAATACACGTGTTTTGAAGGCATTACCCCTAACACTTCTATCTACTCATCTCATTACACATACTGAACCTCACACATTTTCTTCTGTTGCTAAACTACCTGAGTGGATATCTGCCATGAAAGATGAGTATAATGCCCTTTTAGCACAAGGTACTTGGTCCTTAGTACCACTACCACCCAATAAAAACATTGTAGGTTGTAAATGGGTGTATAGGCTCAAGTATAATCCTGATGAATCCATAGCTAGACACAAAGCTAGGCTTGTGGCCAATGGTTTTCATCAAGAACCTGGTTTTGACTATCATGAAACCTTTAGCCCTGTCATTAAGAAACCCATTATTAGAATCATTCTTCCCCTTGCTGCTCAATTTAATTGGCCTTTAAGACAATTAGATGTCAAGAATGTATTTTCACATGGTATTTTACATGAAGAGGTGTATATGGTTTAACCTCATGATTTTGTGCATCATGAATTCACAAGGCCTGATATTAGTTTGGTTGTTAACAGGGTGTGGATGCAAGAGTGTCACGTGGGTGAGGTGCAATAGTGGTCTAGTCCTAACTCGTGACCGGAACAACGCCTGAGAATGTCAGGGATGACGCTGGGAGGTGAAGGGGGAGCACTCTAGACACTCAAGGATGGTGACGAATGTGTGCTCTCTCTAGAAGTGAGAGTTTTCTCACTCTAAAAATGGTAAATTCTCTCTCTAAAGTGGGAGTTTCCCTCTAAATTTCCAATCCTCCCTCAAATGAAGGAGGAGTCCTCCTTTTATAGGTGAACAAAAGGAGGGGGGACTATTGTCACTAATCCCTTAATTAGTCGTAAGTACGCCAATCAAATCGCGTCACCTAAGTTGACTGATCATGCTTAGGTGAGTAAGATGTGGATTACACATGAGCCAATCGGGTGGCGCCACGTGGGTTTTTGTGTAATGACCATGATCTACAGAGAACACACATTGCCGGTGAGACGCGACAGTGGTGTTCACCCAACGCCTCCTCTATAAAGGTTCTCTCAAACCAAACCCCTCCCTAAGGTGGGATGGTAGCAAACCCTCAATGTCTAGAGTGGCCGTGCTGAGGAGGTATGTCCCCCGTCCAATACAACGTAGCCTCGCCCCTAATCGTATCAGTCCATAACCTTCTGAGCGTTCCCAGGAAACCATACGCCTACCCAAGTCTTTGTCACTTGACTTAGTGGTTTGTGATGTGATGACTCATTACAATAGTATAGCGGTGTGTCTTGTCTAAAGCGCGTACTCGTTGTCTCCAAGTTGCATTGCGAAGGGTAATCCAGGCACATCCATGGTCACCCATGAGGGTGACATCAATTGTGCTACCACGGGGGTGACATCAATGGGGCTAGCGTAGGAGTTAAACCCCATGGTGCTGCCATGAGGATGACCCCCACGGGTACCTTAATGGTGGCACCCCAAGGGGTGCACCTCAGTGGTGACACTCTATGGTACGTACTTGGTAGAGTTGCAGCTCCTGTTTGGTGGTGCGGGAGCACAGCGGTTGGGGGAGTGGGAGTGCAGCTCTGCTTGGGGGAGCGGGTATGCAGCGCCTACTTGGGGAGCGGGAGTATAGATCCTGCTTGGGGAGAGGGAGCACAGCGGCTTGGGTGATGTGAGTGCAGCTTCTGCTTAGGGGAGCGGGATGGCATCGATTTGGGGGAGCAGGAGTGCAGTGCATGCTTTGGGGGGAGCGGGAGTGCAGCTCCTGCTTGGGGGAGTGGGAGTACAACACCTGCTTTGGGGGCCGGGAGTGCAACGGCTGCTTGGGGGAGCGGGGGTGCAACTCTTGCTTGGGGGAGCGGGAGTGCAGTGGCGGCTTGGGCTTAATGTATCCTTGCTTGCTACCAAGTCTTTATTTTATTAGCAGATCTTGCTTTCACAGACGATAGTTGTATGAATGTAGGAGTCACCAAATGTAGATGGAAATGTGTCGCATGGGTGAGGTGTATGAGTGGTCTAGTCCTAGCTCGTGACCGGAACAACGCCTGAGAACATCGGGGAGGACGCTGGGAGGTGAAGGGGGAGCACTCTAGACACTCAAGGGTTGTGACAAATGCTTGCTCTCTCTCTCTCTCTAGAAGTAAGAGTTTATCACTCTAGAAATGAGAGCTTCCCTCTCTAGATTTCCAATCCTCCCTCAAATGAAGGAGGAGTCTCGATTTTATAGGTGAACACAAGGAAGGGGACCATTGCCACTAATCCCTTGATTAGTTGCAAGTCCACCAATCGAATCGCGGCACCTAAGTTGATTGATCATGCTTAGGTGAGTAAGAGGAGGATTACACATGAGCCAGTCGGGTGGCTCCACGTGAGTCTCTGTGTAATGACCATGATTTAGGGAGAACACGCCTAGTTGGTGAGGCGCAACGGCGGTGTTCATCCAACGCCTCCTCTACAAAGGTTTTTTCAAACCAAACCCCTCCCTAAGGTGGGAGGGTAGCACACCATCAATGTCTAGAGTGGCCGTACAGAGGAGGTTTGTCCCCCGTCCAATACAATGTAGCCCTGCCCCTAATCCTTTCAGTCCATAAGCTCCCGAGCATTCCCAGGCAACCATACGTTCACCTAAGTCTTTGTCACTTGACTTGCTGGTTTGTGATGTGATGACTCATTACAATAGTGTAGCGGTGTGTCTTGTCTAAAGCGCGTAATCGTTGTCTCCAAGTTACATTACGGAGGGTGATCCAGGCACATCCATGGTCACCTATGATGGTGACATCAATTGTGCTATCATATGGGTGACATCAATGGTGCTATTGTAGGTGTGACACCCCATGATGCTGCCATGGGGACGACCCCCACGGGTACCTCAGTGGTGGCACCCCAAGGGGTACACCTCAGCGGTGACACTCCATGGTACGTACTTGGTAGAGACGCTCTTGATATGTCGTAAAAGTTACGCTTTGCGGGTAGTCAAAGTTGAGGTCGTCAACCCTCATATACACAGCGTATGTCAATTTATGCATAACCTTACAACAACACATTTTGCTACTTTCAAACACATTCTACAATATGTGGTTGACACTTTATCTAATGGCATCATACTTAAACCTAGCTCTTTATGCTTGCATGCCTTCAGTGATGTTGATTGGGCAGAAGATCCCTCTAATAGGAGATCAACAACTATATTTATTGTCTTCCTTGGCAGCATCCCTATTTCTTGGTGTGCTAAGAAGCAGCAAACTGTAGCTAGGTCATCCACCAAAGCATAGTACAAAGCTCCTGCCAACACAGCTACTGAATTGTCTTGGATCATACAACTTTTATGTGACCTACATCTATTATGCCTAAACAACCAATTATGTGGTGCGATAACATGTCTGCCATTGCCCATGCATCCAATCCCATGTTTCATGCTCGAACAAAATATGTAGATGTTGATTATCATTTTATCTAGGAGAAGATGGTTACAAAGGACCTTCAAGTATAACATATTGACTCTCACATTCAGCTCACAGATCTTTTTACCAAACTTTTATGCGCATCTAGATTTATTTTTCTTGGAAACAATCTAATGCCTTTCATACCAGGCATTAGTTTGCGGGGATGATAACTGTAATAACTAAGTTAATCTCTTGGTTTGGTTATTAGGTTTTTATCTTATGTGATTAGATTTAGTGCTGTATGGTGTTGGTCAACTGTTTTGCATGACTGTTATTTAAGTCGTACGTTGCTGGCTTTTGTCAGTTGAATAATAAAAATCCTTTCAGGTTATTTCTTCTTCTTGTTTCCTCTGTCTTCTTCGCATCCCTCTTTTTCTTTCTTCTTCATCTTCTTTCTTTCCCTTAATCTCTTCATCTCTTCCTTCTTCTCTCTCTTCCTTCTCATCAACATCCCAGCTCAACGGCTTCTAACACATCTCTTTCAAGCTAAACTGCCATATCAGGAGTTTTGACAGTTGAAGGAGGTCGGAGAAAGGAAGCAGTGATTCCGAGAAGCTCGAAGCTATACCAAGCAACCTTGAGCAGCGCATTCTCAGATTCAGATTCTTTATTTTTGGATGCATTGCTCACTTGATTCTCTCCATATCAACGAATTCTATAAAATTTGGAAAGTTTCTTCTACACGTCTTTTAATAAAAAAATTCTGAAAAACTTTTAAAAAATTCTTTTATAAAAGAACATCCAAGCACCCTTCTGTCATTTGTAACAAGAAAAAAACAATATATCAGGATTAAAAAAAGAAAAAAAGAATATGCCGAAGAAGTTAAATGTATCTAATTTTCAAAAAAAGAAAAAGATGTAAGACTCAAACGGTGTATTAATTAAGTGTCAGCATTAACGGAACGAATAAAACAAAAAAACAAGATCAATTGAAGAAATTAGTTCAGTCCACACGCTGACAAAAAAGAGGAGGAAGAAAATTCCTAAACTTAAGAGTATAAATAAAAACCAACACTATAAGTAGTACGATTTTAGATTTATTTAGATCTTCTTAACTGTCCCTCCTTATCAAAGAAAATCAATTCTCAACTATGAGGAGAGTTTTGGATAATTGTATTAGATTCTAATGTCAACTGACAACGATTCAGTTGCGATTGTTTTTAGAGAGGACTGGAAAAAATGTCAAATTTCTAATTCAAACTGTAAAAAAAGTTTGAGAATTTTTTTTTGTAAAAATAATCAAAGTAAACAATTTATTTATGAAATTCCACACGCGTGAATGTAAATAAATTATTTACGCTTCTGTAATTTTTATAAATAAATTCTTTATTTTAATTATTTTCGATCATTTTTCTAGAAAAATATTTTCGGTCATTTTTATGAGCTAGAAAATTGAGTTTTTTTTCTGGTCCCTTTTTCGTTGTTTTATGCATATGGGCAGAGTGAGTAATAGGCCCTATCAAACTGGGTAGTTAGATATAGGCCAAGTCAATACCAATAGAGTCCACTTGATAAAAAATGGGCCACAAGTTTCAAATGTTATTTAGACTAATGAGAAGAAGAGAACATTACCAAGTACATGCCCAAGTAGATTAATACTTTGAAAAAAGATGCAGATGAGATATAACGCATGAACAATATCTTGAATTTTCTTGATCCATGGCAGGCCACTAGGCCAACATATAAACCTGTAAATTTGATATCATGTACATTTCAATGGTCACACCATTTTCTTAATTCTCATCATTTCGCGAAATGCGAATATTACATACCTCAACCAAATCAATTGATTATTTTTCCCAACTACTTTAGTTCTTTTGGTCATGTCCTCGTGATTGTTTTAACGAAAGTAGTCAGTCGTCTAAGCTTGGCTAAGGATATTTATCAAGTATCGTATCAATCTAATTCTTATCATAAATTATTTTTCAGGAAATATGTTGGGTGATGTTAGGCATTTCAATCTTAAAAACTAGTTTGAGAGATGAGAATTTCCCTCACACTTATAGATTGATTGTCAATTTTTTTTCATAATTGATGTGAGATTATTCTAACAATCTTCTTCGTCACACATCGAGCCCTGAGTCGGATAGTCATCGACTCGCTCTACCATGATTCACCAACCATCGGGTCACCATAAATCAGGCTGTGCGTCGGGGAGCCAACGACTCACTTCACCTGGATCCACCACACATCAGGTTATGATTTGGAGAGTCAATAATCACTTCACATGTACTGGGCTGGAGATTTGTTAGCTAAACATGGATATGGCTCTGATACCAGTGTTAGGTGCTGTTCGGCATTCTCAATCCTAAAATAACTTGAGTGATGAGCATTTTCTTCACACTTATAAATTGACTACAAATCCCTTTTACTACCTATGTGGAATAACCCAACAAAATCAACATCTCTAAAATTTTTAATTTACCATGTCCACCCAGATGATATTCTTCTCTCGTTAAGTTTGTCAAAACAATTCTCGGAAAATGCCTAACTATTATTCCAATACCATCTTTAGGTACATCACAAGACAAGACGAATCGAGGTCTTAATGAAACAAGACATTTCATTAAGCACGATTAAGAGTCAACAAGGCTGATCGAGTGGAATTTGAATGCAACATTATATGAAGAAAATATAAGACCTAAATACTGAACATTAATGGGTACCGACGTATCATCCACCTATGATAGTGCATGTTAAAGGGTCACGTTTAGGAGACTAAATTAGAATCTTGGAAAATGACCAACTAGGAATCTTGTTTGTCAGCTTTAGAGGGTTTTAGGGCATGTTTTGGGAGGAAAAGAGATTCCAATTTTATCTTCTCAGATAGCCTGGTCGAGCTGTTGATGGAATGATAAGTACAGATGCAACTTGAACCTATGTTTTAGTGATCACTAAAATGTGATATTTGGTGGGTTATGTACCCCATCTTGGGACCCTTTTTTGTTTGTTCACTATCATGAATGGACGAAGAGAAGTAGGTAATGAATATTTTTTGTCACTCCCATGAACGTGGATTCCTAAAGTGGGATAACAATAAATGAAGAGAGACACACAAAGAGAGTTTTAGAGAGAGTTTTGATTGTGGATGGTTGAATTAAAGTGTTTTTTATCTTAACGATTTACAGTAAATTATATGGTACCAATGTGTTATTGATATTAGGGATGACCAACTATTATATCATCTCATATGTATATTACAAATAAATTTTTTCAGAATGGATTACCTCTCGATGTTAATACTTTCTCATTAGGCCTGGATCAAAATAGAGATGTGACCTATTTTTTCATCTATTCTTATTTTTTTTATAATCTGATCCAATCAAAAACTCTAAAATCTCTCCTTTAAATAAATATTCTCTTAATTGGTAACTAATTACCCCACTAAAATAATTTTTTTATCGGTCAATATCTGGTACCATACGGTTTTCTTAGATTTGAAAGAGATGATCAGATTTTTGAGTCTTAGAGAATATTTTTCCTTATTATATTGTTTCTTCATTATCAAAGGAACTATTGTTTCTTTCTTGGGTAGTAATGTTATAATATAAGGCTCTTCTTGGAGGATATCTTCATAGCCATAAGGTACAAGGTTTTTGTTTTCGTATATGGTGGGTGAGAATATGATGAAAATGTGAAGTAATCTCAAAGAAACAATGCAAAAATTAATTAGAAAATATTATTAATTAGTCAATAAAAACTGTAAAATACCGTAATAATCACCAAAGAATTTCCAGTAAAAAAAGAGGAGACAATTCTGAATTGATTGACAAAGGAAATAGCCAACTTTTTTTTAGATTACTCCAGAGAGAAGCAATTCATGAAATGACATGACCTAATCTAATCATGCTGTTATCAAAAAAGCACATGAAATGATTCAAATAATTATTTTCACCAAATCTCTCTCTATAGCTATAAGCCCGTGCATAATTTGTTTAGTTTTTGGTGGGTGGTGGAATCACTTTATGTGCCAAAAGTGCCAAACAAAAGCAATAAAAAGAATCACACAAGTGGGTAATTTTTATTAGATTTCAATCAAAGGACATGGAGTTTGGTAATTGTAATTGTTCAAATTACTTAAACAAAAAGCTAAGAGATATTTTTGGAAAAAAGTGAGAGGACTGAGGAAGTAGGACTTAGTGAAAATGGCCAAACCTAACCTAACCTTAGTGCTATACCTACGGACAATATATAGAGAGTAAATCTCCGGAATTTGGAAGTTTGCAGTTGTACAGAGAGATGGAACAGAATTCTCAATATAAATAAAAAATATTAGGTGTCCATTGTCATAGAAATATTTGACTTGATTGTTTACACGTGCATGTACTTTAAACACGGTAAAAAATGATGATATAAGAATAAAAAAAATTCTTAATTGCAAAGGGTAAGAACATTCTCACGTCATTTATATTGTCATGTTATAGAGTGATAAATACTATGACGCTACATAATATTGTTAAATAAAACTATAAAGTAAATATGTTAATCTATTTAAGTTAACTAACTGGTTAACTATCATACGTGATGATCTATTACGTTCATTTTGTCGTATATTTATTTGTTCAATTATGTGTATATTCTCAATTACACTCAAAGTCATTGCTTGTGTTTTGTGTATAAGAAAAAAATAAATATAGAAGGAAAATGACATTTGATTAGAATAATTAAGTAAATTTAAAATATTTTATTAAAATGTGTGACTACCTTTTTTTCGTGTGACGATGTATACATGCCTTCAAATGTTATTTCATATTTTATGAAGATCACATTAAATTTGGGAAACATTAATTAAATAATTAAAATATTTAAAAAAATATCAATCAATTCATCATAAATTTAAAATTAAAACTAAGTTTCTCAAATAATAATGTAATTAAATTATGATTTATTGATTTCATGTCTAAAACTAAGGTACTCAGTAATTGTTTATGGATTGGAATGAAATGATCTCACTTTGTACGTGATAAATAAATATGTAAACAATTTTTATCGGCAAACTTTTGCATGTGGCCTGCCAGCGCGGTGGGACTGGGCTTCCTAAAAAGTCAGCCCCGGGTCGGAGTCAGCATAGAATGAAAGGGACGGCCCTAATCTTGTGTTGGCAAAGCCAACTTCTTGGGTTCCGGGCGGAGAAGAGTGGACATGGGGACTCGGGTCACGGCGCAGCATAACTAAGAGAGCCATTCCATTTAGGGCGAGAGAGAATGGGTGGGCATGAGCAGTCTGATGTCTGAGCCAATTGGCCAGATGACGACTACTTCACTTATTACATTAGTATGATCTCTATAGTACCGATTGTCTTGTAGTGCACCCTTCATTGAAAGAATATGAGGTTGAAAGACCCACTTCTGGATAAAGCCTTTAGGTTGGGAGATATCAAAGGTGGACCTCGCTTAGCTTATGTGTCCCTATATTAGTCAACTCATCTGACCTTTAGTGACGAATATTTCATCACTGAAAAGCTTCACCAATGAAAACATAGTCATGCACTGAAAAATATGTTTGCCGATGATGAGCGCTTGTCTCATCATGAGAGACAATCAAGATGGACTGATATAGTTGCAAATCTCACATCATATATGAACGGTGGTGAAATTTTCTCATTCTGTAAATTTTGTAGCCAAACAAAAAGAAAAAGGAGTGAGAGATGATATGGTGATCCAAGTAAACTAAAGGGTGATCACTACAAAAGAAATATATGGTGAAATTGAAAAAAGAAAAAGAAAAAAGAAAATCCAAGGTCAAGGTCTGCGCTAGGACAAGACATATGTATACCCATTAGATAGTATCCCAATATCTTTTACTGTAATTAAGGTTCGTTCCATTGTATTCATTTCTTTATTTAGCTTCTTTCATTGTCAAACTTTGAATCTAAAGCCCCATGGTTCAATTACATAAAATATCTCTTTTGCAATGCAAAAAAGTCTTTTGCTTTTTAATTCGCTTTAATTCTCTAATGTTATCATCTAAATAATTTCGTCCACCTATAATGTTGTTTTCAGCCGTGACATTATCAATTAGGATCGTAATTAAACTAAACTAGGACCAGATTGTTTAATTTTTTTTTTCAAATGTATGAACTTTAGACCTCTGAAACACGACCAAAATCCATTCTAAGTTGAAATTCAAAGCCTGAGACACATCTAAATCACCGAAGGCGACTTAACATGGACCAGCCAATGTGATCGGAACAGCTTTGTCCAGCCAGTGTGATTAGAAAAGCTATAGTAAGGTATTAGGAAAATAACATCAAGTTTCATGTTGTCCGTTAAGTGTTAGACATTATGTCAAGCTGTGAGGTAGACGGTTCCCAGTGCATTCAATTCATGAATGATTATAGTTGCCACTCAGTTCAATAATTCCTTTGCTTACTTTTGTAGCTCCAATCTGACTAGTTAACGTGTCTTGCATCGATGATGAACTCATTTTCTGTACACAGAGAAGTCAAAGAACTCCAAGGAGTAGCATGCACCAGTGGAGTGAGTCATTACCGAACAACCTTCGAAGGTTAAGTCTTATCCTTTGTGTGTAATCTGGCAGAGCTTAGCTAAGGCCAAACGAACTATAGTTATCCCCAAATGTAAAATGAGCTATTTAAAGGAGACAGTCTGACATAGACAATGACAAGAGTTGTAATGTTTAATGTTATTGGACGGATTCGTAAATGCATTTAACACGGTAAAACCGACGTGGCATAAAGTATGTTAAGCTAACATGTCATATGGAGAATTGGTGATAAGTGCGTTACAATATAGAAGACCATTCACTATTAACCACGTGGACTGTTACTTGTTGTTAGGGGTGGCAAACCGACCGGCTCATGAACAGTATCATCATTAAATGTTAAAAATTTTAAAATTTGTAGATGGAGAGTTTGAAATTTGATAGGAAGAAATAAAATGTATATGAATATTACTAAGTTAAATAGATGTCATGTTGTGAATTTTAGATAATTTTTTTATTACTTTATAATCTCAATATAAAAGCTTGTCATAATAATTAAAATTATTATAAAAAATAATAGTAACAAAGGAAACTCTAACTCTTTAAGTATCATAAAGTTATTATTTTATTTATTGAATTTGAGAGTTCCATGACTATAAATTAGACACATCTCAACTACATTGACACCTACCTATTTATCAATCACTTGCAACAATCTCAAAAATTATATGAAAATTATCTCAAAGTATATTAAATAATTAATAAAATCTATAATTCATGTTCATTAACATCTAAATCTAAAATCCTAAATGATATCGTCTACTGGTTGTTGCCTTCTTTTGGTGGCATCAGTCCAATCTTTAACACAAATGAGAGCTTTCACATGTCAAGAGGTAATCTACCTCTTCTTTCTTCAATTACACGTCCATCTACACTAAAAGCAGACTCCGACGCAACTTTAGAGACCAGAGGGCTTAATAGACCACACGTCGTAATAGAAAGAATAGGATAACTCGTTGAATTTGCTTTCCACCATTATAAAATATCTAACTCATCATTTTCTTTAATTCCATATTTCAGTTTAAAAAATTTATAAAGTTCTGATCTATGAGGAGTAGAAATAATGTTCTCCATTTTAAATTTCATTCTTTGTTGAAAAATATCCATAGAACTACCTAACTGTACAAATGAACTACTACCATCAATAATATTACTATAATCATTTTTATAATTTGATTCATATAGTGAATAAAATGAATTGAATTGTGGTGTTAGATCTTTAACATCAACAACAGGGGGGACTCCTAGATTCCAAAAAAATTATTTCAATAAAAATTTGAACTTCAACTAATTTTATGCTAGAGTCCATAGCCGTAGCAAAACAAAAAATATTAAGAATATCAAGCCAATATTTTTTAAATTTTTCTTCCATTTTCTCAATAATAGGTCAAAATGAATCATATTTCTTATAACGTGCAAACATACTAATAATTTCTAAAAATTGTCTAAGAACAAGATATGAAGTTGCATAGTAAATACCAGAGCAAATATTAATAGAAACATAAAAATATTCAAAAATTCAAGAAAATAATTAGCTATTTCACAACTACTAGTATTTATTACAGTTTTACCTTATTTTTCATTTACATAATTACAAATTATACTCTAATAAGGTTTTTCTATCATTTAACATTAAATATGTAGAGTTTTACCTATTTTCTACATCTGTCTGTAGTTTTCTTAGTTTTAAACCATAATCATTGCAAGATTTTAAATATTCTCGCTGCCTAGTATTTGAGGGTACAATATACGAAATAACAGTACATATTTCTTCCAAATAGGGTGATATTTGTTCCATTCCAACTTTAACAACTAAATTAAGTATATGACAAACACATCACACGTGTAATAAAAAATTTTGACTAACATTAATCGTACTGAATAATTTAATAGCACTATCATTTGCACTAGCATTATCAAGAGTGATAGTGAAATTCTATTAGAAATATTATATTTAAGCAGGCAACGAATGTTTTGTTTTTCTAGAAATATCATACCCTCGTATAATTTTTTCACTCACTTTTTTACTCAAGTCTTTCTAACTTTCTCTCTTTAAATCTCTATATTCTACATAACCATTTTTATATATGGATAGTGAAGGCAGTTCAATGATCACAAATATCAAAACCTCAAAAAGACAAAGGTCGATTATATGGGATCATTTCGCTAGGGTAGATCCTATGGAAATGGAGGGGGAAGTTGGATTTATCTTCCTCAAGTGTAACTATTGCGAGCAAACTTGCCATCTAAAGATTGGAGGAGGAATATGCCATTTGAAGAGGCAATATAATTTTTATCATGGAAGTGGAAGAGAAATTGGAATATTGAGATTGTATTTTTTTACTTTTGTGTCTTGTTAATTGGTGTTAGAGTATGTCTTTAGACCCTTGGTGTATTTATCATTGATTGAATAAAATATTCATTTAAACAAAAAATATTACATATTTATTTAATTAAATACATTTATCTCAAAAATTTATTTAATAAAGTATTTGACAATATGTGTTAAAAGACAGTAAAAATATAACACAAACAATATTTACACAAAAATAGTCTTGGTCTAGTAGTAATGTGTCCCATTAATAAGGAAAGATGTCAATGGTTCAATCTTTAAATTATTTGTCAGGTAATGCCACATTAGCAAACCGTGATGGTCCATTAACATCTTTAAGTAAAGTTCATACGGAAGGTCTAACGTGAATAAAAAATATAACTATAGGGTCTACTCTGTTACTTTTTAAAGTATAATGTCTAAAATAAAAATTACCCCAAACTATAGGGGGAAAAACTATAGTTTACCCTATGTTAAATTGACTTTGAATACTTGTATGTTTGTTGCAATTTCTTCCAAAGTTACTAAGGCTCACATTGAGGCCTTAATCAGTCTTGAACCTAACCTATATCCGCATCATGCAACGAGTCTACAATGGATAATCTTAGAAGAATACAACTGGATATTTAATCCATTTTATATGCATTTGATCTCTATCATTTTTCTCTTTGTAAATACAAGGGGTTTGGCACCTCAAGTGTTATTCATTTTCTAGCTCTCTGCCATTACCTATCAGAACACTCTTACTGGTTTGATTCTCAGAGTCTAATTAATGAAGCATCACACTAATGTCAAGGTTGATACTATGTTGATCATCTTTTTAATTATTCATGCACAAATCATATTAGACCTATGCGAGGCAATCGATTCGACAACATATTCTTTATTTACAATAACTTCATTCTTTGAATTGTATTGCATATTTGACAAAAATACACTAACCACGCTCCATTTAATCTATTATTTCTACTATGATCTAACATGTAACGTCCAATATGAATATGAATGAGGTCCTCCCCTGTCCAAGAGTAGGAGAGGATCTTGTTTAATTTGGTACGTATGTTCTAAAATCAAATGAATCAAATCTAATTTCAAAAAAAATATAAAATATGACTTTTTCAAAATCTAAGCTCGATAAATCTTGGCTATGCATATTGATCAACACACATTAGTCAGAGATGACTTGGCGCTTCACAACACAACTCCTCCACTGCTACCAAGCACAATGTCATTGGCAAATCTCATAACAAATTCTAGTTACTAATCTTGCTCTTCATTGGACAATAGTCTTTAACCAATAGGAGTGCAACACAAGTCCTCAAGAGTATTTCCTAGCTCACGAGTTCTTCACCACCTTAGATTGAGCAAAGATTGGTTCAATGATCACTCAATCATTACCTAATCTAATTACCTTATTGATTTTGTTTTAAATAGGTTTTTCTCATGTATTATATATATTCCTGTACTATTCTTTATAAGCATAAGAGAAATGATAGAATTCTTCTATTGCAGAAAACTTCATCTTCTTCCCTATTTTTTATCTTAGTATCAGAGCTGGTATTCCCGTATGTAACTTTCTCTTTTGTTAGCTAAAAATGGCTGAAACAGCCACAAATGCTCCTGCAAATGCACCTGTTAACACTGTGAACACTGCAAACAACACAAATGCAGCTAAATCACTTACCTATAGATCAAATGTCAACCAAACGTTTTCCCACCCATTTCCTTCCCTACCCATTATCTTATCAAACATCATGATTACGATATCTATTAGTTTACACAGATCCAATTATATATTCTGGAAATCTAATATCCTTTTTATAGCTTGAGCATATGACTTGGAGACACATCTCACTGGCGCTGCTCTTATGCCAGATGAATTTATCAAGAATCTAGCAGCTGCTGTTGAAGCTCGGGCTTTTGTCTCTAAATCACCCTTCATTTTGAACCATGTGTTCATAAGTTGGAGAAGAACTGACCAACACTTAATGAATTGGTTGTTATCCCCAATTGTAGAAAGTATGTTTGGACGTATAGTCCATTGTTTTAGGACCCTAGAGTAGCTCTTCACCTCATAATCCAAAGCTAGGACTCTACAATTGCGTTTTCAGCACCAAACATTGAAGAAAGGCTCCCTCAACATTAATGACTACACGCTAAAGATGAAATCTATTGTTGACAGTCTATCAGCCACTAGCCAAAGCATCACAGATGATGACTTCTTCCTTTATGTTTTGGGAGGACTGAGCATTGCGTATGTCCCTGTGACGGTCAATTTAAGCTCAAGAAGAGACATTGTGTCTTTACAAGAGGCATAGTTCAGGCTAAAAAGTCATGAGATGCGCATTGAGCAACTCACAGGCACCTTTGACATTCTATCCCCATCTGCCAACTTTGCCAATTACACTAGAAAAAGATCTTCTCCCTCCACTCAGCAAAGTTTTTCATCTCAAACCAACCCTAACAACCAAAGAAACTCCTTTAATAGGTATGACTCCAGCTTTCAACCTGAACCAAAGACTTATGTGCTAAATATGCAGAAAAATAGGTCATTATGCATCTACCTATTATAATAGGTATGACTCCAGCTTTCAACCTGAACCTACCCACTTGAACACTCAGCATCAGTTCCCAAATCAGACTCAGACTAGCATGACCCCTAAAAACCCTGTTTCTTTTAGTGCCTCAACAAGAACTGTTGATGATGCTTATTGGTACCTGGACAGTGCAGCCACTCACCATGTAACACCAGATCTGTCTAACATGTCCATAAAAATGACTACAAGGGTAAATCTAAGCTAATGATTGGTAATTATAAGCATTTAGATATAACTCATGTAGGCAAGTCCTATTTTCCTACTCATAAACAATCTATTACCTTAACAGTGGATCAACTACTTTGTGTCCCTTCTGCAACTAGAAACGTATTTAGTGTCTCTTAACCTTGCCTCATAATCCTGTTTTAATTGAATTTGACCCAATTTTCTACTTTGTGAAGGATAAGACTATGAGGGAAGTATTGCTTTAGGGTGTACATAGAGATGGACTATACCATTTTCCATTCCATTGGTTGTCCACCACTCCATTTAACAAGACAACATCACATACCTCAACACCCACTGCATTTCTTTCCGTCAGCGGACTCGATAAAGCCAACCTATGGCACCAAAGGCTAGGACATCCTTCAGTCCAAGTTCTTGGAGAAGTTTTCAAGTCTGTCAACTTTACTACTAGTATTTCTAGGACCGTTTCATTTTATGATGCTTGTACCCTAGGTAAAACTCATCAACCTACTTTCCCTTTATCTTCTAATGTAGATAAAACATCTTTTGAGATTGTATATAGTGATCTTTAGGGACCATCTCCTTTCTCTTCACTCAGTGGCTTTAAATACTACATAGATTTTATTGATGACTTTAGTAGATTTACTTGGGTTTCTCCTTTGAAAATCAAATATGATACAAAACAAATTTTCATTCAATTTAATGCATACATTGAAAGAACTTTTGAAAAAAATTAAATGTCTTCAAAGTGAGTGGGGGTGAGTTCAAATCTCTACAACCCTTACTAGCTGCTCTAGGCATTGTTTTTAGGCACCCCTGCCCACACACTCACCAGCAAAATGGTAGAGTGGAAAGAAAACACAAGTATATTACTGAAAAGGGTCTTTCCTTCTTAGCTCATGCCAAACTCCCTTCGCATTTTTTGGTGGGAAGCCTTTTCAACCGCCACTTTTCTGATTAACAGGCTTCCCACATCTGTTTTGGCCAACAAATCCCCTTTTGAGAGGTTGTTTTCACTAAAACCCGATTATAACTACCTAATGGTTTTTGGTAGTTGCTTCCCTTTCGTAAGACCATATAATAAACATAAATTTGAATTTCAGACCAAAAAGGTATTTTCCTAGGCTATAGTCTCTCCCACAAGGGTTATATGTGTTTTGAACCTATTTCTGCTAATATGTTTATCAGCAAAAGTGTAATATTTAATGAAACTGGATTTCCATACTCTATGCTTACTAGTACCTCATCACACACTTTTCTTCACTTATTCCCTTCATTATACTTATTGTTCCCACCTTCTCCAATTGTACAGTTTCATCTTCACACTCTGCAGTAGCTTCTCCAACATCTTCACACTCTGTAGTAGCTTCTCCATACTCTATGCTCACTAGTACTTTATCACACACTCCCCTTCACCTACTCCCTGCAATATACTCACAAGGTACTGTCTCTACTCCCTCTTTACACTGTCCTACTTATCCCACTCCTTGTCATCAATTTCTTTTTCTTCCTCCCCAACCTCACCACCCCCATGTTCACTTGTTATACATGTTTTACCTGTTTGTTGATTTACCTATCTTTAGGCCTACTGCTTCAGTTCACCCCATGGTCACCAGGTCCAAAACAGGCTCACTCAAGCCCAAAGCCTTCTCTGTTATAACTCAAGAGATTCAACTAAGTGCTCCTCTCATTGTCAAAGCAGCTTTATCTAATCTTGTCTGGTATGCTGCTCTAGAGGCTGGGTACCAACTTGCTTGAGAATAATACATAGACCCTTGTTCCACCAGTGACCAACATATAGGTGTATAAGGTCAAACACAATCCAAATGGCATAGTTCAAAGATGCAAGGCCAAACTAGTGGCTAAATGATTCCAATAGGCTGTAGGTGTGGTCTCTTTTGACACTTTTAGCCTAGTGATCCATCCTTGTACCGTTCAGATCATGCTCACCTTGATAGTTACAAAGGGTTGGAAAATTCATCACGTTGACATAAAGAATGCATTTATGCATGGAGACCTCAATGAGATAGTATACACGGTCCACCCCCCCCCCCCCNNNNCCCCCCCCCCCCCCCGGTTTTGAAGATCCAACCAGACCCACCTATCTGTGTAAATTAAATAAGGCATTATATGGTCTATGACAGGCCCTACGTGTATGGTTTGACAAGCTCAAGCTTGTCTTACAGTCTTGAAGGTTCATAAACTCCATATCAGATACCTCCATGTTCTTGTCCTTCTCAGGCAGTCACATGGTATTGGTCCTCATATATGTTGATGACATATTTGTCATTGGGAGCTGCCCTTATTTGGTTCAATGGGTTATCTCTCAACTTGGATCCCGGTTCTCTCTCAAGAATCTTGGACCACTACATTACTTTCTTGACTTTGAAGCTTTCAGGGACAACTCATGCATTTACCTCACTCAGACCAAATATGCCACTAACCTACTCCTTAAAGCCAATATGTCCACTGCCAATAGTTGCCCAACTCCAACGTGTCCCTCATATAAGCTTCAGTATTCAGGTTTACCTTTCTCTAACCCCACTCTTTATAGAAGCATTATAGGCTCATTGCAGTATCTTACCATAGCTAGGACTTGTATAGGCTTTATTGTCAATAAGCTTAGTCAATTACTTTCTAAACACACATTTAATCATTGTAAAGCTTGTAAATGAGTCCTAAGGTACATCAAAGGCACTATAGAGCTTGGGCTGCACTTCACACCAACTTCATCTCTTTCTGTGCAGTGCTTTTCTGATGTAGACTAGGCAAGTTCAGTGGATGACAGGAAGTCTACCAATAGTTTTTTCTTACTCATGGGAAACAATCCTATCACTTAGAGCTCTAAAAAATAATGGGTTATCACGAAGTCTAGTACTAAGTCAGAATATCGTGCCATGGACTTTGCAGATTCTGAAATTCTATGGCTCTAGTCTCTCTTTACTGAGTTAAGGCTGCCAATTTCTTCAACTCTAATTATTTGGTGTGATGACGAGAGTGCAAATTCCCTTTCCTGCAATCCTATGTTCCACTCTAGGACAAAGCATATTGAACTTGATATACATTTTATAAGAGAAGTTTATTTCCAAGCAGCTAGAGGTGTGCAACATTCCATCTACTTCCCAAGTAGAAGACATTCTCACAAAGCCATTACTGCCATCTCAGTTTCACCTACTTGCTTCCAAACTTCATGTGATTGCATCCCCATCTCGCTTGAGGGGGGTATTGATTAACATACATTAGTCAGTGATGACTTAGCATTGCCTTTGCCAACTCACTATCTAAATGGCGCTTCACAACACAACTCATCCACCACCACCAAGCACAATGTCATTGGCTCATCTCATAACAAATTCTAGTTACCTCAATCTTATTCCTCATTGGGCAAGAGTCTTCAACTAATATGCGTGCAACACAAGTCCTCAAGAATATTCCATAAATCACGAGTTCTTCACCACCTTATATTGAGTAATGATTGGTTCAATGATCACTCAATCATAATCTAATCTAATTACCCCATTAATTATATTTTAGATAGGTTTATCTCATCTACTATATATATTCACGTACTATTCTTTGTAAGCATGGGAGAGATAATAGAATTCTTTATTATAGAAAACTTCTTCTTCTTCCCTATTTTTTTTATCTCAAATGAATCAAATCTAATTTAAAAAAATATATAAAATATCACTTTTTCAAAATCTACACTCGATAAATCTTGATAGTGCATATCTGCGCCAACGCCAACATATCAATAACATAGATTTTGATTAGCTATTGAGTGATTAGTCTGAACATGAATAATTTTCAGCGTACGGCCACATCAGCGGAAAAGAAAAATAATTAAAGAAAATGCCACAGAAGCATTATGGGAATAGTTGAATTTTCCATGTTGGCAGATTTGAAGAAGCTGATCTGGAGGTACTCGTCTAACCAAGGTAGCTAAAGTATGAAAGTTGCGTAGGAAGTCATGAAATCCAGAGAAGCCAATCGAGGGAATCATCACCATGGCAAGCTAGTAGCACTCACTACAATCATACGATTCGTCACACTACGCCAAATGATTCAAATTAAAAAGTTGTTAATACTGATAAGAAAGATGTACAGGTAAAATTTGATATGACACGTGGTAAAATCTAGACTAAAGATGTCATCGAAGAGAAAGAGCGAGAATCGTAGGATCAACTAGGTGGTTATGAAGAACAGGCCAATCAGACGAAAGTACATGGATTGACGAGATGACAATCTAAAGAAAAACTAATCAATACCATTAGACTGATCAAACGGTCAAGATCTAGTAAGTTGTTAATGTTGATAAGCTAGATCTCATGGAATATTCTGTTGATCCTATTTTACATAAAATTAGATAAGTTGTATCAGATTCTTTGTAACTGACTGAAAACCTATAAATAAAGGCAACATGTAACTCCAAACACAACAAAATAATGCCCAACACCCATGAGAAACAAGCTGACTATGTAGCTTGTATTGGCCTTCTAAACCCTTTCTCCATAATGAAATACTATCAAAATCTCCCTGTGATTTTTTCTTCCCTTTAAGGATTTTTCACGTAAATCATGATGTCTTTATTCTTTCATTTTCTCTTTTAGTTATTCTCGATATTTTTCATATTATGATGTAGGAAATTCACGATCAATTCCCAATGACCGTGAATTTTTTCCTTTACATTTGGTGCTTTCATTGAGAGTTGAGAAAAAACTCAAAAAATCCCTCCCTCAAGTGCCAAAATAAAATGAAACACGCTTACAACAACAGAAGTAGAAGAAGAAATGGATGCGGAAGTAATAACGAAAATGACTCAGAACAAAAACAGGGCGAAGAACGGATAGGGAGCGATAAAAGAAATGATTAAGGAGAGTCAATACGTTAGAATAGAAATTGAAGCTTAAGAGCAGACCCCTGGCCAGAACAGACATTGAAGCGTCGAAGCAGACCCCCACGAGAACAGATACTAAAGAGCTAGATTAGACTCCCTAGCGAGAACATAAATTGAGCACCAGATTAGATTCTTAGCGAGAATGGGAATTAGGGCACCAAATCAAACTCTTAGCGAGAATGGGAATTAGGGTGCCAAGTCAGACACTTAGCGAGAATGGGAGTTAGGGCGTCAGATTAGACTCTTAGCAAGAATGGGAATTAGAGCGCCAGATTAGAATCTTAGCCAGAATCAGAATTAGAGTGCCAGATCAGAGCGAAGAGCGCACCAAATGAAATGCACTTCCAACAACGGAAGTCGAAGAAGAAACAAATGTAAATATAGTAACGAAAATGACTACACAACCGAAAACAAAGCGAAGAACGATAAATTCACTCATATGTATTCGATTTGATTTATCTATTTTGTATAAGTATTAATAAAAAAATTATTACTAACACAATTCATAGAATTGAATTATGAAAATTCAACAACCACCATGAGGGGCCGATGAAACCCACGAACTGCCACCCGCTGACTACCAGATGATTGAAGCTCCACCTATGATAGCTAGGTTAAGTACAATCGGAAAAAAAATGAGGAAGGAGATAAGAAAAGAAATCCATTCAAGGAAGGATGAGTTAAAAAAAAAGAGCGGACAAGAAAAGTTTAGAAGAGCTTAGAAAGCTCAGATCAGAAAAGCTTAGAATACTCATATAAAAAAAGCTTAGAATAGCTCAGAAAGTTCATATCAGAAAAGATCAGAATAGCTCAGAAAGAAGAGCTCAGAAATCTCAGATCAGAAGAGCTCAGGCTCATATTAGAAAGCTCAAAAAAATCTTCAAAATAGAAAAGTTAAAGTCAGAGCTTCAAAAAAGTCGAAGATAGAGTTGCAGAAACGGAAAGTTGAAGTTCAGATCAGAGAATATTCAGCTTTCAAAAAATAAAAAGAAAGGAAGAGATTTTTTGAACAAAAATTTGGCAGAAAAGAAAAGAAGAGCAGAAAAGCTCACCTTCACTTCAGACAAGAAGGTTGACACTTCAGAAAAGGATAACTGCCAATTCAGACAAGAAAGCTGACACTTTAGAATAGTAAAAAAGTCAGTCGTTCAAATTTTTAGGATGGAATGCTGCGACTTGATAGCCCTTCAAATGTATTCTATAAGGAAAATAAAATATGTACAAACAACGAGAATGGAAACGTCCTGACAATAAGAACATAGTTGTCTTAACAATAGAAATGACAACGGGAGTGGAAATAGAAACTGAAACAAAGAAAAGCTGAAAGAAAAATTACATGACGAGTCACATAATTATAAAGATATAAGAGTCTGATTCATGGAGAATTTTACGGAATTCAAGTTGAGCTCCAGATCAAAAGTATGGTAGTCTTCATACAGAAAAGTAAACTTAATTACGCCTTTCAAATTTATTTTTTTAGGCAGAATTACATAGCATATACTGTTTGAAGAATTTTGCAAAACTTGATTTAGAACTCATTTGAAAAAGTTATGATGATTCTTATAGAGGCTGCTCACGAAAACAGATTATGCAGAATCTTAAATTCAGAAATTAAAATGCATTTACTGGGGGCCAACTACACAATGAATCTTATATTAATGGAAATATATGAAAGTCCAACTTGTGAAAAAGTTTACGAAAATCAATTTGAAACTTCCAATCAAAAGTTATGGCAACTCTCGTTTGGTGCTATTCAGGAAAGTAAATATATAAATGCTTCGCAAATTTAATTTTTAAAATGTATCAATTTTTATATTATTACATAGCAAATAATATATCATTAGCAAAATATGGATATCTACTTCTCGAAGAATTTTGCAGAATTTGATTTGGAGCTCTCGAGCAAAAGTTATGACAATTTTTGTGAACGTTGTTCAAGAAAGCAGAATACGGAGAATGACCAATTTTGGAAATTAAACTATATTTGATGGAATCAAACTATACGGTGAATCTTACATCATTGGAAAGATATGAAAGTCTACTTATTGAAGAATGTTACAGAATTCAATTTGGAGATTTTGATTAAAAGCCACGGAAAGCATATTATGTTCAATGGTCAAATTCATTAATTAAACTGTACCGACTGGGTGCCAATTACATGATGAATTATGTATCATCAGAAGCATATGAAAATCAACTTCTTGAAGAACTTCATGGAATTTAATTTGGAACTTTAGATCAAAACTTATAGCATGATAACATGCAGACTGCTTACATGACAAATACTTGGCGTCAACTTTCTCTCTTCTTAAACAACAATGGAAATTAGGGCATGAGTCCTTGAGAGCATGTAGTTCGTAAGTCATGTTCTCTAAAGGAACTAAGTGCGTACGTCCTTGGGAGGGGTAGTTCATAAGTTCTACTCTCAGAAGGAACTAAGGGCGTGAGTCATTGGGAAAGGCAATTCATTAGTCCTACTCTCAGACGGAACTATGGACGTAAGTCCTTTAGACGGGAAATTCATAAATCCTACTCTCAGAATGAACTAAGGGTGTAACTCCATAGGAAGGGCAATTTATAAGTTCTACTCTCAAAATGAACCAAGGGCGTAAGTCCTTGGGAGGGGTAATTCATAAGTCATACTATCAGAATGAACTAAGGGCAAAAGTCCTTGGAATGAGCAATTCATAAGTCTTATTCTCAGAAGAACTAAGGGGGTAAGTTCTTGGGAGGGGAAGTTCATAAGTCCTACTCTCAGATTGAAAAAATAGGGCCACAATTCCACTAAAGGAGCTTAAGTCATTGGAAGCGTCTATGTACGCCGTTCTCAGAAGAAAATCAAAATGGGGCTATGGTTCCGCGGAAGGAACCTAAGTCTTTTGGAATGTCTACGGACGTTGTTCTCAGAAGAAAGTAAAAATGGGGTCACGGTTCTTTATTTGAACTTAAGTCATCATCTCAAAAAAAAATGGGCAGTTCATAAGTCCCTCTCAAAGTAAAAATGGGGACATGATTCTTTATTTGAACCTAAGTCTTCCTCTCAAAAGAAAATGAGCAGTTCGTAAGTCCCTCTCAGAGTAAAAATGGGGTCATGGTTCTTTATTTGATCCTAAGTCCTCCTCTAAAAAAAATAGGTAGTTCGTAAGTCCCTCTCAAAGTGGAAATGAGGCCATGGTTCCACTAAAAAAGTCTAAGTCCTTAGGAGCATCTATCGTTCTCAAAATGGAAAGTCTGAAGAATGGAAAAAGAAATGTCTTTAAAACAGAAAACAAAAGTAGTTTAGGAAAGAACTTCAAAGATGACAAAAGAAAGTCTAAGATGAGCAAAGAAAATCCGAGAAAAGAAAAGTTGAGAAAAGAAAGGCTGAGAAAAGAAAGGCTAAGCTGAGCAAAGAAAATCTGAGAAAAGAAAAGCTGAGAAAATAAAGGCTGAGAAAACAAAGGCTGAGAAAAGAAAGGCTGAGTTGAGCAAAGAAAAGTCAGAAAAGAAAAGATGAGAAAAGAAAGGTTGAGCTGAGCAAAGAAAAGCTGAGAGAAGAAAAGTTGAGAAAAGAAAGGTTGAGCTGAGCAAAGAAAAATCGAGAAAAGAAAAGTTGAGAAAAGAAGGCTGGGCTGAGCAAAGAAAAACCGAGAAAAGAAAAGATGAGAAAAGAAACGCTGAGCTGAGCAAAAGAAAAACTGAGAAAAGAAAGGCTGAGCTGAGCAAAGAAAAGCTCAATAGATTTTCGTTGCGATAATCTTATCATGGTCAGATAGTCAAGCCTCCAGGCATTGATGAATTCCAGTAGCTCGAAAAGTATGCACCTAGCATGAGCCAACCCCTCCTCGAGACTCGCTTGCCTCCCAGCGATGACACGGAGCTCCCGGACCTCCTCCATCAGCAGTCGATGAGCTTTCCAAAGGGAATCAAATCTTTGGTCCCTGCCTGCAAGTACAGCTTCACACATCAAAGTAGTATGGGCCAACGCGAGCACTACAACCTCACACGGTCAAAATGCGCCAACATCACCACACTGTGGGTAAAGACCTGTAAGCGACACCAAACTGATAAGCAGATGATAAAAAGGAAAAAAGAGCAGAAAAAATAGTACTTACGTCCAAAGTGTTCCCTCTAAAGGCATCAGCAAGCGTACCTCCAGAAGCTCGAGAAATGGCCCCCTTTCTCAGAATCTGCATGCTTGGACCACCAGTCTAGCAGCCTCCCCATCGAACCTCGGTCTCGGGTCTGAGGATCAGGTTTCTCAACACCTTCAGTTGAAGACATCAAAGCCTTGCATTTCTAACCCTGGGATCCTGGTTGATCAGAACCCAGAGGAGCAGACCCGTGAAGTCGAGAGATGAAGACTCCTCGACCTCCAAAATGGTTGCCTCGAATCAAGCACGAGAATAAGAATGTGGCTAGGATGATTGGGACAAGCTCCTAGGAGTTGGTTTTTTGGGAAGGCTACCCTACAGTGGTCCCTCTTTCTAAGGAGGAACAGGTTTTTTTATGAAGATTCCCGGTGGGCTTTGGCAAAAAAATAGGAATGGAAGATGAAGGAGGAGGTGGAGATGGTGATGTTGGAATTATGCCCCTAAAGTAAAGTGCAATAACTATTTAGGAGTATATAAAACCCGTCTAGACTGTTTAATCCGAACCGAAATTGATCGATCCGAGCCAAAATTGATCGGTCTGGATGGTTTTTTTCTTGTTAATGGTCGATTCGGTCCTCCTTTCAAAGAGGACCAAAAATTTGGACCGGTCTAGAATTTTTGTTAATTCTGGATCGATCCGTCCATGTGTGTGTATATATATATATAAAAGGTTTTAGGTTAAATGAAGTCTCCCTTTCACCTATCTCTCTCTCACCTCTCCCTATCGGCTCTCCCTCATCGTAGACTGCTTAGTCCCTCTCACCTCCTCTTTCCTCTCCATCTCCCTCAGCTCAGTCCCTCTCCATCAGCTCAGATTTCTCAGTCCTTCTCACCTCTTTCTCTCCCTCAGCTCAGACTGCTCAGTCCCTCTCACCTCTCCCTTTCACCTCTCCCTCTCCCTCAACCCAGTACATCTCCCTCAGTAGTCATTCCCTCTTTCCTCTTCTCGCCTCTCTCTCTCCCTCAGCTCAGTCCCTCTCTCTCTCAACTCAGTCCCTCTCTCTCTCTCAGCTCACGATGCCTCATCTCCCTTTCCCTCTAACGATGCCAGAGCCGTCTTCTTTGTCCAGGTTCCATCGAGGATTCTTTTGAGTTTTCCATCCATTTGTGAGGATGTCTCGTTGTAGTTATATATTTGATCTTCAAATGTCTTAAACTTGCTTATCTTTTGGATTTAGTGAACACCTTTGAGTAGCATTTCTTTTTAATTTTTTTGTAGCTATGGTTCTGTAAATACCAAACGACTTTTTATCTCAAATGAGGTAACACCTAACTTGCTGCTAACCCGGGGTAGATATTGCATATGTTGCTTGTTGTGAATCTGGGTTAACTTCAATTGGTTCATGACATTTTAAATTATTATTGAATACTGCTAAGTACTAGTGATTGAATGTAAAAATCTTAACTTGTCATATTAATCTCAATGAGACATTACAAGAGATTATAGAAACATTTGAACGTAACTCATTTATATATTATTATTTATATTTTTTATATGCTTTTGAACTCATTATCTTCATGTTTCTAAACTCATTGTCTTCATGTGAACAGAATGTATCAAGATGCAAGAGGAGGTTGTTATTACTATTCTATGATGTGATTAAAGACTGGAGATTGATGAACTTCTATGTTTTGTTGTGTTTCTAATTCACTTTTTTTTATATTTGAATGTTGGATATTATTATTTGTATTTTGAAGTTTGATATGTTTGAATGTTAGATATTAGTACTTTGAACTTTGAATATTTTTAAATGTTGGATATTAGTAATTTGAAGTTTGAATGTGTTTGGATATAGGGAGCTCCTAGCCAAAATTTGAATGTATTGTTAAATAATATATTTGTTGTAAAACAGGTATTTAGTCCGTTAAGTCCGTCAGAACCGACCGTTGAATCTCGGTTTGGTCGGTCTGAATTTTTTTTCAGATTTATGGTCAGTTCGGTCCTCCATATAGGAGGATCGTGATTTTCGGTCTGATATTATTTTCTTCAAAAAAATCTGACCAGATCAACCGTTGAACACGCCTATAACTATTTATGAGAATTTAGCTATGACATTTATGTATTATTGAATTTTTTTATGAATAAATGAATATTTTATTTAATTAAAGTGTTTATAATTTACTTAAGTTTTGAAACTGTTGTCAATGATAAAAGAGTAAAGACTGAACGGTCTTGGGTCATGAGAGTGGAGACTCTAACGGTTGACCTAGACATGTTATGGAACATGTTGAATAGACCAGTAACAAATTAGTTTAGTACGAAGCTGTTTATCTAGATCTGAATCTAATTGTTACACTTTAAGGGTATTTTCATAATTACCTTAATCTTGAGGTGAATACGAAACTCGACCTACTTACTTACGATCTTTGATATGCCAAAGGAGTGAGTTTGAAACAGACAATACCTCGATTGTCGGGATCATGATTCAACTATATTTGAGTTACGTGATTCACATAAATGAAATTCGTGGTAAGATTGCAATAGCAACAATATCACCTCATGCTTTATTGATGAGTGTGTGAATAAATAAATCGGGTCTAATACTTGATGACATGAGTCATTAAATAATACATCGTGAACTCTATGAGATACTTCACTGATACGTCTTTCTTATTCACAGTCAATAAATGAGTTAAGTAAATAATAACTAGATAGGTAAAATGATATTTTTATATCCCGCTCTTGTAACTGATATACATGAAGGATTACATCTTAAGATATCATGTGGACTATGAAATATAAATGTTTATTTACATTAACAGAAAATGTAGCATGTATGAATCGAGAGTTGATTTGGCAGCGGACCTATAGTAGAGTCGTACGATACCAGGTTTAAATAGGTCGAGAATTTATGGAGATAAGTTATTTGGATATTTGAATCTCATAGCTTTATTCATGTAGTCCATTCGGTTTCAGAAGTATCTCATAAGGACATGAATGAGAAACAACGTTAGTTGGACCAAAAACGTGTTTTGGACCAATGTATAGTTCCCGAACTCATATGTGATGTGTGTCATCACTAAATTAGTGAAGATCAAAATTAGTGTTCAAATTATTTAATTTGTTATTTTCTAAGTATTGGATAATTATTAAATAAAATTAATTAATTAATTGATTGATAAAGATCAATTTAATTTATCAATTTGAATTGATGAATTTGGACATAGTCTTGGCTTTATGGGAGATGTAAAAATCACATATTGCAGTACAAGGGAGGTAAATTTTGGTTTTATCATATAGAGGTATATGGGTAAATTCCATAATTAATATAAAAGGGTTGCAAACTTAACCCTAAGTTAAGCTAAGTGTTAGACAGAGCAGAAAACATTTTTTTCTCTCATCCTTCTCTATAGTTGCCACCGTAAGCCAAGAGGAAAAAGAGAAAAAAAAATTGTTTATTCTTCCTTAGATGTTTAGAGAGCCCACATTATATTCCTAACAATATCTTTGCGAGATATACTTCTGAATTCTACGAGTGGTTGTTGGTGTGAAGATCAATTGAAGTTCTGCAAATCTCAAGATCAAATAACGCGAGACAATTAATTGGATCCCGCCAATTCAGAAATTCTCCATTACAAGAAAATGTATAAAATTGTTTCTATCTATTCTCGATATGTTTATCTGAATATGTATACTCGTTGAATGATTTTATATTTAATTTGATTAAATATTTATTTTTGAATTTTTTTTTATATTTTGCCCATGAACCGTTTGTGGTTCATTAATTTTCTTCAATTTATTAAAACTCGATCCAACAATTGGCATCAGAGCCTAAGGTTCTTGATTATGCATATTCTGTGATTAGACATATGAATGGATGGATATTGTGATATTGGCATATATTTTTGTATTGTAGATTCAAAGCATGTTTGAAGGTATTTTATGAATGTATCCTGATCAATTTATTTTAGGTGTTTATTTTTAATTTTAAAATTGATGTACGCTGAAATTGAGGTATGTGATTTTATGTAATTTAATTTTACAAGCGTTGTATCGTTAAATTCCACATAAATCCGCTGTCGCTCGCTTCCTGATAAAAAATTGTTGCACGCCACCGTCTGCCACTCACCCCACACGCCGCTGCCTGCTCGCCACCTGCTGTCGTAGGTTTTCTAATTAGGGCTTAGGAAACCTTGGGATTTAGGAAATCTTAGGTTTTGGAAACCCTTGCACGCACAAGACCATGTTAAGCCTTAGGCTGGTGTGGACCCACCAAACTTATTGAGGTGTTGGATTGAGCAAGAGTTGCTTGACCCAAATGATTCGCATGAACTTGAGATTTGATTCCAAGAACAATCCAATTCCTAAAATTAAAATAATTTAATTCGGTAATTTTAACCACTAATTAATTCTTTTTATAAATTCTTTTTAAAAATAAATTAATTGATTAATTTACTTGGTAAATTATTTATCAAAGTAAAATTTGTTGGAAAATTAATTTTAAACTGAAATTTGAATTTTGAAAATGGGATTGGACCTTAGTAAAGAGTTACAAAGAGGAGGAACTTCCTGAAGGAGAAAGAGACAATTACAGACATCATGGAGACTAGTATTTAAATTATTGTAATTTATTTATTATTCTTTTATGGGTTGTAATTAGAAAATAGCCATAGAGAGGTTAATTTTGAATGAATGATTTATTATTAATCTTGTATCATCATATAACATGTCATATAGAAATAGAGATATGTCAATATCAAAATGTCATGTAACATATACATGCAGCATTGTAGTTTAAATTTATAATGGGTTATAATTTTAGATACAATGTGAAGTTTTTAAAAGTTACAATTTTTAAATTCTGATTTAAGTTTTATAAAAGTTTGTAATTTTCAAAATTCTTTTTTCAAATTTATAAAGAGTTGTGAGTTTTTAAAAAAAGCAAAAAAAATCTAATTTTTCAAAAACTAAGTGGGAGGGTCGTTTAGTTGAAACGTTCCCAAAGTCTCCAACGCAAACTTTATCGTGGCACGAGGAATGGTTTAGAGCCACCCTAGTGGTCCTCTCTTCAGTGGGAGAAACTTGGAAATCGTATCACTTTGAGCCATCGAGTTTCTTGAAAAGCTAAAACTTGTAAAGGAAGTGGTGAGGCAAGACCGTTCCTAGACGGATTGTTCGTTCATAGCAATCTTTAAAGTCAATACGTTGGTTAAACACTTAGACCGAAGCACATTGGAATCTCTTATAGGAGCTAGTCAATGGGGCTAATGTGACCAAAATCATTAGTGATTTGATAGATGTAGTGATATCTTGAGAAGTGTTAACCAAATGAGAAAAGTCTCGATGGAATAGGAGATAGCTCGGGTGTTTTCCTTAGATGAGATGAGCTATCGTTGTTGATCGTACCATCATGGAAGAAATATGTCTTTCTCGGATTTTTAAATATTAAGTAGTTATATCATACATCATACTTTCCCTAAATGATTGAGTATTTATTTACACCATTTTATTTATTCTTTTCAGTAATCATGTCATTATCCCACTCTCAACAATCTTGAATGTGAACAAACATACTGGTGAAAATTACGTAGATTGGAAACGTAATCTTAATATCGTGCTGACGGTAGAAAAGCACAAATTCGTGCTCACCACCTATTGTTCCCTTGAACCTATTGTTGAATCGACTCAAGAGGAAAAAGATGCTTATGATTTTTGGCTATATTTTTATAAGATCGTCAGATGTTACATATTGGCATCTGTTAGCAATGTGTTACAACAGCATCATCAAAACATGGAAACCGTCATTGATATGATGTTGAACATCACAGAAATGTTCAGGGATCAGGGTCGTCAAGCCAAACAAGCGGTTGTACGGAACTTCATGAATTGCATGATGAAACCCGGAACTTGCTGGGACCGATTGTTTTTAAAATTAATTAATAACAATTTTGAACCACAAACGGTTCGTGGGCAAAATATAAAAAAAATTCAATTAACTTATTTAATCAAATTAAATCATTTAAAACCAAATAACGTACGATTATACATATACGACATTAAACAAAAAGATAAGGTTAGAAATAATTTTTCACATATACTTTGTATTGGAGAATTTCTAAACTGGCGGAATTACTTTAAGCATTCTTCATGTTCTTCAAGTTTCGGGATCCGAATCACGCACTTTAACTCCAAGAATGATTTGTGAATTTTGTCCACCAATAACCACCCATTAATTTCAGAAATATATCTTATGAGAATTTTGTGTAGTAATTTGGGTGTTGGCTCTAAAAAAGATTGAAGAACAAAAATCTAAAATTTTCTCATTCAATATAATTTTTGGCGACAATAGAGAGGGGGAAACATTTTTCACCTTTTTCTTTTTTAACAAGCAACAGTATCTTATTCAAAATCTGTTTACAATCGGATTGCTATTAGATATTGATAAAATGTAATTTTTGATATTTACAAATACACCTATATATTTTTAAATTTCTAAAAATTCACCTCATATATTAATAATTGCCGAAAATTACAATATTCCCTAGAGTTTGAGTTGTATCAAGATTCATCAATCTAATTGATAAATTAATTGATCATTATCAATTAATTAATTAATTAATTTTTTATTTACTAATTATCCAATAATTAGAAAATAATAAACTAATTAATTTCAATATATATAATCACACTTAATTAATTAAGTGACATCACTTATCACATATAGATGTAGGAAATATGTCTTGGCACCAAAATACATTTTGATCCAATTCATTTCGTTTCTCTATTCCTGTTCTCATGAGCTATTTATGAGACTGAATGGACCCACATGAACAAAGCTAAGGATTCAAATACCCGGCGAATTTATCACCATAAATTCATGACCTATTTAATCCTGACATCGTACGACTTCACTATAGGTTCGATATCAAATCAACTTTCAATTCATGCGCTCTACATTTTATGTTAGTGTAAATAAATTCTTTTATTTTCAAGGTCCACATAATATTTTAGCATAATATTCATCGTGAATATCAGTAACAATAGTGAAATATAAAATTACCATTTTATCTCTCTTGTTATTATTTCCTTAACTTCTTTATTAACTGTGAATAAGAAATACATAATAGTGAATTGTCTCGTACAATTCACAAGTCCTAATCAATGACTCAATTCATTGAACACCTGGCCAGGTTAATTTATTTACACACCCATCAATAAAGCATAAGGTGACATTGTTGTTTTCGCAATCGAATCACAAATTTTCATATATGTGAATCACGTAACTCTAACTTACTTGAATTACAATCCCAACAATCAAGGTATTGCCGGCCAATTCGAACTCACTCATTTGACATATCAAATATTGCAACTAAAAGTCAAGCTACGTATTCATGATTAAATTAATTACAAAAAACACCCTTAAGGTGTAACAATTAAATTTAGAGCTTGGTAAATGGTTTATGCTCTAAACTAATTTGTTACCGGTATATTCAACATGTTCATAACATGTCTAAGTTAACCGTTTGAGTCTCCACTCTCATGCCCCAAGACTGACATTCATTTGTTCAAACTAACAGTCGTAACCGAATTCAATTGCCCAGTCGATCCTAAGACTGCCAATATCGTTCTGAACATTCTCAGAAGAGTTCATCTAGAGACGCCTCTGTCTTCACTCTTCGTTTGATGATGAACGTTTTAGGACTTGAATAATTTATAGACACACTTTAATTTGTAATAAAACTTTTAATTTATTCATAAGAATTCGATAATACTAATGTCTGAGAAATAACTATATACAAATAAATAGTTATTACACGCTACTTTATGGACATATTCCAACAATCTCCCACTTGGACTAAATTAGGCATGCACAATCTCTTATCCTCAAGCCCTCTAGATGACCATAAGAAACTATACTGCTTAAAGTCTCCATGAATGGATATGCCAGGTTGTTGACCGTCAAAATATATATAACCGCAACATCTCCATGCTTAATAATTTCTCTAATAAGGTGATATTTACATGTGTTTAGATCACTTATGGCTTCTAGGTTCCTTAGAATTCGTTACAGCCCCACTACTATTACAATAAAGTGTCATGGGCTTGTCAGCCTCTAGAACAACTTCCAGAATCTTTAAGAACTTTCTAAGCCATACAGCCTCCTTTGTAGCTTCACAACTGTCATATATTCAGCTTCCATTGCAGAATCAACAAGCAAGATTTCTTGATACTTCTCCATACAACTACTCCATTGTTTAAAATGAACACTGATCCTGAAGTGGACCTCCTATAATACTTGTCTTCTTAGAAATCAGAATCAGTATACCCCGCTATATTCAGGTCAGTACCTGAATATAATTCTCCATACAAGATTTCTTGATACTTCTCCATACAACTACTCCACTGTTCAGGATGAACACTGATCCTGAAGTGGACCTCCTAGAATTCTTGTCTGCTTGGAAATTGAAATCAGTATACCCCATCATATCTGGTCAGTACCTAAATACACAAGCATGTAGTTCCTTGTTCTCCTTAGATACTTGAGGATATGTTTGACAGCATTTCAATGCTCGATTCTAGGATTAGATTGGAAATGACTTACTACGCCCACGACATAACAAATATCAGGTCTAGTGCAAAACATCGTGTATATGAGGCTTCCTACAGTTGAGGTATAGGGAATCCTTCTCATGTCTTCCTCTTCTTGAGAAGTCTTGGGAGACTGTTCTTTGGAGAGGCTGACTCCATGTCTAAAATGAAGAAATCTTTTCTTGGAGTTTTGCATACTGAAGCGATCCCACACGTTATCAATATAAGATGCTTGAGACAGTGTCAATTGTTTGTTCTTCCTATCTCTAAATATCTAAATACCTAAGACAAATGCAACTTGTCCAAGATTCTTCATATCAAATTACTTTTCAAGACAAATCTTGACAATAGGTAATTTTCTTACATCATTCCCAATTAGTAGAATATCATCTACGTACATGACTAGAAAAATCACCTTCACTTTGTGTATCATCTTATACACACAAAGCTCGTCCACTAACTATTCAAAACCATAGTTATTAAGTGTTTCGTTGAATCTCATATTCAACTATCATGACGCTTGCTTAAGCGCATAAATGGACTTCTGTAGTTCACAAACTTTGCTCTCTTGGCCTTTCTCTATGAACCCGTCTAGTTGAGCAATATAAATGCGCTCATCAAGATTGTCATTCAGAAAAGAAATCTTGACGTCCATTTGCCAGAATCAAAGGCAACAACAATGAACAAAAGAATTCTGATGGATTTAAGCATGGCCACTGGCGAGAATCTCGTAGTCTATACCTTCCTTTTAGGTGTAGCCCTTGGCTACTAGCGTAGCTTTGAATGTCTTTACATTTCCATCCGGACCCTTTTAGGAGGATCTACAAGCTTCCAGACTTCATTCGAATACATCAATATATCTCAACATTCATGGCTTCTTGCTATAAGTTTGCTTTATGACCAGCCATGGCCTCTGAGTAGGAGTCAGGTTCATCAAAGTCCTTATCTGAGACAACTCTCAAAGCTTTTCCATAGGACATATACCTCACATGTTGTCTCACAACACCCTCCAACTATGCCGAGGCTCCATAGGCTCTGGCTCATATCGTGGTTCTTCCGTTATTGAATCAAAAACAATTTCTGATTGGGGAGTCGGTGTCCTCCCACTCAATAATTCCTCTAGCACAACTGTGCTTCTTGGTTGTACACTTTTAATGTAATCTTCTTCAAAAAAATGATCATTCATGCTAACGAATGTTTTCTGGTCAGTCGTACTGTAGAAGATGTACCTCTTCGTTCATTTAGGATATCCTACGAACATGCATAATTCTGAACGACAGGCTAACTTGCGTGTCTTCAGTTTTAGTGCATTTGCTGGTCACTCACATATTTTAAAATGGTTAATAGACAACTTCCGTCCATACCAACTTTCATATGGTGTACCAGGCACCGACTTCGACGGAACTTGATTCAGAATATATGCTATTGTTTCCAAGGAATATTCCCAGAAACAATCAAGGAAGGATGAGTAACTTATCATGGATCTGACCATATCCATCAGAGTTCGATTCCTTCTCTTTAACACACCATTTTGCTGTGCCGTACCAAGTGCTATAAGCTGAGAAAGAATACCTTCTTCCTTAAGAAAATTTTCGAACTCTCCTAGCAAATACTCATCACCACGATCAGATCGTAGTGTTTCGATTTGTTTTTATAATTGCTTTTCAACCAAGGCCTTATACTCTTTGAACTTTTCAAAGGTTTCAGACTTTTGACGCATTATATAAACACGACTAAAACGTGAGTATTCATCAATGAAGGTTACGAAGTATTCATAACCTCGTCTTGCTTGAATATTCAATGGCCCACATACATCACTAGGTATGAGTTCAAGGCATTGAGTGGCTCTTTCACCTTTCCCTAAAAAATGTCTCTTAGTCATTTTGCTTTCAATACAAGATTCGCATGTGGGTAGTGATCCCACACTTAAAAGTTGCAGAGGACCATCATTCACAAGTTTTTTAATCATGTCCAGGCTAATATGCCCAAAACGTAAGTGCCAGAATTAGGTTAGATCGGTTGATTCAGACTTCAACATTTATCTATCCTTTTGTGAATCAACATTCACTTCAGTGTCACATATTACCTTCTGTTACCAATATCTTTATCAATGAAATTCAAATTGAATCATTGCTCAATTAAACTAGCTACTAAAATAATGTTTTTCCCCAAAAAACTGAGGTATAATAAACATCACATAAAAACATATAACCGTTATCAAGTTCCAACTGATACAGCCAATGCGACTGCTCTATTCCCCATATGGACGATGAACTTGACCAAGATATCTGCTAGAGATAATCCAGGAAATTTCATATCCAATGGTTATCGACTCCACAGTGATGACGCTTGTCTCACAACATGTCCACCTTGTAATGCCTTTACCATTTGCAACTTTTGAGTTTTGATTCTTAACCTTATTTAGACCTCCATCTCATTCAAATAACTAATGATCAGCATCATATGTTCTCTGATAAGAGTTCTAGGTTTTATCTTTCAGTTTATAAGGTTTCACAAAATTGCATGTTTGTCTTAACGACCCTGATCTCTGAATATTTCGGTGATATTCAACATCATATCAACGGTGGTTTCTAAATTCTTATGTTTTTGTTGCAACACATTGCTAACAAAAGGTAAGATGTAATATCTGGCTATCTCATCAGAATGTATCCAACAAGTATAAGCATCATTTTCCTCTTGAGTCGATTCACTAAGAGGCTAAAAAGAACAAAGGGTGGTAAGCACGACCTTGTGCTTTTTAATCGTCAGTACGATATCAAGATTATGTTTCCAATCACCGTAATTATCACCAGTTAATATTGTTCGCATTAAGATAGTTGAGAATGAGGATATTGATATGTTTATTGAAAAGAATTAATAAAGCGGTGTAAATAAATGCCCAATCGTTTAGGAGAGTTTGATGCATGATGCAACAACTTAAATATTTAAAATCCATTAAAAATATTTCATCCAAATGATAGCTTGTCACATCGAGGGATGAAGTCTGAACTATCTCCTATCGCATTGAGACTCTTCTCGTTCGATTAACGATCAAATGTCTCAACATCTAACTTAACCAATCACCAATGATTTTCGTCACCTTAGCCCCACTGACTAGCCCCTAAGTGGGGATTCCAATGTACTTTAGTCTAAGTGTTTGACCAACGCATTGACTCATAAAAGTTGTTATGGACTAACAGTCCGTCTATGGGACGACCCTGCCCCACCACTTCCTTTAGAAGTGTTAGCTTCTCAAGAAACTCGATGACTCAAAGCGAAACGCCTCCAAAGTTTCTCCCATTAAAAAAAGGATCGCTATGGGCGGTTCTAAACCATTCCCCGTGGCACGATCAAGTTCACATTGGAGAACTTGAAAATATTTCAACGTAAACGACCCTCCCACTTAGTTTTTGAAAAAAAAACTTCGAATTTTTTGTTGTTTTTCAAAACATAACTTTTATTAGTTTGAAAAATATGATGAAAATTATAAATCCATTATTTCATTTTAAATCCCAATTTAAAAATCATAACCATTATAAATTTTTCATTGTAATTAAATTATAACCATTAAAATTAATTGGCATATCTCTAGTTCTATATGACATGTTATATGATGATGCGATTAAAATTAAATCATACATTTAAAATTAACTTCCCTATTGGCTCATTTCTAATTACAACTCAAAAAAAATAATAATTTACAAAATAATTTACAAATCCCCATGGCGTCTATAATTGTATATTTGTCTCTCAGGTTATCCCACCGCTTTGTAACTCTTTACAAAAGTCCAATTGCTGGGACCAGTTGGTTTTAAAATTAATTAAAAATAAGTTTGAACCACGAAAAGTTCGTGGGCAGAATATCAAAAGTATTTCCAATTACCTTATTTAACCAAATTAAATAACTTAAAACCAAACAACGTGCGATTATGCATATACGACATTAAACGAGAAGATAAGGTTAGAACCAATTTTTCAACTATACTTTTTACTGGAGAATTTCTGAACTGGCAGAATTCTTTTGAGCATTCTTCTTGTTCTTCAAGCTTCAAGATCCAAATCAGGCACTTGAACTCCAAGAACAAATTGTGAGTTTTGTCCACCAACAACCACCCGTTAATTTTAGAAATATATCTAATGAGAATTTTGTGTGGGAATTTGAGTGTGAGCTCTCAAAAAGATTGAAGAACCAAAATCAAATTTTTTCTCCTTGAATATAATTTTCGGCGGTAACAGGGATGGGAGGAAATATTTTTCTCCTTTTACTTTTTTAACAAGCAACTATATCTTATCCAAAATCTTTCTACAATCAGATTGCTATTAGATATTGATAAACTATAATTTTTGATATCTATAAATATACTCATGTATTTTTAAATTTCTAAAAATTCACCACATATATTCATAATTGTCGAAAATTGCAATATTCCCTAGAGTTTGAGTTGTATTGAGATTCATCAATCCAATTGATAAATTAATTTATCATTATCAATTAATTAATTAATTGATTTTTATTTACTAATTCTCCAATAATTATAAAATAATAAACTAACTAATTTCAATACACATAATCAGACTTAACTAATTAAAAAACATCACCCATCACATATAGGTGTAGAAAATATGCTTTGACACCAAAACACATTTTGATCCAATTTACTTCATTTCTCTATTCGTGTTCTCATAAGCTATTTTTGAGACTGAATGGATCCACATGAGCAAAGGACAAGTAAAAAAAGGTCGCGGCTTCAACGTTTTAGAACGGGAAGGCCATGAGTAAAAGAAAAAGAAGCGAGTAAAGGAAAGAAAAAGTTAAGAGTGGAAAAAGGAAACCGAAAAAGAGAAATGAAGAAATAGGAAATAAAAAAATGCGAAGCGGAGAAAAAGAAAGGAAACGGGAAAAACACTATCAGTGAACTGGTAATAAATCAAAATGGGGCCATGGTTCCATGGAAGAAGCCTAAGTCTTTGGGAATATCTACGGACGCTGTTTTCAGAAGGAAATAAAAATGAGGACATGATTCTTTATTTGAACCCAAGTTCTCCTCTCAAAATAAAATGACAGTTCGTAATTTCTTCTCTCAGAATGAAGATGGGGCCATGGTTTTTTATTTGAGTCTAAGTTCTTGAGGAAGCATGTATATAATAAGAAAATTAAAGTCTTATCCTTGGGAACAGATTTCATAAAAGAACATAGTTATTCTCAAGAGCGCTGAGAGCCAAAAGTTTTTCAAGTATCTAATAACAGATTTTGTTGAAAGCTTGAAGTCAACACAATACCATATTTTGATCCCTAAATTTTGCTAAGTCTTTCAATGGAGTACAACAAAAGAGAGTTTAATAAAAGAAAAATTATACAAACAGAGTAATTCATGTTGATCGAAGTGGAAGTACAAAAGGAAATACGAAACGAGAGAAAGAAAAAGAAAACATGGAAACAGTAGAAACTCTACCAACAAATGCGGAACATCAAACTCAAACTCATGCGATGCAATTATGAAACGGTACACTTGCTCTGTACTCATCTCAATAAATTATTATGTTATTATTCTTGTACAACATTTTTATCACAGATCTTAACATACGAGAGAAGGAAAATGAAAAATGAAGAAATGAGAAAAACTCTACCAATGAGTCCATCGTGAAAGGAACAAAAAGACTTAATAGAAAATGAAAAAGAAGTAATCATCATCAGCAACAAACTGATAAAAAAATTGCTTGACAATTCCAAAGCATTTGTGAAAGGGAATAGAAAAATGTAATGGCAGAAAGAAAAGGAAAAACCACCACTGACAGTGGAAAACTAAAAAAAAGGAAAATGAAAAGCTGAGAAATCCATAACAGCTTCAAGAGCTGAGCCCAGACCACAAGGCAGAGCTGAGATCAGTTTAGAAAGCTCAAAAGTAAAAGCTTCAAAAGCTGAACCGAGACCAGAAGGTAGAGCTGAGCCCATACCAGAAGGTAGAGCAGAGCTCAGACAGCTTAGAAAGCTTAGAAGTTCATGTCGTGAAAGGTTTAGGAGCTAAACTCATACCAGAAAGCTCAAACCCGAACGCCAAGAGCTTTGGCATTTCAGAAAAGAAAAAGTTAGAACTTCATAATTAAGGAAAGAACTTCAGAGCAGAAATTCGTATCCAAATATTATTACTTCACTTAAAGTCAGACTTCATATGGACGTCTATGAGGTCTCAATAAATCTAGTGTTGAAGATTAAGGAATCAAATCATTACACATGAATGAAGAGAGACTTCATCAAGTGTAATGGAGGCAAATGAACAAGAACAATTCTCGGTGTTCGGCCACATCAGCGGAGAAGAAAAATAATTAAAGCAAATGCCACAGATGCATTATGGGAATAGTTGAATTTGCCATGTTGGCAAATCTGAAGAAGCTGATCTGGAGGTACTCGTCTAACCAAGGTAGCTGAAGTATAAAAATCGCATAGGAAGTCATAAAAGCCAGAGAAGCCAATCGAGGGAATCATCACCATGGCAAGCCGGTAGAAATCACTACAACCATCAGATTCGCCACACTACGCCAAATGATTCAAATTCAAAAAGTTGTTAATACTGATAAGAAAGATGCGCAGGTAAAATTTGGTATGACACGTGGCAAGATCTAGATCAAAGACGCCATCGAAGAGAAGATAGAGTGAGAACCGTAGGATCAACTAGGCGGTTATGAAGAACAGATCAATCAGACGAAAGGACATGGATTGACGACATGACAATCCAAAAAAAATTAATCAAGACCATTAGATTGATCAGACGGTGAAGATTTACTAAGTTATTAATGCTGATAAGCTAGATCTCAGAGAATATTCTGTAGATCCTATTTTTAGATAGAATTAGATATGATGTATCAGATTCTATGTAACCGATTGAAAACTTTTAAATAAAGACAAGATGTAACTCCAAACATAACGCAACAACCCTCAACACCCATGAGAAACAAGCTGACTGTGTAGCTTGCATTAGCCTTGTAAACCATTTTTTCATAATAAAATATTATCAAAACCTCCCCGTGCATTATCTTCTCTTTAAAGGTTTTTCACGTAAATCATGATATTTTTATTCTCTCATTCCCTCTCTTAATTATTCTTGATATTTTATATTATGATATAAAAACTTCACGATCAATTCTCAAAAACCGTAAATTTTTTTCTTTACATAGTCCTTACTACTGGCAATCAGCACGTACGCCAGGTATTCATAGTGCGCATGTAATGTTGTTGTCATCATATACATAACCCCAATTTAATCAAATACGAAATTTTGTTTTTATATTTTGTTTTCTGGTTATTATATGAGTTAGAAATAGAAAGTGTTACCGTTTCTATATTTGGGCAAAATATTTAATAAATGTGAAAATCT
>QANY01009873.1:688859-933859 GCA_003255025.1 Datisca glomerata
AGGGTGAAAAGTTAAAACTGTTCGGGTTTACTGACAGTGATTATGCAGGAGATCAAGATGATAGAAGGAGCACTTTGGGTTACGTTTTTCTGTTGGGCACAAGAGTTATTTCATGGTCTTCTAAGAAGCAACAAATTGTCACCTTCTCAACTACAGAAGCTAAATTTACTGCTGCAACAGCTTGTGCTTGTCGAGCTGTTTGGTTGAGAAGAATTCTTGAAGAGCTCCAGTTCAAGCAAGTGGAAGCTACTATAGTTTTTTTGTGATAACAGCTCGGCAATCAAACTCTCTAAGAATCCTGTGCTACACGGAAGAAGCAAGCATATTGATGTGAAATATTATTTTTTAAGAGATCTCAATAATGATGGAATAATCAAACTGGTTTATTGTCGAAGTGAAGACCAAGTTGCAGATATACAGACCAAGCCTCTCAAATTGGCTACATTTGTGAAGTTGCGTGGTCTACTTGGAGTGTGTTCACATGCTGCTCTAAAGGAGGACTTTGCAGAGGGTTAATTCTTTCTTTTAAACTGATATCTGTAGATTTCAGTTTAAGGGAGGGTATTAATATTTAAATGTTTTATTTCATATTTATTAATATTCATTGAAAGTCCTAGTTGTTGGTGGGTTAGACCGAGTATTTAGGAATTTGTTATTTGGTTTGTAGTTGAGAAAGTGCCTTAGTTGTGATACTATTTTATAGGAGTCGTGGTTAGTGTGTTCTGATGTAAAGCCTATTTATAGGCCTTTTTTATCAATTAAAAAAGAGACCGAGCTTTCCCTTTCAACAAGTCTCTATTTTTTTTCTTCACTTTGTACCAGTGCACTTTTTGCCTTTTCTCTACTCTGTATCAGTCCAAAGCAGTTGAATTTCTTTTTTAATGATCGAGATCAGCTCAAATGAAAAAATTATTCTTATTATTTTTTTTTTCTAATTTTAACAACTTATATACCATAGAGCCTATATTTTTAGTACATATTGATATAGATGTACCAAAATATTTTCCATGTAGAATACATTAGCTGTATTTTATACTGGTATATGGTATGTGAAAGATCGACCAGAAACTGTTAGGAAGATTCGCTCGTGCACAAGAAATCTAAATTTGGCTGTCAGGCATGTAATTATGCGACCCCAAAAAGAGAATGAACATCACAACTGGCTTGGTCAGGGTAGTGTCCGACCGGTTCATGCAGGCCGGGTCAGTTCCAGCCTCTCACCTTCCCAGACCCACCTTTTCCCCCCACTATATTTGCGTTTAATAAAATAAAGCATGGCTGACAGGTAAACCACTTTTTAATTATCAAAAGGCTATCTAATTATAATAATATTTTTCTTAATTATATAAAATAGTCTTTTTTTTCTTTCTTTTCAAAATTCTTGAATGATGTGGTCTCAATTGAGAGGGAGGCAACATGTCTCTTAAAGTGAGGAGCTACGTATCAGAAAATAATCCACGATTGATCAAGTTTTTGTAAGTGGAAAGCCAAGCAGAAAATTTTCATTTGCTATTTTCATATCTAATAATATATTATTAATTAAGTACTAATTTTTTCAGTTAATTGGTGTGATGTGGTTCTTTACAGATTTTTTTCGGGAGTTTTTTTAATTAAAAAACGTAATAGAAAAAGAGGAATTTAAATTGCAAAAGAGACACCCAGATAAAGATGGATTCCACTTGTTGGCTGTTACTTTTCTACATATGGTTCACACAATTTCCTCCCTTTTTCTCTACTGGTAAGCATTAGCGGCTGTTTGTGTTTAAATTAATTAAGGGCTATGTCTTATAATCTTATCTTAACTCACAATGGGATGAATTCACACAGATAATTAAATTCATATATATATATATATGAGTTTGAGTTATCATAATTATCATAATATATCAAATTTTGAGAAGAAAAAAACTATTTATTTTAATTGGTGTTGCAGAGTTCTGATTATAAAGAAATGCCAAATAATTAATGAGAGAAACTGTATATTGTAGTTTCATGTTTTGATTTCTCGGTATGAAATCAAACTCTATTACTTTAATTCACTTCTCAATTCTTGATAGTTTTCTCCATTATATTATTTTATTTACTTAAATTCCAAGATCCGATCGAATGATACTACATTTCTTTTCAAAACTAAAGCTGATCAGTACTTGTGATGAATGGTCAAGAATATGATGAGCATTAATGTGCGGTGACTGTACCGCTAGTAGAGATTATATATATTAATAGTGTGAGATTATATATTTTTTAATAGAGGAAGTAAGATAAATTAATAGAAAAATAAAAAAATAAGTTAATGGCTTAGCTATTATAGCAAGAGTATTTAGACACTAATAAAAAATTTCAACTTCAACTAACTGTTAATTAATTATAAATTAGTATTTTATTATTCATGAAATAATTTATTATTTATAAATTAATTAAAACATATGAATGATAATTGACGTGGCTGTAATTAATTAAAATTCAGTTTAGATTTTAGTAATCGTATTATTCCTCTGATGTGAATTCTTTGACATATAATAATGAGCATCTAATGAGAAAAATACAAAAGAAAAAGAAAAGAAAAAAAACTAGAAATGGGGTATAAAGTTAGTGAGTGAGAAGAGAAGGTGGTGGTGGGGTTGAAAGGTTTCATAGGGATTAAAAACACGCATGGTGCACCCACCACCTTCGCTCGTGCGCTCTATCTATCAATGGCGGTTTGGCCCCTCCCCCCCTTCAATTATCATCATTTAATCACTTCCTTCCAAAACATAAACTGTTGAAGTTCATTTTTCTTTATCTTTTTTTCTATTTTTCATCTCATCAGCAGAAAAATTAACCTTCACAAAAAGAACCCCAACGCAGGCAGAACTAAATCATTGACATTTATACAAATTTTCATTTCTATAAACACATTACATTGTGAAAGTAGCATAGATGTGGGGGGTTTAATGAAAATGAGGTGCATCGTTTAATGAAAGTACTTAATTGTCCTTGAATGTCTTCTAAAATACCTAGTTTTGAACAAATACCATTAACCCCACGTATGTCATAAGCAACCATTGACGTCTCGTTGGGTGCTCGGCGTTGGAAACTTATCCGATGTCGCACTGATCAATGCTGGCGACGTGCATCCCATATTTGATGCTACTTCCTTCTTGAGTTTAGGGTGATAGGGTAATTTCTTTTAAAAATGCTACTTTTAATGTTTTCAATCAATCTCATGCTAGCTTTCATGATGTTTTCCTTAAAAACTGCTGTATAAAAATCAAAAGAACTGTTAAGAATAATTGAAGTCAAATTGTTAGACCATGCGAATGAGTACTAAGTCACTCAATATTCAGAATAATATTGTGTTATCATGAGAGAGAGAGAGAGAGAGAGAGAGAGAGAGAGAGAGAGAGAGAAATAGCCATAGGGAGAAGAGAGAAGGATGTGGGAGACAGCCAAAAAACATATGAAGTTATACAACAGTTGACATAACGTCTTTTTAGCCCAATGTGGGACATACCCCTCCTTCTATATTTATATCTCTAGACATTCCCTTACCTCTTCACCCTCACTTGATCCTTTTCCATTTCCTTTCTCTCTTCTTCTTCACACTAAAATTAATTAAGTTTTGTAGAAAAAATATGGCGGATTCAAGCGGCTCAGCCAGTTTGAACAAGAGAATGTGGTGTTCAGTGCCAGAAAAACTACAACTGCATGGTGCAATGATAGCCTTGCAGTTTGGGTATGCTGGGTTTCATGTTGTGTCAAGAGCTGCCCTTAATATGGGCATGAGCAAGCTTGTCTTCCCTGTTTATAGAAACATCATCGCCTTGCTTCTCCTCCTTCCCTTTGCTTATTTCCTTGAAAAGTATACATTTCTCTTTTCCTTTCTTTTTATTTTTTTATTACTTCACTTCATTGATTAAGAATTTTAATTCATTGTTTTGATTTTGTTTGATCAGGAAAGAGAGGCCTGCGATTACTCTTAATTTTCTCCTCCAGTTTTTCTGCCTTGCACTCATTGGGTATATACTTATTCAACCCCATTATAAACATATAACACATAACATAGTATGAGTTAACACAGTGATTAAAAAAATATAATATTAAAGGATGGTTTTATTATTAAAGAAAAATGAGATCTTTGAGTCAAAATGTAAAATCAAATAGTTTTCTTTTGTGGTTTGCGTCACAGAATCACAGCAAACCAAGGATTCTACTTGTTAGGACTGGACAACACGTCACCCACCTTTGCATCCGCCATACAAAACTCCGTCCCGGCAATCACTTTTCTCATGGCCGTCATACTCCGGCAAGCCCTTCTCTCTCTTCCATTATATAAAACTTTACTAATTGTCTAAGTTACAAACTATAATTTAATTTAATTTTTTGATTCAGATTGGAACAAGTGAGGCTAAAGAGAAAAGATGGAATTGCAAAGGTGATAGGAACGATATGTTGTGTGGCAGGGGCCACAGTAATAACACTATATAAAGGGCCAACAATATATAGTCCAATTCCATCGCTACAAATTAACAGTAGTAGTAGCACATTTGATGAACCAATGGCAACAATGTTTTCATCACTTGGGGATGCAAGGGGAAAGAGTTGGACACTTGGGTGTATTTACTTGATCGGACACTGCCTGTCGTGGTCTGGTTGGCTGGTGTTACAAGCACCGGTTCTAAAAAAGTATCCGGCTAGGTTGTCGGTGACTTCTTATACTTGTTTCTTTGGGCTTATTCAGTTTGTTATTATTGCTGCTTTTGCTGAGAGAGACCCACAAGCTTGGCTTGTTCACTCTGGTGGTGAAGTCTTCAGCGTCGTGTATGCGGTCAGTTCCTTAACTCTCTTCTTTTTTAGTCCTCCCTCTCACGTGTCATGCTCCTTGGATTATCTTATATGTGTCCCACGTAGAATGATTTAAGAGTGAACCACTTTCATACCAGTACAATAAGATATACGTTCGCTTTCACGTTATCTTTAATTTACTTTTTATAAAATGGTTTAGATTAAAAGTTACCCAAATTTACAATTTAAGTAGGATAGTACTTGTGCCCTAACTCCTGACTAGATGAAGGAGCAACACATGTTCACTGTTAATGTCAACTAATCAAATGATTAATTTAATTTCTGTTTAAGTTAAGATGATTATGTTTCATCAGTAACTTTAATTTGATTATTCATAAAAAAGAATAAAACTTATAACTATTATCATTATTCTAACACATGGTACATGGTACGAGCTAGTTAATACACCTTAGCTCTAAAGAATGAGCTATTCCTCATCACATGCTTAGTAAGTATTTTTAATTGAAATAATACCGTGATACGATATTATAAAATAAATTGAACATTTTTTTGAACTTGTTTTCAATCGTAGTTTGGATCTGGTGAGTAACGTTGATGTATAGGAGTTATGAATTGAACAGATGATTTAAGTCTCGTATATATACATATTTCATGTGGTTGTAAGTTTGGAGTAAAATTGAAGACATAAATAATGTGGGAGTGGTTGGTATAAAGAAAGAGAAATAAGGGAAGTGTTAAGTAAATGGAGGATTCATTGAGTATTGATATTGATGGGGGAGTGGATATATATATAACTGAGCAGGGAGTGGTGGCATCAGGGATAGCATTCGCTGTACAGATATGGTGCATTGACAGAGGTGGCCCTGTGTTTGTTGCTGTTTATCAACCTGTTCAGACCCTCGTTGTCGCTATTATGGCTTCCTTTGCTTTAGGCGAAGAGTTCTACTTGGGCGGGTACGTCTCTACCTTCAAACTTACTATGAATTATGCATTTCTAAAGCATCCCAGCCTTAGGATCAGAGACCTTTCAAGACTCCATGAAGATGGTGGGACAGCTCCTTTGACTGATCCCCATCTTCTTCTTTGACAGCTCCACATGACCAAACTAGGCTCATGATCTGCACTACACGACAATACCACACGAGGGTATTGTCTACACGTGTACATATATGATATCTTTTACAGTATCGGTCCAGTACCCGTATTTATTATTGGATCATCCTTTTTGACGTGATGCAATCTAATAAAGGATGTAATTCTGGTAAAGACATAGATGCCGTAACCTCACTCGCCATATAAATCTAATTAAAAATATTTTAAATCTGTTTATTTTAATGGGTCCGTCTAGTATATATAGCCCATATGCTGTATAAGAGCTGTAAATTTTGTACGTGTACGAAAACTAACTACATATTTACCAATTTTAGGTACATGCATGTGTCCTTAGTAGTATATGTGTTGTACCCTCGAAACATGTTTTTAATACACAAAATCGAATAAAAAAGTAATAGGCAAATACTTTAGACCAGCCAAATAAAAGACAATTCCATTATATATTAAGATACATGAGGAGACAGAAAGAGAGAGTGAGAAATAGAGAGAAACTGTGCACTTCTTTTCTCTATTCTCACAACTGATCTGTTTTTCTCTTCAGTATGTTATTGTTACGGTAACGTATAATTGTTCTCAAAGAACTACATATAGTATAATTCTTAGGAGTGTAACAGTAATATGATAAAGAGTAGGGACATTATTGCAAATCATGATATGCTTGTTTCTGTTCTCATTGAAGAATATTTTTTTAATTGTGGGGTGTGATGTACAGGATTATTGGTGCGGTGTTGATCATAATAGGATTGTACCTTGTGCTCTGGGGGAAAAGCGAAGAAAAGAAATTCATCCAATTGGAAAAGGCATTGATTCAGTCTTCTCAGGAGCACGGTAACAATAGAACAACCACTACTCATATCAAGACGTCCCTTACTCAGCCACTCCTCCCTCCATCATCAGAACACGTTTGACCATCAATTTCCCAACTTTTGACTACCATCGTTGGATTAAAATATCCATATCAGCAGGGCTTTGTGTGTGTAGTATGAAGATTTCATCTTCTTCTTTTTTTCAACTTTCTTTTTGAATCAATATTCGCTTTTCTAGGTTGAGTTTTAAAAAAAACAGTTAAAAGAGAGATGATCTTGATGGGATGAATATGATGATCAATGTCACCTATGTGGGCCAACCCATATGCTTTATATATTAATCTATGGTTTGATTTATGGAGAGAAATGATATGGGCATTTTGGGTATTATATTGTGACTTGTGAACATCAATCTTCGTCATATTTTTCCAACAAAAAAGGGCTAATATTTTAATATGATCCTCTATCAATATCATAAATTACAATCTTATAAAAATGGGTCCTATTTTAGAAAACCCATTATTAATATCGGTAATGATTTATCCTTACATCATCTCATATGAATCCAATCATCCTTATACTTGGCTGGAACCAATAGAGCTCGTAACTTTTAAGGGGCCAAACAAAATAGGTTAACAGCTTGTTGGTGGTCTTGAGAGTTATTCCATAATCTTAATCAGTAAAAAAGAAATTGAAATTAGCTATTTTGGCAGGGATGCTCTACAATCGCTACAAGACCATTTGTAGAAGTACAATCAATAATGATGAAAAAACAGTTAAACAATCAGCTGCTTTTGTCAGTGTCTGGTGCGTCCAAGACATGAGCATGAAGACAAATAGTCTAGGTAAGATGATTAAAATGGATCTCAAATCACATTATTAAAATAGAACACCAACCATTTGGGGTCCATAAACCATGATTATTGGCATTAGTCTCCTTTTCCAAAAGGCGTTTTTTATAATTAAGTTGATCCAATCCCATGCTGGTTTTTCCCTTTAATGATGTGAATGGCATCCAGTTTTCTTACTTCCATTCTTCTTTGCTGTTTTCAATTTCAAGAGACTTTCGGGTGTCTTATAGTACTATTTTGGTTAAAACAGGAAGGACATTTTGTGTCCAAATTGTTAGTCTTGATTTGTTCAGAATCTAAATTTTGTCGTCGAACCTTTTACTGTATCAAAAATTAAACTGAGTTAATTACATATTGATGGTGTTCAGTTCATTTGAATGGAATATAATGAGAGGAAATGAAAATATAATTAAGATTATTTATAAAAACGCATTCTCATAGTTTAATCACAAACTTATGTTCCTCTAGTTAAAAAGTTGTTTGGTTTTTCTCAACAATTGCAGTTTGGGAAATGATGAAACTTAGGTGATTGCTGCATCAATATTTTCGTTACTGGCCATCTTCAAGAGTCATTTGGAGTTCATTTAGAATTGCCCATTCAATCGTTTCTCTGCTTGTATTTTTCCTTGGTTATAGTGGTTTTAGCTCTCTTGTTAGATATTCATATGCGGTAACTTCTTCATTCATTATTCCCTTTTGCTCTGTGTTATTTGAGATACTGGAACAAGACAACGGTCTTGGTAAACTCTCATTTTTGTCTAAAGTTCTAAGATTCTATTACTGGTCTACAGATAAGATATAGTTTCACCAATTTTCTTCACATATGCAGATACTTGCAGTATGCTCAAATACTCAATATAACTTCAAATAAAAAAAATTAAGCTTATAATCATGTAATTTAATTTGGTTACACTACCCTCTCCAATATTTTATTATCGCCATCATTATCAAGATCAACCATCGATTCCTCTCCCACTCTTAGATCCACAATCTTTCTCCCTTTAAAACTGGAAGCAACCCACAAGTAAATCAAGAAATTAACCCCATTAATGGAGGTTAATACCCAATATAAATAATCAAGCTTACTACTATTAAGATCATTCTTTAACCAACCTTTAGCTTCACCACCACTCCCAATCCTCACTATCTTAACAATCGCAGAACTTAGCCAACTCCCAATCCCTATCTCACTCAAAAACAAAGCGCTGCTTATGCTACGTGTCCCATCCGTGGCTTCATCATAGAAGAATTCTAATTGGCCCACGTAAGTGAACACCTCAGCACTCCCCATTAGAAAAAACTGCGGAATCAGCCAGAACACGCTCGTGGTCTGGGCTTGGGAGTAATGGTCTTCGCGTCGTTTCTTTTCGACCAATGCGGCGGATGCCATGGCGAAGATTGAGATGAAGAGTCCAACGCCCATTCTTTGCAACGACTTGATGCCGCGGGGGTGCCCGGTGCGGTGGCGGAGGAAAGGGACGACGAGTTTTTCGTAGAGGGGGACGAGGAGGACGGCGTTGATGGCGCTGAAGACGGGGACAGATCCGGCGGGGATTATGAAATGGGGGCCAAGACGGCGGTCGGTGATGGTGGCTTGGCTGATGAAGAAGGTGGAGAGCTGGGAGAAGGAGATGGAGAGGGCTATGGTAGATGCCCATATGGGGAGGATTCTGATGAAGGACTTGAATTCTTCGACTTGTGTTACAGTGCACACTCTCCAACGGCTTTGTGTTGTTGGGGTTTGTGTTACTATTGCTGCTTTGTCTAAAAACCTGCAATTAATTTTACAATTTGTACAATTTGATTACGTACATAGCTTAGGCTTACACACAGACTATAGGATTGTAAACCCATAACGCTGAATAATAAAATTGACTCACCTGTATTGGGTAGTGTGAGGTAGCTTTCTAGCACCAAAGATATCAGACTCTTTATTCTTCACTTCAAACAGCTCCATTTCACTTCCAACTTCAACTCCCCTAAAATGGTTCCTAATAGAGGCCACGCCCACTTGAAGAAACCTAGTAAAAGGACTACCCATTGGCTGTTGATACCTATAGTACCTAAACCCAGCAGCCAAAATCAAAATCGAGCAGCACATTGCGCCAGTTGGCAAACCAAATCCCCACACCCACCCTTTCTTGTCTTCAACATAAACCAACAGAGTAATTCCAAAGAGAGCCCCCATGTTTATTGCGAAGAAGAACCAATTGAAGAATGAGTATTTTTTCTGGGCTTCTTTTTGGTCCGATTCGTCGAATTGGTCAGCCCCAAAGGAGGACACGCATGGCTTAATTCCGCCTGTTCCAAGTGCTATTAGAGCTAATGCGCCGTACAGGAATGCCGTTTGGCCTTCCGTTGCTTTTATGCATGGCTTGGCTGTGCATGGTGGTGGCCGTAGGCTGTCTATTGAGGCTGAGAGTGTCAACAATACCATTCCCTGGCGGACGCAAAGTAGTAGCAGATCATGAGTGAGAAACAAGCCGACTTTCTTCGTTTAAACCTTTGTCCAACCCAGCCCAAGCCTATATCTATTTTATAGGGCCAAGCTAGTGTCTTACTGGACTCCTAATCCTAGTATCCAATAATGTAAATTATAGTGAATGAAAGATTTTTTTTTACCTATAAAGTAATTAATTTTAGTTAAGCTGTAAATTAGTAAAAGAATTCTGAAATCTCAATCAAATCTAAATGAATGATCATTTTTCAACTAAGGAAATAGAACATATATTAAACTCAGTTAAGAATGCGAAATATGAATTTACTACAAGATTTATAGTATTGACTTACCAGAAAATAGACGCAGGAGAAGATGATAATGGTTTTGAAGCGGCCTAAGTAGGAATCAGCAAGAAATGCACCAAAGATGGTTAAAACATAGGCGGCTCCAATCCAATCAGTTACATGTGTTGCTGCTTCTGGCAGCGATTGTTTCATTTCCAATACCAAGTATGCCACCATGTTCACTGCTATTGCGAAAAATGCTAGCCTTTCAGCCACCTCATTCACTGCCCCCCCCCCCCCCCCCCNCCCCCCCCCCCCCCCAAAAAAAAACATTTTTCACTTTAATAATTGAAAATCGTAAATACAGATTCTCTGTTACTGTACAAAAATATACAGACATGTATGAGTGCGAAAGAGAGAGCGGGAGGGAGAATAAAAAATAAGTTGGAACAACTATAAAAATGATCCATTTCCTAACTCAAGTTGCAAAAATGTCCAGAAATATTTTTTATTGCAAAATGGCCGAAATATGATAAATAATAATTTACCACTGTGTAATTTTGGTAAACATATTATTTGCCACGGTCATATTTCGGCCATTTTAACAAATAAAAATATTTTCGGCCATTTTTGCAACTCCACTCCCGAAACATGTATTTTCCTGCTATTTTCGCAAAAATAAGTTGGGAGAACTGCAAAAATGACTTCTTTCTTAGCTCAAGTTGTAAAAATGTCTAGAAAATTTTTTATTACAAAAATGCCAAAATATGGTAAACTATTTATTTACGAGTGTGTAATTGCGGTTAATTCAATTATTTACCACGGGCGTATTTCGACCATTTTTACAAATAAAAAAATTTCAGCCATTTTTTCAGCTCCACCCGGAAACATGTATTTTCCTGCTATTTTCCCAAATATCTCTCTCTACCCCTTTCCCCTTTCTTTCTTTTTACTCTTATGTATGAAACATTCTTAGTATATAAACTAAGAATGTAAAAATATTAATTAATTCACCTATGATAAATGGCGAGGCCTTCCAGCCTCCAGTTGTTTGCTTATTTGCAACTCTCCCTTTGTAATCCACACATCCATTACTTACCAAAGTCTGATCCGTATCTCTTCCTTCCTATATTTTTGAAAAAACAAACACTTCCAAAGGGTTAGTAAGAAAATTCTCTGTTCAATTTGTTTTTATTTTTCTTTTCTAAAACTGAAAATCTGTTCTTTAAATTACTGACAAGATAAAACAATGATAAAATATGCGTAAACGCACTATTAAAGAAGGCTTATTTACCTTGAATACCTTTTTATAACTTTGATTCATGTCTTCAGATTTGTCAAGTGAAGTCTGAATGAAGGAGTTTAGATATGTGTCAGCAGCAGGGTGGATTTTCTCCATAGCTAGGAAGACTAAGATATGTGTACGAAGCTTAAGTTGTTTATATATATGTATATATATACACACACGTACGTGTATACATGTGTATGTGAATATGTAGGGACTCAAATAATTGCAAAGAATATTAATTTTATTTAATCAAAATGTTAAATTACGATAAGGCGAGATTAAAAACTTTCTGCTTGGACTTATTTTGAAGAGGACGGCAGATAAATATTAAGGGTGTATATATTGTGTTTGGAAAATTTTCATTAATTCGTCAAGTAATCTGATTATAGGTGTCTTAAAATAAAATTTTATTTTAAACATAAAATAAAATAAAATTTTATTTTAAACATAAAATAAAATAAAATTTTATTTTAAACATAAACATAAAATTTTATAAAATTTTCCAAGTGTATCGCTGGTTGCAAGGATGAATTACAATTTTGAAGAAATAAAAGTTAGGAATTATTCAATTCAAACTGCCGTCTTGAAAATGGTTGGTTGATGGGACAGGTCAAACTGTCTATTTGTCCCTGTCGTTAGCTATCATTTTTTACATTACAGTTTCATGTTAAAAACTCTAAGCTTTTACTTCAATTCAGAATTTTAGTTAACGAAAAAGAATGTGAAATCTTAATAATCCACGTCATTGTTATGAGTTATTAATACATAACCTACATAACATAACAATTATATGTTGGTCACTGGCTAGGGCCGACTAGACTGGTTTTGGTGGTTTAAGCAATTTGTCTCTAAATCAACTTATCTATTTTCCTGACGTGATATTTCAACAATATTAAGAGTTACCGTCCAAAAATCTTTCGATAAAACCGTAAAACCGATTGAACAAGACTAAACTTGCACTATTCGTGATCCAAACATTAGACATGCACTAATCTCATAAAAATTTTCTTCATGATCATTGTTGAATTGCTCTTCACATTATTCCTAAATAGGGGAACATGTAGTCGTGCTTCAGTATCACCATGACTAAAAGGTATGTTATATCGATAGAACGAAATTTCATCATGGGTGGGGATTATATTCTCATCTGTCATCGATATGAAATTAATCAACCTAGTTGTGAACATTATTGTTGTAACCTAGAGGAAACGCTCTGATGACAGATGATATGGATTTTCCTTGAGAATAACCAAAATTATGCTCATAAGGCAATCAAAGTAGATCAGAGCGGAACAAAATATAGTGATGAGTACGTAAATGACTTTACTATATGTAGCAGGCATAAGGGCGCTTTCCTAAATTCGTAACAATAAGACTAAATAAATTTTGAGAGGCCTTACCGAAATGAAACTCTTAGTTTTGTTCGACGTAGAGCAAGGTACAAAAATGCTATCATATCATATGATATTAAAAATTAGTAACTGAACTAAGAAGAAAGACTTTGAAATTATTAATCTCACAATGAAAAACAAATCTTCTTACCTTAAAGTACATGATTAGTCTCAAAGAAATATGATACCTTCACCGATTTCATCACCAAATGGAGAAGAATTAGTCAGGGAAAGAAAGGAAGAAAGGAACCGCTGAGAGGAGATATAGGCTGAAAGGTGTTTTTGAAGAAATGAGGAACAACGAATGAAGAGGTATAGAAAGTGTTTGGCCGCACGGTAATTATAAGAGACAACTCAAGTTCAAAACTTTGTTTTTCTGTTTTGTTTTTCTAAAGTAAATCTAAATCTGGCAAAGTGATGTGTGTGTGAACTGTGAAGGATTCACAGACTAGAGATAAGAATCCTCCAAGCTACTCTATGTAACAACTTTTGAAGAAATGAAAATAGATCGGTGATATTAGCTAAAAATTGAACTTTGGAATTAGTTATGCTTTGGAATTAGTTATCCTTGGATGTTACGTATAACATCCATTGACTATAAAACTAGTTGATTTTTGAAATAACATAACTGAATTCTCTCTGTAGGATACACTATCAAAGCGATAATGATAATATCTATATTTATATCTATACTATTTTAAACGACGTTTAAGTGAGAGAAACTTTTGATTTTACTTTTTACCATTTAAGCTCATTTACTTCATTTACATAATAAATTTTATAAATAGTTTACAAATTTAATATTTTTATGATATTGTGTAATTAGGAGCATCAATGTCTATAAAGATTAATTTTAAGATCTTTTATATACAATAAATATTTATTTTTTAGTTCATAATAATTTGTTCTTTAGTAATTTGTAAAATCTGAATTATGTAATATTCATGTTATTAGCAACATAATCATTCATACATATGAATTTAGATAATGACATTAATATATTTTTCAACAATCTATTAATGATACACTCATTTCTTAGGAATTTTATAAATTGATAATTACTTTTTATAATATTCACAAAGTAATGCTATATAGTATAATTTGGAACATCTACTTTTAGTTTAACATATCTTTCTTTATGTATACTATATTAGAGCATTAAAGCTTCTAATATATATAAAATCAAAAATTTATTTTCTTATATTTCTAATGAGTAACCACATAACTAATTTTATATATAACGTGCAAGATATGTTGTTTGGTGAGAATCTTATGTTATCAAAGTATGTGAGTATGTATTGTACGTTATTTAATTTAATGACTAATATAAATCCAAATTTATAAATACTAAGAATTAGTACATTATATCTTACTATACAGTGAAGAAAGAAAATGAATATGTTCAAATCTTTTTTATCAAATAGTGAATCAACAAAAAAAACTAGACTTTTCACGTACAACACACGTACGTTTCTAATAGTTAAAAAAATGTCAGGTCTCACACAAATGTGATCTGTGTAACATGCAACCCAATCTAATTTTTTTTATTAACTTACTACAACATTATTTACCAATCACTATTCTCCACTTATATTTGATTTTATTAGTAAATGTATTTCTTTCATACATCTTTTTCCTAAAAATATGTTTTTATATCATGTTGTAACTCAAATTTGACAAGCATATATGTCATGCATTTGTAACCTAATATCGTTCACACAAAGATGACAAAATGATGACAAGTAGAACTCAAATCTGAAAAGCATACATGTCATGCATTTATAATTTAATTTCCTTCACACAAAGGCGACAAAATGATTACAAGTAGCACCAATGGGCCCATGTATGGATCCTCGCCGAAGAGCCTCTAAAACTTAAATCATTGCTGTGTATGTATTGTAGCAGAGTTTTTACTAAGATGAAACTAAGCTATATTTGTAGATTTTGGTACTTGTAGGGTGGGGACTGACTTTGACAAGGGACCTCACTACAAGAAAAACCGTCAATTGCGATGGTTATATGGCGACGGTTGATTCAATCTTCGCTAAGTGTAGAACAAGGGGAAGAAATTGTGACGGTTTACCCAACTGTCACAATTGTTTGAGTTTTACTGACGGTTTCTGGAAAACCGTCGTCGAAGGACACATATGGTGACAATTTACCTAAACTATCATGATTAATTCTATTATTTACTTTAATTTTACGATGGTTCAGAGGAAGCGTTGCAATTCGTTGAGCACTGGCGACGATTTTCCATTGATTGCATTTTTTATTTTCATATTGTGACGGTTATGCTAAACCGTCGCAATTAACTGAGAAATTGTGATGGTTTATGTGAATCGTCGCTACAGAGGTTATTGGAGGCGGTTCAGACAAACCGTCAAAAAGTGCATTGAGGTTACTTAAACGGTGTCGATTTTTATTTTTTAATTAATATTACGATCTACGACGACGATTATTTAAAACCGTTGCCAAAAGAAACTCTAAATTAAAATCATCCCTGTGTCTTCTTCCCCATTTTTCCACTTTCCCCAACTCCCTCATCTTCGCAGGCGCGCGATTCTTCCCCATTTTCGACAAAGATCTCAGCCCTGTGGTCCTCCTCGTCGTAGCTCAACCACGTGGTCCTTCTCGTCGTAGCTCAACCCCAATCTCAGCCCCATGGTTGTCCTCTCCATAGGTCAACCCTGATACCTTCATTCTTCTCCATTAATTTTCTTATTTTTAGGTATCATTATGCTCTCCAAAGTGATGTGAAATCTAATTCAGTTCTGTTTTTCATATACTAGATATTATCTGATTCATTTTTTTTCATATACAAATCTCTAGATTTTTTTTCATATACTAAATCAGTTTCTTAGTGTCTTGTGTTTCAATTCATTTTTTGTGTTTGATTATTTAGTCATGGTTATTTTGTTTTGTTTTTCTAGTGATATTTTTGTTGTGTTGTATAAAATAAAAATATGGTCTTGTTATCTCTCTTGATAATGGTTGTTTCGGTTATACTTTTCTTTTACTAATTAATAACAATTTTAATGCTCTCGCATTGGCTTATTCCTAAAACTGAATTCAAATGATGTGTTCTAGATTTAATGAATACAATTCTTTTTTAGTGGTTGGGTTTAATTTACTTGAACTGAAATTATGGTGGTGATTTTTTTAAAAGTGGTCGGAAAGACCTTCAAAACTAATCAATAACCAAGATGTCAGCCACAACCGGGGGGCTGACTCCCTCCAATACAAGTCCATCAAAATAGATAAACCGAAATACGAAAGCCTATGGGCTGCTTCATTACATAATCTAGGGACTGAACATGTTGTATAGAATAAAAAAATATGGTATTTTTCTCTCTTCTAATGATGATTGTTTCAGTTTTGAGAAAAAACATATTAATTAGGGGAGTGCAATTAACTGCTTGAGAAAAATTTCCTTTCCTTATTTAGAGCCATTCTCTTTGTTAAATCATTATACGCATTCTTTCAACTATTACGGTAGAGTACAAAAAACACTCACATGTTGTGTCCATAAGGACTATATATATCCTTAGTTTATGATGTTTCCTAAGTTAAAAGTAGGATATAGGCTTAGAAAAATATAGAAACAGGAAAGACAACAAAATTGCTTCTTGATACATGTAAATTAATTATGGGTGAGTGTATGCTAAAAGGTGTAGTGTTAGTTTTGATTGTTCTGTTTGTTTAGTCTTCTTTATGCTTTGAGATTTGCAATGGATAAGAGTTGGAATACAAAACCTAATTTATCAATTAGATTGATGAACTTGGACACGGTATTGGTTCTAAGAGAGATGTAAAAATCGCAGGGGGCAGTGCATTGGGATGGTGAATTTCAGAAATTTACAATATATAAGTATATGTGTAGATTCTATAATTATTATATAAGGGATTGCAATAGGGTTGCATCCTCTAAGCTTAACCTAATTATAGTGTGTGATTATTCAGAGCAAGAAAAATGTTTTCTCTTTCCCCCTCCCTTGTTTAAAGAGCCCACACTCTATTCCTAGCAATATCCTCGTGAGATATACTTCCGAATCGTACGAGTGGTTGTTGGTGTGAAGAACAATTAAAGTTCTGCGAATCTTAAGAACGAAGAACGCGAGACAATTAATTAGATCCCACCAATTCAAAAATTCTCCATTACAAGAAAATGTAAAAATTGTTTCTATCTCTTCTCGATACGTTTATCTAAATATGTATGATCGTTGTATGGTTTAATATTTAATATGATTAAATATTTGTTTTGAATATTTTTATATATTCCACCTATGAACCGTTCGTGGTTTATTAATTTTTTATCAAATTTTAAAACCTAATCTAACAGCTTAGAGCTGACAGTACAATTGACAAGTACAAAGTTCGGTTGGTAGCTAAAGGTTATCGACAGAAAAAGATACAAATTTATTTGATATTTATTCTCCTATGACGAGGATTATTTCTATTAGAATGTTGATCGTGATAGCAACTATACATAATTTAGAAATCCAACAAATTGATGTAAAAACTACTTTCTAGAATGGAGAATTGGATGAAAAAATTTACATGGAACAACCTAAAGGGTTTGTGGTCAAGGTCCAAGAGCGAAAGGTGTGTAAGCTTGTCAAATCTCTTTATGGATTAAAACAAACTCTCAAGTAGTGGCATGAAAATTTTGACCACACTATGCTCTCGAATGGTTTCTCTATAAACGAGTGTGACAAATGTGTCTACATTAAATGTACTAGTGACATGCTTGCCAGAGTATGTTTATATGTTGACAACATGCTCATAATGTGAACAAATAATTATATAATATCTTCTACCAAGAAGATGTTGAATTCTAATTTTGACATTTAAGACATAGGTCTAGTAGATGTCATTCTTGAAATCCTTTTAAAGAGAACTTCTAACGAATATATCCTTACAGAATCTCATTATGTAGAAAAGATCCTAAAGAATTTCGACTAATTTGAAAGAAAATCAGTTGTGACTCCATTCGAACTGTAAGTTGAGAAAGAATAATGAATTTGGAGTATCTCAGCTAGAGTACTCACAGATCATTAGAAGTTTGATGTATATCATGAATTGTACAAGGCCTGACATTACCTATTCAGTAGGAAGGCTTGCAAAATATATGAGTAATCCTAGACGTGATCCCTGAGATGTACTAGTTAGGGTACTTAGATACTTGAAATACACAATTGACTATGGATAGCATTATGCGATGTATCCACCCGTGCTCGAAGTATTTAGCGATGCTAATTGGATATCTGACAGTCTAGAAACTAAATCCACGAGCGAAGATGTTTTTACCCTAGGTGGTGGAGCTATATCTCGAAAGTCTACGAAGCAGATTTGTATAACTCATTTTATTATAAAATCTAAACTCATAGCATTGGATAAGGCTGACGAAGAAGCCAAATGGCTTAGAAATTTTATGGAAGACATTCCAGTGCGGCCGAAGCCTATGTCAGCCATATGTGTACACTGTGATAATATATGGCTACCATATTTAGAGTGAAGAATAATGTGTATAACGGTAAGTCTACAGATTTAATTTTCTATTTCCCGTTTCTAATTCTCTGTAATTATCATTTAATTATTTTGTAATCGTTCAGTTGTAATTGTTTATTTGTAATCATTCCATTGCAGTATATTTAATGATTGCTCTACGGGTCCAACAACTACTTGTCTCAAGATCTAAAGCTACATTTCAGATGTTTGTCACGTGTCTCATTATCCAAAGCCAACCTGACCCATGCACACTGAATGACCAGATCATTTGCCTTTGCAAGTGGAGTAGCTCGTGATCTCATCATTGAGTGGAACAACACTAGACACATCATTCAATGTTGGGATTTTGTCTTTCAACGTTACAATTATCATTACACACATATAAAAATTTACATGTTTCTTGTTAAGATTGGTTTGAGTAAATTACTTGTCACTAACCATTGCCTGCCCTATTAATGCCGCATACTTTATGTTGGCTCAGTCTCGTCATACTAAATACAGCCAACAACATGTCAATGCCCTGCAAGAAAAGCTATCTACAGCCACAGTTTTTATAGTCTATATCGATGGTTTTTAACCATCGAAACGTTATGGCGATGGTTTGTAAACTGTTGGGATCGCCGCCATCAGGGTTGCATTGTCGATTTGACAACCGTCGAAGGACCATCATGAAATATAAATCTATGCGACGGTTTATGAACTGTCACTCTTGTTGCTATGCTTTCCACGATAGTTTATGAACTGTCATGATACAGATGAATAACGACAGTTTTATAACCGTCGCTATTTAGTCATCCTTTGTCTTTTCACGACGGTTCTAGAACCGTCCCGAAAAGCACTGCTTTGCTCTTCTACTTTTCATTTCCACATATTCAAAAAACTCCTGCATATATATATATATATATATATATATATATATATCAATTTTAACATCTTATATATCTCCACAACAACATAGCAGTATCATTCTACAAAGACTATAAATACAAATATCTAATGAATTCAAAGTATAAAAATAGATTTTCGATACAAATTATCCAATGAATTCAAAGTGTAAAAATTCATAATAACAATCATAAGTATTAAATAAAACTCAATCATAAAGTCTACCCTAGTCTTTACAGGAGTCCTGCATAAACTTCGTAAGTAATCTTAGCTGAGAACGCATCTATGAACATTCAGCTTACAATTGAGGCACCCTTATTGATTGAGCCTCCAACTCAGCTACTCGTGTACGTTGGGATTCTAACTCAGCTTATAAATGGGAATAATCTTGCCTGGACAATTCCCCACGGTAACGCGAGAACATTGTAGTTGGAGTTTCCCCAAGTCCTAATGAACGCATATATCCATCACCCGATCCTCTCTCAAAGGTAAAGTTCATAAACTTATTTACTCCATCTTGATATGCCTTACTAAATCTTGTGTTGATTAAAAGTTATTTTGACATTAATGTATATAAAAAAATATGTTGTGAGAACGTAATTAAATGAAAAAAAACTATTATGCAAATGCATTTATTAATTAATTAATTAATTTCTTTTATTTACTAATTATCCAATAACTAGAAATTAACAAATTAATTAATTTGCACATTAGTTTTGGTCTTCACTAATTTAGCAATGACACTCATCATATATGGGTTCGGAAAATGTACCTTGGTCCAAAACACATTTTTGGTCTAACTAATGTTATTTATCATTCATGTAGTTATGAACTACTCCTAAGACTGAATGGACTCACATTAGTAAAGCTATGAGATTCAAATATACGGCTAATTTATCTCCATAAATTCCTGACCTATTTAATCTCGACATCGTACGACTCCATCATAGGTCTGATGCCGAATCAACTCTTGATTCATGCACGCTACATTTTCTATTGGTGTAAATAAACATCTTTACATGGTCCACATAATATTTTATGATATTACCCTTAGTGAATATCAGTAACAAGAGCGGGATGTAAAATTATCATTTTACCATTCTAATTATTATTTTCTTAACTTCTTTATTGACTATGAATAAGAAAGACATATCAGTGAAGTGTCTTATACAGTTCACATTGACTTATTCAATGACTCATGTCATCGAGTACTAGGCATGGTTTATATATTCACACATCCATCAATAAAGTATAAGCTGATATTGTTGCTATTACAATCTTACCATGAATTCTCTATCTATGAATCACGATCCCAACAGCCGAGGTATTGTCTGGCAATTCAAACTCACTCTTTTGGCGTATCCAAAATCACAAGTAACTAGGTCAAGTTTCATATTCACATCAGTGTGTAACAATTAGATTTAGGGCTAGATAAACGGTTTTGCTCTAAACTAATTTGTTACTGGTCTATTCAACATGTTCCATAATATGTCTAGGTCAAACGTTAAAGTCTCCACTCCCATGCTCCGAGACCGACATCATTTGGTTCAACCTAACAGTCATAATCAGACTCGATTGCCCAGTCGATCCTAAGACTACGAATGACATTCTAAACTATTTCCGAAGAGTTTATCTAGAAGACCATCTGTCTTTATTCTTCTTACACTAATAAGAATTTCAGAACTTAAGTAAATTATAAACACACTTTAATTAAAAGAAAATTTTCATTAATTCATAAAATTAAATAATACATAAATGTCAGAGAAATAACTAAATACTCATAAATAGTTATTACGTCATATTTTGTAGACATAATTCCAATAATCTCCCACTTGGACTAAAGTAGGCGTGTACAATCTCGTATCTCGATACCCCCCAGATGACCGTCAAAGATTTTACTACTTAAAGTCTTGGTAAATGGATCTACCGGATATGTGCATACTACAACATCTCCGCGCTGAACAATCTCTCTTATGAGGTGATCTTTTCGCTCTATGTGTTTGGATCTTTTGTGGCTCCTAGTTTCCTTCGTGTTTGCTACAACCCCACTATTATCGCAATCAAGTGTCATCGACTTGTCAGCATCTAGAACGACTTCTAGAGTCTTCAGAAACTTTTTAAGCCAAACAACCTCCTTTGCAACTTCACAAGCCGCCACATAATCAACTTCCATGGTAGAATCAGCAATGCAAGATTGTTTGACACTTCTCCATACTACTTCCCCACCATTCAAGATGAACATCGATCTTAAAGTGGACATTCTAGAATTCTTGTCTTCTCAAAAATCAGAATCAGTATAACCCACCATATTCAAGTCAGTGCCTGAACATACAAGCATGTAGTTCCTTATTCTCCTAAGATACTTGAGGATATGTTTGACGACATTCCAATGCTCGAGTCTAGGATTGGATTGGAAACGACTCACAACGCCCACGATGTAGCAAATATCTGGCCTAGTGCAAAACATCGCATACATGAGACTTCCTACTACTGAGGCATATGAAATCTTTCTCTTGTCTTCCTCTTCTTGAGAAGTCTTGGGAGACTACTCCTTGGAGAGACTGACTCCATGCCTAAAGGGAAGATATCCCTTCTTGGAGTCTTACATACTAAAGTGATCTATAACCTTATCAATATAAGATGCTTGAGACAGTATCAATTGTCTATTCTTCCTACCTAAGACAAAGGCATCTTCTTTAAGATTCTTCAAATTAAATTACTTTGCAAGCCAAATCTTGACATCGGATAATTTTTCGACATCATTCTAAATGAGTAGAATATCATCCACTAACTATTCAAAATCAAAGTTCTTGATAGTTTCATCGAATCTTATATTCTACGATCAGGACATTTGTCCATAAATGGACTCCAGTAGTTCGCAAACCTTTCCCTCTTAGCCTTTCTCCATAAACCCGTCTAGTTGAGCCATATAAATGCTCTCTTCAAGATTTCCATTTAGAAAAGAATTCTTGACATCCATCTACTAGATTTCATAATTGAGGGTAGCAGTAATGGACAGAAGGATTCGAATGGACTCAAGCATAGCCACCAGCTAGAAGGTATCTTCAAATTCAATACATTCCTCTTGGGTGTAGCCATTGGCTACTAGCCTAGCTTTGAATGTTTCCACATTCCCATCTGGACCTCCTTTTTTCTTATAAATCCATTTACACCCTATAGGTTTTTCCCCTTCAAGAAGATCTACAAGCTTTCAGACTCTGTTCGAGTACATTAAATGTATCTCGACGTTCATGGCTTCTTATCATAGGTTTGCTTCAGGACCAGCCATGACCTGTGAGTAGGAAATACGTTCATCATGATCCTTATCTAAGACTACTATAAAGGCATCTCCATAAGATATGTTCCCGTCTGGTTGTCTCACAACCCTCCCACTACGTCGAGGCTCAATAAGCTCTGGCTCCTGTTGTGGTTCTTCCATTATTGAATCGGGAACAGGTCCCGATTGGGGAGTCGGTGTCCTCCCACTCAATAATTCTTCTAGCACAAGTGTACTTCTCGGCTTCACACTTCTTATATAGTCTTCCTCAAGAAAACATGCATTTGTGCTCATAAATGTTTTCTTGTCGGTTGGACTATAAAAGACGTATCCTTTCGTTCCCTTAGGATGTCCTACAAACATGCATAATTCTGATCGACTGGCCAAATTTCCTGTCTTCAGTCTTAGAATGTGTGACGAGCATCCCCATATCCTAACATGGCTTACATATGACTTTTTTCCACTCCATCTTTCATATGGTGTACTAGACACTGTCTTTGATGAAACTTGGTTCAGAACATATGTCATTGTTTCCAAAGCATATCCTCAGAACAAATCTGAGAGGGATGAGTAACTCATCATGGATCTAACCATATCCATCAGAGTTTCATTCCTTCTATTTAACGCACTAATATGTTCTGGAGTGCGTAAGAAAGAATACGTTTTTCCTTAAGAAAGACTTTAAACTCTCCTAGAAAGTACTATCCACTACGATAGCCTTGTACTCCTTGAACTTTTCAAAGGTTTCAGACTTTTGGAGCATTAGATAAACATGTCTAAAACGCGAGTAGTCATATGTGAAGGTTACAAAATATTTATAACCTCTCCTTACTTGGATATTCAATGGCCCACATACATCCCTATGTACCAGCTCGAGGCATTGAATGGCTCTTTCACCCGTCGCTGAAAATTGTCTCTTGGTCATTTTTCCTTCTATGCAAGATTCACATATGGGTAGTGATCTCACACTTAAAGTTTACAACGAACCATTCTTTGCAAGTCTTTTAATCTTGTCTAGGCTAATATGATCGAGATGCAAGTGCCACAAGTAGGTTATATCGATTGAGTTGGACTTCAACCTGTTACTATCCCTTTATAAATCAGTATTTACTTTAGTGTCACATAACATTGGAACTTTTGGTTTTACATAGAATAAGTTATTTATCAACCGTGCACTAGTAATTAAGCAATCATTTCTAAAAATACCAATATATATATATATATATATATCAATGAAATTCATAGTGAATCTTTGCTCAATTAAACTAGCTACTGAAATAAGGTTTTTATAAAAAAGGGGATATAATAGACATCTCGTAAAACTAAAAAATTGTTATCAAATGATAATTTAATAGTTTCAACTGATACTAATGCTCCATTCCCCTAATGGAAGCTGAACTCTATTGTGTTTCTTTTTAGCGTAAGAGGTGGAAGGCTTACTTTCAGTAAAATTTACCTTTTCAGTCTTCCTCTTTCCCTTTAGAACAGAGTCTCAGCAGCTTGTAACTCCTTCATAAGCTCTGGAAGCGAGTACATCTACTTATTCATCGAATAATAAGTTTGAAGTTCTCAAAAGTGTATGGTAGTGTCTCAAGGATCATAACAACTTGAGTCTCGCCATCTACCTCAACACCCATGATCCCCATCTCATTCAGATAACTCATGATCATCATCATGTATTCTCTGACAGGAGTTCCAGGTTTCATCCGACAACTCATAAAGTTTCGCACAATAGCCTATTTGGCTTGATGGCCCTGATCCCTGAACATTTCGGTGATGTTCAACATCATATCAGCGGTACTTTCCATGTTCTGATGTTGTTGTAGCAATACATTACAAGAAGATGCTAAGAAGTAACACCTGGCAATCTCATCAGAACGCAGCCAAGAAGCATAACCATCATTTTTCTCTTCAGTCAATTTAACAATAGGCTTAAAGGGACAAGGGGTGGTGAGCGTGAACTTGTTCTTTTCTATCGTCAATTTGATATCAAAATTACGTTTCCAATCCACATAATTTTCACCAGTAAGTTTGTTCGCATTTAAGATCGTTTAGAGTAGGGATAATGACGTGATTACTGGAAAGAATAAATAAAGCGGTCTAAATAATTACTTAATCTTAGGAAAGTGTGATGCATGATGCAAATACTTAAATATTAAAAAATCTAATAAAAATATTTCTTCCATGATGCTACGATCAGCAACGCTAGCTTGTCTCATCTAAGGACAACATCCAAGCTATCTCCTATCGCATCGAGGCTCTCATAGTTTGGTTAACGCTTCTCAAGATGTCACTACATCTAGCTTAACCAATCACCAATAGTTTTGGTCATCGTGGCCCCATTGCTTAGCTTATATGAGAGATTCCAATATGATTCGGTCTAAGTGTGTAACCAACGCATCGGTTTTAAAGGTTTCTATGAACTAATAGCCTGTCTAGGAACAGTTTTGCCTCACTACTTCCTTTACAAGCTTTAGCTTCTCAAGCAACTCAATGACTCAAAGTGACATGATTCCCAAGTTTCTCCCACGGAAGAGAGGACCGCTAGGGCAACTCTAAACCATTCCTTGTGCCACAACCAAGTTTGCGTTGGAGACCTTGAGAACGTTTCAACGTAGACGACCCTCCCACTTAATTTTTGAAAAAACAAGTTTTGAAAGTATAAACTTTTATAAAATTTAAATCACAATTTAAAATTTATAACTTTTATAAAATTCACATTGTATTTAATTTATAACTCATTATAAATTTAAATTACAATGATGCATGTACATGTTACATGGCATTTTGATATTGACATATTTCTATTTCTATATGGCATGTTATATGATGATACGAGATTGATAATAAATCATACATTCAATATTATCCTCTCTTTGGCTCACTTCTAATTACGACTCATAAAAAGAATAATAAATAAATTACAATAATTTAAATATTAGCCTTTTAGGGGTCTGTAATTGTCTCATTTTCCTTCAGAAAGTCCCACTTCTTAGTAACTCTTTACTATGGTCCATTCCAATTCTCAAAATTGAAATTTCAATTTAAAATTTAATTTTCTAATTTTTTTAATAAATAAATTACCAAGTAAATTAATCAATTGATTTATTTTTTAAAAAGAATTTATAAAATAAATTCTAATTAACTAGTATTGAAAAGTTATCAAAATAAATTAAAAAAATTAGGGACCGAATTGGGTTTGGAATTAAAATTCAAATTTTTACGAATTCTTTGGACCAAGCAACCTTTGCTCAGTCGAACACCTCAATAGGCTTGGTGAGCCCATGTCCGTCCAAGGTCCAACATGGTCTTGTGCACACTAGGGTTTTCAAAATCTTAAGGTTTTCTAAACCCAAAATATCAAGGTTTTCTAAACCATAATTACGAAACCTACGGCGGCAAGTGGCAACGGCAAGCAGCGGTGTGCGGCAGCAGACGACGGCGCGGTGTGACGGTGAACAACGATGATGAACGGTGACTTTTCTTGCTACAATAAATGTACATGGAATTTAAAGATACAACTTTTGTAAAAATTAAATTACATCAAATCTTATGCCTCAATTTCGATGCACATCAATTTTAAAGTTGAAAATAAACACCTAGAGCCAATCAATCGAGATACATTCAAACATACTTTGAATCTACCATAAAAAATATATGTCAATATCACAGTATCCATCCATACATATGTTTTATCAGTAAATATATATAATCAAGAACTCAAGGCTTTGATACCAATTGTTGGATCGAGTTTTAAAATTTGATGAAAATTTATTTAACCACGAACGGTCGTGGGCGGAATATGAAAAAAATTCAAAATAAATATTTAATCATATTAAATATAAAACTATACAATGATCATACATATTTAGATAAATGTATCGAGAAGAGATAGAAATAATTTTTACATTTTCCTGTAATGGAGAATTTCTGATTTTCGGCATCCAATTAATTGTCTCACGTTCTTCATTCATCGTTCTTGCTCTGAAAAATTACACATTGTGATTAGGTTAAGCTTAGGTTAGGTATGTAACCCTATTCAATGCCTTATATAATAATTATGGAATTTACACATATACCCATATATTATAAATTGCCGAAATTCACCATCTCTCTACACTGCTCTTTGCAATTTTTACATCTGCTTAAAGCCAATATTGTGTCCAAACTAATCAATCTAAATTGATAAATTAAATTGATCCATATCAATTAATTAATTAATTTCTTTTATTTACTAATTATCTAATAATTAGAAAGAAACAAATTAATTATTTTGAACATTAATGTTGGTCTTCTCTAGTTTAGTGATGACACTCATCACATATGGGTTCAGGAAGTCTACCTTGGTCCAAAAAATTTTTTGGTCCAACTAATGTTGTTTCTCATTCTTGTCCTTATGAGCTACTCCTGAGATTGAATGGACCCACATGAATAAAGCTACGAGATTCAAATACCCGACTAATTTATCTCCATAAATTCTCGACATATTTAATCCCGACATTGTACAACTCCACTATAGGTCCAGTGTCGAATCAACTCTCGATCCATGCACACTACATTTTCTGTTGGTGCAAATAAACATCTTTATTTCTCGGTCCACATATATTTTATGATGTTATCCTTCATGAATATCAGTAATAAGAGTGAAATATAAAATTATCATTTTAGCTTTCTAATTATTATTTCATTAACTCCTTTATTGAGTGTGAATAAGAAAGACATATAAGTGAAATGACTTATACAGTTCACAATGTTTTATTCAATGACTCAAGTAATCGAGTACCAAGCCACGTTTATTTATTCACACACCCATCAATAAAACATAAGGTGATATTGTTGTTATTGCAATCTTACCACGAATTTCATATTTGTGAATCACACAACTCCAGCATAGTTGAATCATAATTCCAACAGTCGAGGTATTGTCCGGCAATTTGAACTCACTCCTTTGACGTATCAAAGATCTTAAGTAACTAGGTCAAGTTTCTAATTCACTTCAGGATTAAGGTAATTGTGAAAATATCTTTAAGGTGTAACAATTAGATTCAGAGCAACATAAACGGTTTTGCACTAAACTAATTTGTTATTGGTTTTTTCAACATGCTCCATAATATGTCTAGGTCAATCGTTAAAGTCTACACTGCCATGCCCCAAGACCGGCATCATTTGGTTCAATCTAATAGTCATAATCAGACTCGATTGCTCAGTCTATTCTAAGACTACGAATAATATTATGAACTATTTCAGAAGAATTTGTCTGGAAGACCCCTCTGTCTTTACTCTTCTTACATTGATAATAGTTCCACGACTTATGTAAATTATAAACACACTTTAATTAAATAAAAACTTTCATTTATTCATAAAATCCAGTAATATATAAATGTCAGAGAAATAACTAAATACTCGTAAATAATTATTACACCCTACTTGATAGACATAATTCCAACATAAGCTTCCTTTTGAAAATCTACTTACAGCCAATTGGCTTATTCCCGGGTGGGAGGTCAACCAATTTCCAAGTATTATTTTGCAAAATAGAATCTATCTCGCTATTAATAACCTCCTTCCAAAAAGAAGATTCAGAATTTGACATCGTCTCTTTGTATGTCTGAGGTTCAGCTTCAGTCAAGTATGTTAGAAATTCTGGACCACATGAGGTACTCGTTCTGGCTCTTTTGCTTTTTCTAGGCTCAGGTTTAGATTGTTCATCAATCTAAGCTCTAGATGTACATTTTCTACACCTCATTTGATAGTTTGACTATTTTTTCCTTCTTTAAATGGAAACACATTCTCAAAGAATTCAGCATTAACATACTTCATTATAGTGTTATTACTTATTCAAAAAACTCTGACCTAATAACCAAAAATCTACATGCAACACTGTTTAATACATATCTAATGAAAACACAGTATGTTGTCTTACTTTCAAGCTTGACTCTATTTGGCAACGGTACTGGTACCTTTGCGAGACACCCCCACACTTTTAGGATTTTATAAGAAGGTAATTTCCCTTTTCACACTTCATATAGAGACTTGTTAGTCTTCTTATGTGAAATCATGTTTAGCATGATGTTAGCCATAAGTAAGGCCTCCCCCCAAGTTATGGGGTAGTCCCAAACTATATAACATACAGTTCACCATGTCTTTTAGAGTTCTTTTTTTTTTCAGCCACCCCATTCTATTGAGGTGTGTATGATGTTGTAGTCTGATGCACTATGTCATGATGAGCACATAATTTAGATAGCATCTTGGAGTCATATTCTCCACCTCGGTTAGATCTAAACACCTTTATTTTCTTTTCAAGTTGATTTTCAACTTTAGACTTGCATGTCTTAAACATATTCAAAGTCTCATATTTGTATGCAACATATATACAAAGCAAAATTTACTACGATCATCAATGAACGTTACAAAGTATTTTCTGCCACCTTCATTAGGTGAAACTTTCATGTATTAATCATAATAATTCACTATCTCTTTCTACTTATTTAAATGATTTCTAGTGAATTTGGATTCAACACATATTTCACATTTATGTCATTTTTTCTATGTCAAAATTAGTTAATAAATTTAAGTTCATCAATCTTTGCATAGAGAACATGTTTACGTGACCTAATATAGCATGTCATATATCATATAACTTAACGATATAAACAGAAGATGCATATTTTCTATTAATTGAACTTGAAGCAGAAATTACAGCAGAAACATTAAGCTTAAACAGACCATCACACGCATACTCCTTACCCACAAACCTCCTTCCTTTAGTTAATACAAACTTGTTTGAACCAAATACAAGTTTGAATCCACTCTTACATAAGAGGGATCCCGAAGCCAAGTTCCTACGAATGTCTGGCACGTGGAGGACATTAATGAGAGTGTGTTGATTTCCCGAGGTAAACTTTAGTGGCACTTTTCCTTTCCCTTTCACGTCAGCCTCAGCGGTATTGCCCATGTACAATCTATCACCTTTAACTCCTTATAGGTTGAAAACAGACTTCTGTCACCACATATGTGCCTAGTAGCACAAGTATTAACCCACCAACTCATGGTGTCAGTTACAATGCATAATTCAGAAATTGTCGCACATAAGTCATCCATCTCGGTCACATTAACTATGTTCTTGTGATCGTTGTCAGGGTTAGCCACCATGTGATCCTTTTTGAATCGGCAGTCTTTTGCTCAATCTCCATCTTTACCGCACACCCATCAACTAGCCTTGATCTGTTTGTTACTCATACATTTGTTGACGTTTCCGCTGCTGCTACTCATAACCTTCCTTTTGAAGCTTTTTTTATTCTGGCTTTCCGGCCTCGACCACGTTTGCTTTCATCTCCACTAAAGACGAAGGCAACAACTTGTGTTCGTTCTTCTGTTGTTTTCTTCGATTCACAGATGAACAACGAGATCCTCCATCGTCATGTCCTTTTTTTATGCTTCAAGCATCTCTTAAACTCTTTCCAGGATGGCGGTAGTTTCTCGATCGTTGCAGCCAGTTGGAATGATTTACTGATCGTCATTCCCTCGTTAGTCAGTTCATTGAATAAGATCTACAGCTCTTCCACTTGACTAACCACTGTATGCTTGTTATCCATCGGATATTCCAGGAATCACCTGACGATGAATTTCTTTATCCCAGCATCCTCTGTCTTATACTTCTTCTCCAACGCTTCCCATAAATCCTTCGATGTCTTGAACGAAGAGTAGACATTATAGAGACTATCTACAGAGAAAATCAAAATGTGTCCATGCATTCTTAGCAGATATCATTTCCTTAGTATATTTGTCCTTCGATGTGACAGGACATTCTTCCCTTAGAATGTGTGTTAAATTGAGTGTTGTCAGATAGAATACCATCTTCTGTTGCCATCTCTTGAAATCTTTCCCCTTGAATTTCTCTGGTTTCTCAACGTGAGGAACAGTCCTCACACTTGCAGATTGTTGCTCCATCGGTAGGAAAATTCATCTTTAGATTGTTGGACCTGTAGAGCAATAATGAAATACTTGTATTAAATTGCAATATGATGATTACAACAGAACAATTACAAAATAATTAAATAAAAGTTACAGACAATTAGAAACAGGAAATAGAAAATTAAATAAGTAGAGGCTTACCGTAGTAATGTCTTAAAGACGAATTTTCACCATTTATAGTTTGTTTGGAGACTACAATGAACGTCTTTTCAAGATACAACTACCGTGATCCAAAACCTAACACCAACATAATGACAGAAAAAATGAAGAGAATTTAATGCATCCTCCTTGGTTGAACACTGCTATTCAATTAATAAAGAAGGGAACAATTTATGGAGAAAACTGTCCCACCCTCACACCAACATAATGGCATCTATGTTCAACAGAATGCTGCAGTTTCCTGCCGTTCAATCATGCGACGTGTGGCTGTCACCTTATGGGGGATTCGGTCAAAATAGTTTTACCCTTCAACTGCTACTACACATTAACAAATGTGTGAAAAACAGATAGAGATACCACTCAAACTGCGCCGGGTGAGACGGAACCAAATGTTAGTCCACCTGCATCCTCTCTTCACTTTGCTCAATGTCTTATTGCCTCAGCAATGTGGGAATTTGGTTTATATTCACATTTTTCTTTTCATTTTAATTTTCATTCACTCACTTGTCACACTAGCTTAGTGTTGCCTAATAAAGCTTCAAAGCTTCAAGCTCTTTCTCTTAACTCCAACAGTAGCAACATCCGTAGTGTTCAAGAATCTCCCGAAACATAGAATATGCCAGAATCAACTAATGAGAAATAGAGAGCTGATGAAAATAAATTAGATCTGATCTGAAGGTTAAACAAGCTTTTCTAGAATCTAGATAAGAAATTTTCACATCTTGTTTGCACAAATATATTATACTCAGACTCTACTACTTCCCGTCTCTTTAAGGAGGGAGAAAAAAGAAACCTCATATCATGTTATCCTATATTCCCGGATGCAAATATAGTGGATAAAGATATAATTGTCAAGAAGACAAAAATCCTGAAACCCCATAAGAGTTCATATATAAATCTGGAAGGAATACAACATCCTTTTACATATATCTCTCTTGAGATTTAAGAAAAACGATACCCAACACAAGAAATAAAATATCTCAAGTAATTATTAATTAAAATTTAAACTATTTGAGATATATCTCCAGAAACATCTATATAATGTTACACCAAATCAAACACACTCTAAAAATTACTCGAAATATAAAAACGAGAGAAAACTTAATAGTAGAGAAAACTAACCCTTCAACTTATCCGTTTTGTCACACGTTACATGGTATATATCGAACATTCTAGTATGTTACAAATTCTTATCATATATATACATATGTTGTATACAAACTTAACATTTCCAAACTAAATCCCTAATCCTAAACCCATCTAAACTATTTACGTCCTAATCCCAAACAAACAAAAAAACCATAAATAACCACCAAAACAAAACCCATTAAAAATACAATAAATTAGATCTTATCTAAAGAGAATTTTGTTGTGATCCCCATTGATTCTGTTCATACAATACATGTTTCATCTCTCTTAGTATATATACCTATGTATTTACACCTCTACGTACCACTTAGTTTTTGAACTTAATATTTACGCACACCATTGATACGAATCCCAGTTGCTAGCGAAAATCCCATGGTCTTCTCCCACAACCGGAAAATCCAACGACATAGTTGCCTCTGCCCAAATTGATTGATCAAAGCTCACGTTTGTATTCCCCCAAAACCCTCCAATTCCTCCGTCTTCATCAATCTCAGTACCCAACTTCTTATTATTTTCTACAACTTCATTCCCAAAAGGCGTTATGGGTGTCACTTCTTTAGAATTGAGGTCAAATTGCATAATTTGTGATTGATTTTCAATTGGGGGTGGATTGGTTGGCAGATTGAGCTTAGCATCAGAGCCATAGAGTTTACGAGCAGCAGCATCGTAAGCCACAGCAGCATCATGGGAAGTGTCAAATGTGCCAAGCCAGAGACGTGCCCCACGGTTTGGCTCCCGAATTTCAGCCACCCATTTTCCCCAAGTCCTTTGTCTGACTCCTTTATAAGTACAAGTTGCATTTTCAGGACCTCCTTTACCTCTCATGCACCCTTTTCTAGAGCTGGCTTGTGCGCTCTTTTTTACCTCCATGGCTCAAAGATTGCGGCCGAAATTAGTGGGGTTTCGACTATTTATATGAAGAGGGAGGAATAGGGATTTGGGTAAGGGCGGCCAGAGACGTGGCTTTTGGGAGGAGATGGAGGTGATAGATGGCATTAAGCGCGAGTCTTATCGTGTCAAAGGTAGTGCTTAGTGTATTCACACTTGGCGTTAGAAGTTTTTTTGTTTTTGTTTTGTTTTGGTGTTTTTAAGATTCAGGTGGGGAAGGGAAACACATAGGAGAAATGATATTCTTCTTCTTTTTCTAATTGCTTGGCGGAGAAGGAGAGTTGAGAGGGAGGGATTTGAGTTTGGGAATAAAAAAGTAGAATTAATTATGAAATTAGAATTTTTGGACAGAGGGAAGTACGCCAGCATAGTATAGGCTTTGTTCTACAAATTTTATGAGCAAGGACATACAAATCACTCAAACACATAATCTCTTGGTACATATGTAGACAATTATCCTTGTGCAGTGTGAGTTGATGAGTAAGACGGAATTGCGATATGAACCGATTATATGTCATAACGTAAAGAATTTCCCTCTTGATAATTTTGTTGGATGAAATTTTTATCGGTGTAAATTGTATGTTAAAATCTCAAGAACTCATGTTGAATATATCAAGAATCAAATAATTGTAAAATCTGGAGACCATAACAACTTATTAATAACAAATATATTATCTTTTGGTATTTTTATATTACTCCATCATAAAAATAAAAATTATTTTAAAATCTCTACACATCAAAAGGCGAACAACCTATCAGATACATTAAAACTCAAGTTACTCAAAACTTAGCGATCACTTTTAATTAGGTTTAACATTATTTGATGATAATCTGCAACACATAATTATTCGCATAAAAGTCCGTTGGATTAAAGATCCAACACTCTCACTTGGACTATATGTGTAACCTTATAATTATGCTTTACAAAAATAACTGAATGAGCTCAACTTTACTGTCAGTACCGAAATGTAACTATAACCAATTGGGTCCATCAATCATACCAACATAGTGTTGGGGGTTATGCCCTCAAAGTATGTGTATTGATATTATAATATGTAATTTAATGGAATTACATTTTTCTTATAACTGTCTTTTTAAATTATTGTTGAATAATTTATATAAATATCTGAAATTCCATATTCATTAATGAGATATGATCTTGTATTAGTATGAGATAATTAAGATCATAGATAATGAATAAAATTGACATCAGCATATTAAAGTATAGAATCTTTAATGAATGGTTGCTAGTACGGTTTATGAATGCATGCGATCTAGATCCGACATCTTAGTGAATGTACTTTATATAATAAGATTATTTATGACATGACCGATGTGAATTAATATCCTTATTTGTCGTTTATCATAAATATTTAATACACATCAATTTGATGATCATATATAGATCAGTCTGAATCATGAGTAGTCATAAAGTCCAATGCTTGTCTACTGAATCTTTTGATTCACTCGTTAAGGTTTGTTTGTAAAATAGGCTAGTGACTTTTGCTTTGGAGATTTAGTGATGTGGATGGCTGGAAATATGATCTTACAAGATTTGGAATCCAAGCTATCCTAACGGATCATATATTGGTTCTTTTAAGTGTTAATTCTAGAACTGAATGGTTATTGAGATCAAATTTATAATACGATTATAAATTAGTCATTCATTAGTGAATTAATGATACTTAAGGATCAAGAGGTAATTAGAAGAATAAAATGGTAATTTTGACCGGAAATTTATAAACCAATAATTGTAGGACAAAACAACGTGAAATGGTAATATCAATGGACTACACGAGAATACTCTATCAATACATTATATAATCACTAAGAGTGCAATTTCATATTTATAGTGGAGTAATAATAGAATTAATAACTAATATTATTTGTTTAAAGAGTTTAATTAATAATCTGGTTTGAGCTTATGATTATAGGTTCATAATCACCAAGCCACCTCTGTACTACGCAGTATAAGTTGTTAATATTCAGGACATGAGAAAATGATTAACTTGTAAAAAAAATATTTTTGAGCAACTACATAATTATGAGATAATTATATCTAATTAATGAATTAAGAATCAATCAATTAAATTATTTATATTAATTTTTGGAAATTATATATAAATAATTATATCGATTAATTTTCTAATTCTCGATAAGTGAGAGAGAATATCTAATTTATGAAATTGGATAATGTTGAATAATTATTAGATAATAATTTAAATTTTGAATCAACTAAATATATTATTTATGAACTAACAGATAAGCTAGTTGATAAGATAATTATATAAGCTAATTTTGAATTAATTGATATCTAGATATTTATCTAATTAAAATAAATATTTAATTTACTGTAATTATCACATGTCAATCACTAATTGAGAAGCATAGATTAACATGAACATTATAGTGCCACGTGGCACTATAGTAGTGACGTGCAATACTCTAGTGCCACACGACACTACAGTAATGTCGTTACACACAGTTCCGTGAGGTACTGCAGTTGTGCAAAAATTGTAGTGGGTTCTACTGTAATGGTAATTTTAAAATTAAATATTATTTTCATTTTATTATTAAAAATATGATATGTCATTATATAAAAATTATATATAGATATTATTCTGATGGCTCAGGGTTGGTTGCATCAGTTGAGAACTGTTGATTGAATGTTGAGAACGCAGTTACTATCAGAGTGATCTTTTTCTGTGATTAAAAGTTAATCAAAAACTTTGAAAAAATAATCATTGTATTCTCTCAGAGGACTGTCTCAGTAAATTAACCATTCTCAATAAATCTTTAGATCATATGTGTTCAGTACATCTAAAGATAGAAAAAGTGTTTTTGAATTATTCTACGTGCCGACATACGTTCTAGTGCGTTTGAGGATTGTCTTGAAATTTCTTGATGTGCATCTCGAAGTCTGTTGCTCGTGGGAACGCAGGAACATTGGTTTGCAAGGACGCTTGATATAGACTACAAGAGGTATTTGATTCGTATTCATGTATGTCTTAGATTTAATATATATAAATATATAATGGATCCTGATTGGAAATAGTTTTTCAATAAAAAATTTTATTTTGGAAACTGGTGCACCGCGCTTATTTTCTTTTATCGAAAAAAATTATTTTTAATAAATTTTTAAGAGCCCAATGCTTCTGCCGTGTGAGCGCCGCGTTTTCAGCAAATGGTATCAGAACAATCATTATATATTTGTAGATTAAATACTGTGTGGGTATTCTTGCATTGTTCATAATATATTTTGATATATGTGAATGAATTGATGGTTTATTTTTTGAATGTATGGTTACATAATTGATCGTTAATTGTATGGTGATTATTGAGTTAGACTTTATTCTTTAATTTATTCTTAGATCTTGTGTAAGCCGATTTGGGACGTAGGAATTTTTGTAAATTTATTTTGAATATTATATTGTATTTATTTCGATCGCGAGAAGATGAAGAACGCACGAGACGAACGAGGAGGAAGCGCCACAGGAAAATTGCTGGCATCATCGGTATTCCAGCGGCGGAAGCGCCACCTGAAAAATCAGTTCTGCGGCGAGCACACAGGAAAATTGGTGGCGGCACCACTATGCATGATGGCGGTGGCCGGCGGTCGGGGGGCAACAACGATGATGGGTGGCGGTGGGAGAGTCCTATTATTGGTGGCAACTGTTGTCATATCTACAGAAGTTTCACAGAAACCTTGATACCAACTTAACCCAATCACTGTAAAATTTTATGATAACCCTAAGTCTATCTATTATTTTTTAAATTTTGAAACTAATGTAATTTTAAAATTAATTTTTAATTTTTAATTTTATGAAAATTAAATATTAATTAATTGATTGTGTTTGATCTTAGTTTGACCAAGTCAATAAATTATTTATTAACTAAGTCAAATTCAATAATTTTAAAAGATAAATATAGACATTTTTAATTAAGGAAAATAGTTTTTCCCAATTAAAAAGGTTTTGTTCGAAGCTTGAATATTATAAAGATGGACATCAGATGAAAAATGAGATATATTTTGGAAATATGTAATCTTGAAGTTCTCTTTGTAATTTTATTTCTTTATTTCAGTGATTGTAATTTAAAAATACTCAATAGTTACTCGGTCCATTATTATTTTATTTACTTATTAAATAAATGTTTATTGATATGATCGTAACATGACCATGCAATAGTCGATCACATGTCATACATAAAACTCCACACAATTTTTTTATCATGCATCTCATCCAATAGAAACATGATTTATTAGGATTGTCCTAATATGTTTGTATGAATTGCTTTGAGAAATCAATTGCATGTAAAAAACTGCTAGGTTTTAATTAGTTAAAACTTGGTAATCACACCACTCTAAAAGTTATAGTAACATTTAGGATAACCAACTTTAGTAAAAGAGTTTTATTAAAGTTTGATGAATGTAATTAATTAGTTAATATAAGTTCACACAATTATGACTTAGGCTCTTTAGAATGTTAATTGAACTTAGACCAATGAGATTGGATTAACTGTTAATTTAACATTCATAGGGTTATTATTTTAACTAGTATTTAATTTAAAATTAATTGATTAGTTAAAATAGAAACACTTTATCCTAATCAGCGAGTGGGAGAAGGTTGACATGTCAATGTAACCTATGTCTTCATTATTAGTACAATATCGTGAGATACGGTGAGGGCCTCGAGATAGCTTTGTTTTCATCCCCCTAAGGAAGGTTTTGAACTGTATCAATACCAAGGTTGGACTTCTTAAGAAGATATGACTAAGTAATGTAGTTTAGTTTTGACCGATCCTAAGACGGCATATTCTAAATCAAGTCATGAAATTTGAAATAATGGGTTACACTTTCAAAGTCACAATTAAGCTTTCATGTGGATAATTGTGACTCGACCGAATGAGCTATACCTTATTGTTAAAAGAAAAAATATGAGATATTTTAAGTTTTAATTAAAAAGGATGAAAATGTTTCATAGAAAGTCTAAAATTAATCTGACCGACCCTAAGGTGGTACTTCAATTGTTGGGTTATTTTATCATGATTAGTAAATGTTAAATTCATGTGTTTATTATATTGCATTCATGCATCACGTTTACTTTTCAAATTTTGAATATTTATTTCAATTATATTGAATTATATATGTTTTATTTTTCAGTTATTATTATGTCTATCACGAACAATCCTATTACTGTTTTACTTGCACTTGAGAAACTGAATGGTGATAATTTCATAAGATGGAAATCAAATTTAAACTTGATGCTAATTTGTGAGAACTATAAATTTGTTCTTACTGAGGAATGTCCTGAGAAGCTTGCTGCCAATGCCCCTAAGAATGTTAGGAACAATTTTGATGCTTGGATTCAATCCAACAACAAAGAGAAGTACTACATGATTGTAGTACTTCTGGCATGAATGATGTTCTAAGAACCAAGTATGAGAGCATGGAGACTGCCTATGAGATTATGGAATCTCTACAGGCGATGTTCGGGCAGCAATCTGATCAAAATCACTATAAGGCTACTAGGAGGTACATGACGACCAAGATGAAGAAATGTACTTATGTGCATGAACATGTTTTGAACATGATCAACATAATGCATGAGGCATAAGTACATAGGGCGACCATTTATGAACGAACTCAAGTCAACATTATACTTGAATCACCCACACCTGCTTTTTCTGCGTTCACCACCAATTATGTTATGAACAAGTTGCAATTTAACATGACCCAATTGTTGAATGAACTACAGACTTTTGAGTCACTCAATAAGAGTATGACCAAAGACGGGGAGGTAAATGTTGCCGAGCAAAAGCCTTCTTTCACTGTCGTTAAAAGTAACAAGAGGAAGAAGATCAATGGTAACGACAAAGGTAAGAACAAGAAAGGGAAGAAAGCCAAGACATCGCCGAAAACCTCGAAGAACAAGAATGACAATAAGCCCAAGGGGAATTGTTTCCATTGTGGGGTTGAATGTCATTGGAAGAGAAACTGTAATAAATATCTCTTCTAGCTGAAAAAGAAAGGTAAATATGATTTACTTGTACTTGAAACTTGTTTAGTAGAATATGATTTGCCATCCTGGATACTTGATTCACGAGCCACAAATCATGTATGTTCTTCTTTGCAGCTGCTTGATTCGTCAAGGGAGCTAACAAATGGTGAGGTCATTATGAGAGTTGGCAGTGGTGCGCTTGTGTTAGCTAAAGCATTGGGGACAGTTTATTTACTTTTTGCAAATAATTATTTAGTTTTGAACAATATTTTTTATATTCCAAGTTTTTTGAGAAATTTGATTTCTCTTTCACCTTTTCATGAATAGTTACTCGAAGTTTCTTTTATTAATAAAGAGTTTATTATTTCTAAAAATGGATTCAATATTTATCATGCTAAAGTTATAAACAGAATGTGTATACTTAAACTAACTGAATGCGCATTAAATAATTCTGAATTATTTAAAGTAGCAAACGACAAAGAGTTTTTCATGATTATGATAACACGTATCTATGACATCTTTAGGTGGGACATATTAATTTAGATAGGTTAACAAAGCATGGTGTTTTAAGATAACTAAAAATTAGAACTCTTCTTGTTCATGTATCATGTCTAGAGGGTCAAATAACCAAGAGACCTTTCACTGGAAAGGGCTAAAAAGCCAAGGACCCACTTGAGCTAGTGCATAGCGATGTCTGTGTACAAGATAGAAATGGGTATGAGTATTTTATCACTTTTATTGATGATTACTCAAGATATGGCTATACTTTCCTAATGCATAGAAAGTTTGACACTTTTGTAAAGTTTAATGACTTCAAAGCTGATGCTGAAAAGCAATAAGGTAAATCATTGAAAACCCTTCGCTTTGATCGATGTGATGAATACTTAGATTTAGAATTCAAGGATTACTTGCTGGAGTATGGAATTTTATCCCAACTCACAGCACCTGGAATGCTTAAGCAAAATGATGTTTCAGAAAAGAGAAACCGAACCTGAAACGCCTAAGCAAAATGGTGTTTCAGAAAGGAGAAACTGAACATGATTGGATATGGTTAGGTCAATGTTAAGCTATTCATCACTACCACTTACATTTTAGGGATATGCATTACACACAGTAACATACATTTTGAATGTAATGCATTCTAAGTCTGTAAGCAAGACACCTTTAGAGTTATGGAATGACTCCAAACCAGTTTGCATCACTTCCATATACAGGGGTGTCCAACTCACGTTCTTAGACCCAAGACTGGAAAGTTAGATTCAAGGTCTGAAGTATGCACATTCATTGGCTATGATCCAGAGACTAGAGGTGAATACTTTTATAATCACAAGGATCCAACTGTGTCCGTGTCGACAAATGCAACATACCTTGAACACGACTATATGGAAAATTACAAAATTTGAAGCAAAGTAGTTCCCGAAGAATTAACGTCTGGTGAGATTAGATCACCTTCATCATCAACTGATAAACGATAAACCATAGAAATCATTGTTCTTGTTCAGGAAACTCCATTGCAACGTCGTAGTGAGAGGGTTGTAAGACAACGTATTCGCTATGAACTAAAGGCATATGTCGTAGTGTCTGACACTGATAATGACAATCCATTAGCCTTTAAAGAGGTGATGGATGATCCTGAATAGGAGAAATGGAAAGATGCATGAACAAGGAAATGGAATTGATGTATTGAATTTCCGTCTGGGAACTTGTAGATCAACCAGAAGATGCCAGGTTCATTGGATGTAAATTGATCTTCAAGAAGAAAAGAGGTGAAAATGGGAAAGTAGAGACTTTTAAGGCACGACGGGTAGTCAATGGCTATACACAAAGGGAATGAGTCGATTATGAAGAGACATTCTCCCATGTGGCCATGCTAAAATTCATTCGCATCATTTTGTTCATCGCCACTAGTTTAGACTATGAAATATGGCAAGTGTACGTCAAGACAGCTTTTTTGAATGACTCTCTTGAAGAAAGCATATATATGATGCAACTAGAAGGGTTCGTGAAAAGGGGCAAGATCAAAAAGTATGCAAGTTACTTAAATCTATTTATGGATTAAAGCAAGCATCTAGATCTTAGAATCTTACCATTGATGAGATTATCAAATCATATGGCTTCGAGCAAAATATTGATGAAACTTGTGTTTATAAATACATCAAAGACAAGATAGTGGTTTTCTTAATTTTTTATGTTGATGATATTCTACTCATTGGGAATGATGTAAAAACTTTGTCAAAGGTAAAGAAGTGGTTAGTTGAGAAATTATGAATGAAAGATTTGGAAGAAGTGAGCTATGTTCTAGGCATCCAAATCCTAAGGGATAGAAAGAACAAACTCTTGACACTTTCTAAGGCATCTTATATTGATAAGGTGTTGGAGAGGTTCTCTATAGAGAATTCTGAGAATGGTTCTTAATGCTTCATCTGTTGGTAGTATCATGTGTGTCATGTTGTGTATGAGATCGAACATCTATTATGTAGTGGGAATTGTCAGTCGTTATCAATCAAATCCTAGTTTGGAATATTGAATTGCAGTAAAACACATTTTCAAATATCTTAGAAGAACGAGAAACTATATGCCTGTTTATTTAGGAGAAGACCTAAATCACACTAGATATATTGATTAAGGATCAGATAAGGATAGTCGATAGTACACGTCTGGGTCATAGACCGAGGTGATCTAACTATTATGAAGATAACGTTGGATCAGAATCTGGCTCTGACTGTTATGGAGATAACGTTGGATCAAAACCTGGCTGACTCATTTACCAAGACACTTCCTACAAAATTGTTTGAGGGTCATGTACGAAACATGGGGTTGAGAGAGATGCCACATTTGCTTTAGGTCAAGTGGGGGATTTTTGGGGGATATGCCCTCAAAACATGTGTATTAACATTATAATATTAAATTTAATGGAATTACATTTTTCTTATAATTGTTTTTTTAAATTATTGCTGAATAATTTATATAAATCCTTGAAAATTCTATATTCATTAATGAGACTATGATCTTATATTAGTACGAGATGATTAAGATCGTAGATAATGAATAAAATTATCAGCAACATATTAAAGTATGTAATCTTTAAAGAATGGTTGCTAGTACGGTTCACTAAGTATTATGAATGCATGTGATCTAGATCCAGATCATTGATGTGGATATAAATCTTAGTGAATGTACTTTATATAATAAGATTATATATAACAAGACCAATAAGGATTAATATCTTTATTAACTTACCGTTTATCATAAAGATTTAATACTCACCAATTTGATGATCATATGTAGATCAGTCTGAATCCTAAGTAGTCATGAAATCCTACGTATATCTACTGGATCTTTTGATTCACTCGTTAATGTTCGTTTGTAAAATAGGCTAATGACATTAGTTTTGGAGATTCAATGATGTGGATGGTTGGGAGCATGATCGTATATTGATTCCCTTAAGTGTTGATTTAGGAACTGAATGGTTATTGACATCAAATTTATAATACGATTATAAGTTAGCGATTCACTAGTGAATTAATGGTACTTAAGGATCAAGAGGTAATTAAAATGATAAAACGGTAATTTTGACCGGCTCTAATTACAAAACAATAATTGGTGGAGAGAACTATGTGAACTGATTATATCAATGGATTACACGAGAATACTCTATAAATACATTCTACAATCACTAAGAGTGCAATTTCATATTTATAGTGGAGTAATAATATTATTTAATTAAAGAGTTTAATTAATAATCTAGTTTATTGGAGCTTATGATTATTGGTCCATGGTCTCCAAGTCACCTATGTACTACGTAGTCTAAGGTATGAATATTTATGGACATGAGAAAAGAACTGACTTGCAAAATTTTTTTTTATTCTAAAGCAAGTATTTAATTATGAGATAATTATGTGTGATTAACTAAATAAATTATTTATAGTAATTTTTCAGAAATTATATATAAATGAATATATCGATTAATTTTTTAATTATCGATAAGTGAGATGGTATATCTAATTTGTGAAATTGGATAATGTTGAATTATTATGAGATAATAATTTAAAATTTGAATAAACTAAATCTGTTATTTGTGAACTAACAAATAAGCTAGCTAAAATGAGTAATCATATAAGCTATTTTGAATTAACTGATATCTAGATATTTATCTCATTAAAATAATAATAATTGTCATGTGTCAATCACTGATTAGGAATTAGAGATTGACATGAACTACTGTAGTGCCACATGGCAGTGTAGTTGTGCAAAAATTATAATGGGTCATATTGTAATGGTAATTTTAAAATTAAATATTATTTTCAGTTTATCCCTAAAAATTCGATATTTGATTATCTAGAAATTATATATAGATATTATTCTAATGAATCATGGTTGGTTGCATCAGTTGAAAACTGTTGGTTGAGTGTTGAAAACACAGTTGTTATCAGGGTGATCTTTCTTTGTGATTAAATGATAATAAAAAACTGAAAGAATAATCATTGTATTCTCTTAGAGGATTGTCTCACTAAATTAAACATTTTCAGTAAATCTCTAGATCTCATGTGTTGAGTACAACTAGAGACAAAAATAATGTCTTTGAATTATTCTACGTGCCTATACATGTCGTACAACTAGATTTGTTTTTAATAAATTTTTAAAAGCCTCACGCTTCCTCTGCGCCGCGTTTCCAACACATAGGATCAAAGCGCCTTGGTTACATAAATCGTAGCTAAACCCATCAATGGTCTCGTATGTCAATACAAATAAATGACATGGATTATGATGCGGATGTCTAGCATGAAAATTTCATGTAATGTGATTTTAATATGCCGATTTCCAACTGGTCCACTGAAAATCTTAGTCCGATCAAACCATATCAGAGTTAGAGTGTGAATAAACTAAAACTTTATTTCAGCAGAAAATAACCTCAAAATGTCCATAAACAAAGATAACTGAAAATATCTCTATATCAAAAGAGCATCTAAAAAATACAAACTCCCACTAAAATTGAATATCATCAACTGATATGACACACATACGAGTAGTGTACTCATGAAACACCTTGGGTGACAATCCCATAGTAAGTGGATCAGTAATCATGGAGTTTGTTCCAATGTGCTTTATAGACAATTGTACACTCTGAACTCTTTTTTTAACAATGAGGAACTTGATGTTTATGAACTTTGACTTTGTCAAGCGCCTGTTGTTATAGAATAAAGAACTACTGATTTATTTTCATAAAATAACATGAGTGGTCTCTCAATACTGTCCACCATGCGCACTCCTGTGACGAAATTCCGTCACCATATTCGTGATTGGATGCCTCATAACATGCTATGAACTCTGCTGGCATGGTGGAAGAGGCTATAAGAGACTATTTAGCATTATTCTAGGAGACTGCACCTCCAGCCAGCAGAAAAATATAGCCTGATGTAGATTTCATACTATCTTGGCATCCAGTAAAATTGGAGTCAGTATATCTAATGATCTTAATCTGATCCAACCTCTAATACGTGAGCATGCAGTCTTCTATTCTCTACCGCAAGACCTATTTAGCTGCTTTCCAATGGTCTATGTCTGGATTGCTTAAATATCTGCCCAACATCCTAGTCACGTATACAATATCCAGACGTGTACAAACCTAAGCATACATCAAACTCCTACTACTAAGGCATAGGGAATCTTATGCATTTTCTTTTCCTCAAAATCATTCTTAGGGCACTGATTGAGACTAAACTTGTCTCTCTTAGCCATAGGGGTATCACTTGGTTTGCAATCTTGCATGTCATATCTTTAAAGAAATTTTTTGATATAGCTCTTTTGTGATAATCCAAGAGTATCCCGAGAACTATCTTGGTGTATTTGGATCCCTAATATAAAAAAGGCATCACCAAGATCTTTAGTCTCAAAATTCTTAGCTAGAAATCTCTTGGTGTCATGCAACAAGCCTATATTGTTGCTGCAAGAAAGATGTCATCCACATAAAAAACTAGAAAATATGCTTGCTCCCACAAAACTTATGGTATATACAATCATCGACTAAATTCATCTCAAAACCGAATGAGATGATCACCTGATGAAACTTGAAATATCATTGTTGAGATGCCTACTTGAGTCTAGAGATGGATTTCCTAAGTTTGGAAACCATAATATTTGGACCTCCAGACATAAAGTTTTCTGGTTTCACCATATAAATCGCCTCTTCAATGTCATCATTGAGAAACGTCGACTTTATATCCATTTGATGCAGCTCAAGATTGAAAGGCGCCACCAATGCCATAATAATTTTGAAAGAGTCTTTTGTAGAAACCAGAGAGAAAGTCTCTTTATAATCAATGCCTTCCTTCTGTGGAAAGTCCTTTGCGACAAGGCGAGCCTTGTATCTTTCCACATTACCTTTTGAATCCCTCTCGGTCTTGAAAATTCATATGCGACCAATGAGTTTCGCACCTTCTGGTAATGGGACAAGATCCTACACGTCATTGTCTTTCATAGACTCAATCTCCTCATTCATGGCATCGATCCACTTCTGAGAGTTAGAACTTTTCATGGCTTGACGGAAGTTGAATGGGTCATCTTCCATCACTCCAATGTCTACCACATGTTCTTAAAAAAATACAATGCAATCATCTGGCACTACACTTCTCCTCTCTCTAGTGGATCTCCTTAATGACATAGGTTCTTGAGGTGGTAGAGTTTGTTCTTTTGGAAGTGTTTCTTGAATGGGAGGTTCTATGATAATGTCTTGATATGTTGTGTCATGAACAATGTCAAGGACGCGGTCCAGATTAATACTAATAACACCTATGGAAATATCAACATATTCTTCCTAAAAGACAAAATTCCTAATCGTATCTCCTCCCGTAAACTCGACACCCTCAAAGAACCGGGCATTTTCTGTCTAAAAAATTGATCTAGTCGTGGGATCATAAAACTCGTACCCCTTGGATCTTTCAGAATATCCAACAAAATAACAAGTCACCGTCTTTAAGTCTAGTTTCTGTTCATTAAGCCTATAAGGCCTCGCCTAAGCTGGGCATCCCCAAACATGTAAATGTTTTAGACTAGGTTTCTTACTGGTCCAAAGCTCATATGAGGTTATCACTTTAGTTGAAACTCTATTAAAGATATATGTTGGAGCCTTAAGTGCTTCACCCCGAGAGCGATTTTGGTAAGGTAGAATGACTAATCATACTTTTCAACATGCATTAAGCATTTTGTTTCGTCTTTCAGAAACACTATTCATAGTAGGCGAATCTATCATAGTGTATTGTGGGACGATACTGCATTCCTTTACGAATTTAGCAAACAGTCATGGACGTTGTTCACTTGAACCATCATATTTGTCATAGTATTCACCACCATGGTTAGATCTGATCCTTTTGTTAAGTTGATTCTCAACTTCAGCCTTAAAATTTTTTTAACATGTCCAATGACTGTGACTTTTCATTGACGAGATATATGTATCCATATCTAGAACAATCTTCTATGAATGTTATAAAGAATTGTTGACCATTAGAAGCAACCAAAGAGAATGACCCATAAATATCTGTATATATAAGTTCTAAGATGCCATGAGTCATGTTGGCTTCAAATCTCTTTTTATTGGTTTGTTTACCTTTTATACAATTAACACAAACATCAAAATCTATAAAATCTAAGGGACTGAGAACGCAAGTCTCTATATTTTTGATCTGGAGATATTACCTAATCTCTTCTGCCATAATGCAGCCAAATTCTCACTAGTTAATTTTCTTTTATTACCTCATTTACTTAATTACGGTTTTTCATTCAAAGAAGCAACTGTATCAAGTAAATAAAGGTTATTGAGACCTAATAAAAAATTGGAACCAACCAATTTATAATCACGAAACATACCAAGTTTTTCGTCAACAAAAGAACAAACATAATCTAATTTCGTCTAAAAGACGGTATAATAAAAGTTTCATCAAGATCCAAATAAAATCCAGTTTTTAACAAAAATCTAAATTTTCCTATTGTTTCAACCTCGACTGTCTTGCCATCGCCCACATAAATGTATCTCTCAGCATCATTTGACTTTCGGCAATTCAAGCAATCTTGCATAGACACACTAATATGAGTTGTTGCACTAGAATCTATCTGCCGCGTGTGTCTAGGAACTAAAATTAACCTCAGAACAAACCAAATTAAGAAGCATATATTTCTTAGCATGCCAAGCGTGATAGTTGAAGCTTCTTATGCCCTTCAGCTCCACAGAAGTAACAACAATTGCTTTTCGGGTCAACCGATTTCCTTTCTTGTTTCTTTTGTGGTACTATATATGCATCTTCCTTATCATTCTTCCTTTTCTTTCCCTACCCTTATCCTTAGATGTAGAAGTCAAATAAGCACTCTCTATCCTATCATGTTTCACCATTTCCGCTTCCTGAACAAAGTGTGAGATGAGGTTATTTAGAGACCAAGTCTCTTTCTGACAGTTGTAACTCACCTTAAACTAGCTAAAGTGTGCCAGAAGGGATATCAGAACCATGAACACAAGCAAGTCCTCAGAGTGTCCATGCCTTAGTACTTTCAACCAAACAATGTGAGACATTTCCATAATGTACTCCTTGATATTGACTTTACCTTTATACCTCATTGAAATTAGGTCTTACAAGAGCGTACCGATTTCTACCTTTTCATTCTTGTCAAACTTCTTTTCAATATCTGCAAGGAAGTCCTTAGTTGTAGTTATATTTCAGATATAGTACCCTCAAATGCTTCTAGAATGGAATTCTTCATGATCAACATACACATGTGATTTGATGTCTCCCACCTTTCCATATCCCTTTTTTGTCAAAAAGAGCCTTGGTCTTTCACCTGTTACGGACAAAAGTTTAAGAGATGATCTTTTCCGGACTTGAAGTTTGAACCATTTAAAATTGGAATTGAATTGATGTTGGATGTAATATAAACTAGACTACTAGAGTAATAGTTGAACTGAGAACAAGAAAAAAATAAAATAAGCTCACATAAATCCCAAATAACAATAATAAATTAAAACAAAATTAAATCACATCTCAAGACACCGCACATTCTATTAATATTTTGACATTGGCCAAAAATATCAACTTGTAAGTAATGTCTAGGTGTAGTAATCAAACGCTGATGATAAAGAACATATTAAACAAGAAACCTTCCTTTGGGCCGATTTATTGTTCACATGTAAAACTAAATAATCATCACATATTTATTACCAAAGAAGCGCATATAATTCTGTTAAACATTTACCTTCCTTTAGGTCAGTAAATATTCACATAAATTACACGCACACAACCTTTTATATTTTAAGATAAAATTAATTTTCCTAAGAGATGTCACTTTGGTAATATGTTGCTTCAATTAATTCATCTCATAATATATATAACATACCAATGCTCGAATGTACCGTAATTAAACCTTAAATTAATTGATAAACAATTAATTTTATGAACCTTACATTTTTTTCTAATTTAATAAAACAATAAACACATTTTTTTTAAAATTGCAAGGGCTGGGAAAACCTCAGCCCTTCTTAAAACTAGTTGTGGGCTTCACCCACAACCTTCCTTAATGGCTGTGGGAGAAGCCCACAACATTAATTTTTTAATATTTTATTTTTTAAAAAATATCTTTCAGCTGTGGGTCGCCCGCAGCTTGATCCGAACGTTCATGGGTCATGGTTTGACCCGTGAACATGTCCACCTTAGGGTTTTCTTCACCTAAGGGACTGGCGGCCATTCCAGATGGTCGTGGCTCTCCTTGCCGGCGTGGCTAGAACACCGTGATGATCTCTTGCCATTGTTGGCCACCACTGCTGGCTGACAGTCAAATTAACCAAAACTATATATATAATATCCTAAAAAATATACCAGTTCTCAAATCTAATAAATTTTCAAACAATTATCAAATTTAAGAACTCTAGAACATAACCATATAAACATGTAATCATTATGGATCTAAACTCAAATCTGGTTCTCAATTATTCAACATGACTAGTGTGGGGGATAAAAATACATATGGGTATAGCCAAATTCAAATGAGGATTTAGGGCAAGGCCCAACACTTATCTTATAATGAAAGGCTAATAAAACCTCAGCCCAAGGGCTTTAGGCGACGAACCAACTTTATAAGGCCCAAAGTCACCAAGATGACCGAGGGATCATCTTATGCGAGGTCACTAAGATGACCGATGACTCATCATGTCTGAGGTCACCAGGATGACCGAGGGCTCATCCCCTTCGATGTAGCAGAGACATGATCTCAACATTCTCAAGATAATCTCAAACTTGTTTAAAGTGACAAGATAGCGAAAGAGATAAAAACTAAAGGAGAACATTTTTGCAGCTTACCGTTTGGCACCCTTTTTATAGCGCCAATAGAAATTAGTGAGCTCATTGAGTGACGCGTGGTAATTTGATTCGACGGTAGATTTTGAGCATCTATAGTTTTGCACCGTCTGTGGGAAACACGAGATCTTCCTTGAAGTTTAGTAAAAAGAAGATCGAAATTGCTATCACAAAGATGAACACGAGCAAATCCAGGAAAAATGACCACCACAAAGATATATCTATGGTAAATCTCCCTAGAAATCCAATAGAAGCAACGAGAGGACAAAACTAGATTCACATAGCTCCAATAGCAAATCCAGCGGGTCAACAACGATTTAATGGTACTACTCCGACCGTTATTCTCTTATTGGAGAAGGTGGAGCACCTCACCGAGGAAATTTCTAACCTCAAGAGGGAGGTAGAAACGAAGAGATGATAGGGAGAAAAAGGGAATGCACATCCCAACACTGGGCTACGCGCGGATATACCAAAGAAAAGAGGCACAACTGCACCTCACATACCCCAGTTGTGCGATGAAGTCAAAAGGGACTCTCAATACTCGTGACATCACTTGTGTCATTCCTGTCAGATCAACAGGATTCATGATGAAGCCAAAAATCGAAGGTCAATGCATCGTGATGAAGAGCATGGATGGACGCGGGGGAGATTGCTGAGCATACCAAATTTACATTTGAGAGTCACACACTTGGACACAAAGGACAAAGGGAAGAGCAGAGCCTCAGCCACTGTAATATGAGGTCTGACACAGTCACACTTTGTGGTGGGAATTCTTGGATAGGGTTTTAAAATTTAAGAAAAAATCATTGAACCACGAACGGTTCGTGGGTGGAATATCAAAAAATTTACATCAACCAATTTAATCATATTAAATATTAAAACCATACATCAACCAATTTAATCATATTAAATATTAAATCATACATCTGATTATGCATGAAAATTTAAACGTATTCAAAAGAGGTAGAAACAATTTTATACCTTTCTTGTATCGGAGAAATTCTGACATAGTGGAATCCTATTTGCCGTATCATGTTCTTCGTTCTTCGTAGAACTCGAATCAGTCTTCACACCAACATCCATTCGTAGAATTCAGAGGTATATCTCAATTAGATATTTATCATGAATTGAGTGTGAGCTCTCAAAACAACTAAGAAAAAGAATCAAATTTTACTCTTCCTCTGGTGTATTTCGGCGATAAAGGGGAGGGAGAGAAACTATTTTCGACTCTGTGTAATCACATACTGTCTTAAGGTTAGGGATACAATCCTACTGTCATATTTTATATAATAATTACAGAATTCGCACATATATCCTTATATGTTAAATTATCAAAAATTCACCCTCAAATCTTTACTATTGCTGAAAATTACATATCTCCCTAGAGTCAATGTTGTGTCCAAATTTATCAATTCAGATTGATAAATTAAATTGATCTCCATTAATTAATTAACTAATTTTGTATTTACTAATTATCAAATAATTAGAAAATAACCAATTAATTAATTTGAATATTAATTACTTGGTTGTCATTAATTAAGTGACAACACCCATCACATATGAGTTCGGGAAATATACATTGGTTCAAAACACATTTTTTGTCCAATTGCTGTTGTTTTTCATTCATGTCCTTATAAGCTACTCCTGAAACCGAATGGACCTCCATGAATGAAGCTATAGGATTCAAATACTCGGTGAATTTATCATCGTAAATTCCTGACCTATTTAATCCTGACATCGTATGACTCTACTATATGTCTGATGCCGAATCAACTCTCGATTCATGCATGCTACATTTTCTGTTGGTGCTAATAAACACTTTTATTTCATGGTCCACAAAATATTTTAACATATTACCCTCCGTGAATATCAGTAATAAGAGTCAGATGTAAAATTATCATTTTACCCCTCTTGTTATTATTTTTTAACTCCTTTATTGACTGTGAATAAGAAAGACATAATAGTAAATTGTCTCATACGATTCCCCATATCTTATTCAATGATTCATTTCATCGAGTACCTGGCCAGGTTAATTTATTCACACACCCATCAATAAAGCATAAGGTGATATTGTTGCATTTTACAATCTAACCACAAATTTCTATATATGTGTATCATGCAACTCCAACATAGTTGAATCACGATCCCTATAGCTGAGGTATTGTCCGGTAAGTCGAACTCACTACTTTGGCATATCAATTATCATAACTAACAAGGTCAAGTTTCGTATTCACCTCAGGATTAAAGTAATTATGAAAATACCCTTAAGATAAAGGTGTTACTCCAAACTAATTTGTTACTGGTCTATTCAATATATTCAATAACATGTCTAGTTCAATCGTTAGAGTCTCCACTCCCATGTCCCAAGACCAGCATCCTTTGGTTCAACCAGTCATAATCGAAGTCGATTGCCCTGTCGATCCTAAGACAATGAATAACTTTCTGAACTATTTTAGAAGAATTTTTTTGGAAAACTCCTCAGTCTTTACTCTTTTTACGTTGACAATAGTTCCAAGATTTAAGTAAATTGTAAACACACTTTAATTAATAGAAAAACTTTTATTCATTCATTAAATTCACTATTACAAAAAATGTCTGATAAATAATTAAATACTCATAAATAATTATTACACCTTACTTTATGGACATAATTTCAACAATCTCCCACTTGGACTAAAGTAGACGTGTACAATCTCATAATCCCATGCCCTCCATATGACCATCAAAGACTTTACTACTTAAAGTCTTCGTGGATGATCTGCCAGGTTGTCGACCGTCGATATGTGTGTTACTATAACATCACCACGTTGAACAATGTCTCTTATCAGGTGATACTTATGCTCTATATGCTTGGATATTTTATGGCTCCTTGGTTTCTTCAAGTTTACTACAGCCCCACTGTAATCGCAATAAAGTGTCATAGGCTTGTCAGCTTCTGAAACAACATGTAGAGTCTTCAAAAAATTTCTAAGCCATAGAGCCTCCTTAACAGCTTCACAAGTTACCACATATTCAGCTTCCATGGTAGAATCAGCAATGTAAGATTGCTTGAAACTTCTCTATATAACTGCTCCACCGTTTAGGATGAAGACCGATCCTGAAGTGGACCTCCTAGAATCCTTGTCTTCTTGGAAGTTAGAATCACTATACCCCGTCATATTCAGGTCAGTTCCTGACTACACAAGAATGTAGTTCCTTGTTCTTCTAAGATACTTAAGGATATGTTTGACGGTATTCCGATGCACGAGTCCAAAATTAGATTGAAAATGACTCACCACGCTCATGACATAGTAAATGTTTGGGCTAGTGCAAATAATCACATACATGAGACTTCCTACGGTTGAAGCATAGAAAATCGTTCTCATGTCTTCCTCTTCTTGAGGAGTCTTGGGAGACTGCTCCTTGGAGAGGCTGAGTCCATGCCTGAAAGGAATGTCTCCCTTCTTGGAGTCTTGTAAACTGAAGTGATCCATCACCTTATCAATATAAGATGTTTGAGATAGTGCTAATTGTCTCTTCTTCCGATCCCAAAAGATCTGAATATCTAGGAAAAAGGTAGCTTCTCAAAGATCCTTCATATCAAATTACTTTTGCAGCCAAATCTTGATATCAGATAATTTTCCTACATCATTCACAATGAGTAGAATATCATCTACGTACAAGACTAGAAAAATCATTTCCCCTTCATGTATCAGCTTATACACACAAGGTTCGTCCGTAAATGGACTTCAATAGTTTGTAAACCTTGCCCTTTTGACCTTTCTCCATGAACCCGTCTAGTTGAGCCATATAAATATACTCTTCAGATTGCCATTCAGAAAAACAGTCTTGACATCCATCTGCCAGATTTCATAATTGAGGGCAGCAGTAATGGCAGGAGAATTCAGATGGATTTAAGCATGGCTACCAGCAAGAAGGTATCCTCAATGGCAGGAGATTTAGGCGTAGCGTTAGCTACTAACCTAGCTTTGAATTTCACATTCCATCCGGATCTTTCTTTTTCTTATAGATCCATTTACACCCTACAAGTTTTACCCCTTCAGGAGTATCTACAAGTTTCCAGACTCCATTCGAGTACATCGAACGTATCTCAACGTTCATGACTTTTTTCCATAGGTTTGCTTCAAGACTAGCCATGGCCTGTGAGTATGAGACGAGTTCATCATGATCCTTATCTGAGACTACTGTTAAGGAATCTCCATAAGACATGTACCTTTCAGGCTGTCTCACAACCCTTCCACTACATCGAGACTCCATAGGCTCTGGCCTTAACTATGGTTCTTCCATTATCGAATCAAAAATAGTTCCTGATTTGAGAGTCGATGTCCTTCTACTCAATAAATCCTCTAGTACAAGAGTGCTTCTCGGCTTCACACTTCTTATATATTCTCCTCCAAGAAAACATGCATTCGTGCTTACGAATATTTTCTTGTCAGTCGAACTATAAAGGACATACCTCTTCGTTCCTTTGGGATATCCTACAAACATGTATAATTCTAATCGACTAACCAACTTGCATGTCTTCTATTTTAGAACATGTGTTAGGCCGCCCCATATTCTAAGGTGGTTAACGAATGAATTTTATCCATTCCATCTTTCATATGGCATGTCAGGCACTGTCTTTGACGGAACTTGATTCAGAATGTATGCTGTTGTTTCCAAGGCATATGCCCAGAATGAAACTAGGAGGGATGAGTAACTCATCATGGATCTAACCATATACATTAGAGTTTGATTCTTTCTCTCTAATACACCATTCTGTTCTAGAGTGTCAGGCGCTGTAAGCTGAGAAAGAATACATTCTTCCTTAAGAAAGTCTTCAAACTCTCTAAGCAAATACTCTCTACCACGATCAAATCGTCGTGAGATTTGGGTTGTTTCTCTAATTGCTTTTTGACCATATCCTTGTCCTCTCTGAAATTTTCAAAGGTTTCAGACTTTTGGTGTATTAGATAAACATGTCCAAAATATGAGTAGTCATCTATGAATGTTACAAAGTATTCATAAGACATGTACCTGTCAGGCTATCTCACAACCCTTACATTACGTTGAGGCTCCAAAGGCTCTGGCTCTTGTTGTGGTTCTTCCATTATTGAATCAGTAACAGTTCCTGATTGGGGAGTCGGTGTCCTCCCACTCAATAATTCCTCTAGCACAAGAGTACTTCTTGACTTCACACTTCTTATATAGTCCTCTTCAAGAAAATGCGCATTCGCGCTCACAGATATTTTCTTGTTAGTTGGACTATAAAAGATATATCCATTCGTTCCCTTAAGATATCCTACAAACATGCATAATTTTGATTGACTGGCCAACTTGCTTGTCTTCAATTTTAGAACATATGCTGGGTATCCCCATATTCTAAGGTGGTTTACGGATGACTTTCATCCATTCCATCTTTCATATGGCGTACCAGGCACCGTCTTTGATAGAACTTAGTTCAGAATGTATGTTGATGTTTCCAAGGTATATCCCCAGAACGAATCTAGGAGGGATTTGTAACTCATCATAGACCTAACCATATCCAACAAAGTTTGATTCCTTCTCTTTGACACACCATTCTGTTCTAGAGTGCCAGGTGCTGTAAGCTGAGAAAGAATACATTCTTCCTTAAGAAAATCTTCGAACTCTCCTAGCAAGTACTCTCCACTATGATCAGATCGTAGAGTTTTGATTTGTTTCTCTAATTACTTTTCGACGATACCCTTGTACTCTTTGAACTTTTTAAAGGTTTCAGACTTTTGGTGCATTAGATAAATATGCCCAAAACGTGAGTAGTCATTAATGAAGGTTACAAAGTATTCATAACCTCCTCTTGCTTAGATATTTAGTGGCTCACATACATCACTATGTACGAGTTCGGGGCATTGAGTGACTCTTTCACCCTTCACTATAAAAGGGTCTCTTGGTCATTTTAACTTCTATACAGGATTCACATAAAGGTAGTTATCATACACTTAAAGTTTACAATGGACCATCATTTGTAAGTCTTTTAATCATGTTCAGGCTAATGTGGCCAAGACATAAGTGCCACAAATAGGCTAGATCGGTTGAGTCAAATTTCAACCTTTTACTATCCCTTTGAACTTTTTAATGGTTTCAGACTTTTGGTGCATTAGATAAATATGCCCAAAACGTGAGTAGTCATTAATGAAGGTTATTAAATATTCATAACCTCATATTGCTTAGATATTTAGTGGCTCACATACATCACTATGTACGAGTTCGGGGCATTGAGTGACTCTTTCACCCTTCACTATAAAAGGGTCTCTTGGTCATTTTAACTTCTATACAGGATTCACATAAAGGTAGTTATCCTACACTTAAAGTTTACAATGGACCATCATTTGCAAGTATTTTAATCATGTTCAGGATAATGTGGCCAAGACATAAGTGCCACAAATAGGCTAGATCGGTTGAGTCAAATTCCAACCTTTTACTATCCCTTTGTAAATCAGTATATACTTTAGTGTCACATTTCATTAAAACTATTGATTTTACATAAAATATTTTCTTTGTCAAAAGTGCACTAGTAATTAAGCCATCTTTTATAAGAATACCAATATATTTATCAATGAAATTCAAACTGAATCCTTGCGTAACTAAACTAGCTACTGAGGTTGAACTCACCCTCGTCAAGCTTTCTGATTTTACTGAACCCTTATAGGGAACAATATATATGGTTAGTGGCTGCAGAGTCTACAATCCACGAAAAATAGAGTCAGTCATATAACAGGCCTCAGTAACAAGTATTATACATTTAGATCTCAACTCCTTAAGATAATCTGGATAGTTGCATTTCCAATGGCCAGTGACTCCACAATGATAACACTTGTCTTTTGAGTTCTCCACTTTTTCAGTTCCCTTACCTTTTATAGTTTTCAAGTTCTCCACTTTTTCAGTTCCCTTACCTTTTACAGTTTTCGAGTTCTGCTTCTTAGCCTTCTTTGGACCTCTCTTGTGTTTCTTTTTTGTGCTAGAGGTGGAAGGCTTGCTTTCAATAAAGTTTGCTTCTCTGGTGTTCCTCTTACCTTTCAGAAATAGGGTCTCAGCAGCTTGCAGTTCCTTCATCAGCTTAGGAAGTGAGTACCTCAACTTATTCATCGAATAATTAAGTTTGAAGTTCTCAAAAGTTTCAGGCAGAGTCTCAAGAATCATATCAACTTGTGTCTCGCCATCTACCGCAACACCCATGATCTTCATATCATTCAGATAACTAATGATCAGCATCATATGTTCTCTTACAGGAATTCTAGGTTTCATCCTGAAATTCATGAAGTTTCGCACAGTGGCCTGTTTGGTTTGACAACCCTGATCTCTGAACATTTCTGTGATGTTCAACATCATATCAATGACAGTTTCCATGTTATGATGTTGTTGTTGCAAAATATTGCTAAGAGAAGCCAAGATATAATACCGATCTCATTAGAATGCAGCCATGAAGCATAAGCATCATTTTCATCATGAGTCGATTCAGCAGTAGACTCAAGGGGATAAGGGATGGTGAGCACGAACTTGTGCTTTACTACCATCAACACGATATAAAGATTACGTTTCTAATCCACGTAATTTTCACCAGTAAGTTTGTTCACGTTTAAGATAGTTGAGAGTGGGGATAGCGACATGATTACTGAAAAGAATAAATAAAGCGGTGTAAATAAAAACTCAATCATTTAGGAAAGTATGATACACGATGCAAATACTTAAATATTTTATAATCTAATAAAAAATATTTTCTCCATGATGTTACGATCAATCACAATAGCTTGTCTCATCTAAGGAGAACGCTAAAACTACCTCTTATTGCATTGAGACTTCTCTTAGTTGGTTAACGCTTCTCAAGATGACACTACATCTAGCTTAACCAATCACCAATGGTTTTGGTCATCTTAGCCTCATTAACGAGCCTCTATGAGGGATTCCAATGTGTTTCGGTCTAAGTGTCTAACCAATGCATAAGCTTTAAAGGTTGTCATGAACTAACAGTCCGTCTAGGAACTTTCCTGCCTCACCACTTCCTTTATAAGCTTTAGCTTCTTAAGCAACTCGATGACTCAAAGCGACACGATTCCCAAGTTTCTCCCACTGAAGAGATGACTGCTAGGGCGGCTCTAAACTATTCATCGTGCCACGATCAAGTTTGCATTGGAGACTTTAGGAGCATTTCAATATAAACAACCATCCCACTTAGTTTTTAGAAAAATAGATTTTTCTTTTTTTTTTTCTTAAAAAATTATAAATCTTTATTAATTTGGAAAAAAATGAGTTTCAAAAATTATAAACTTTTACAAAATTTAAATCTCAAATAATTTTTTTTTAAAAATTCGCATTGTATTTAAATTATAACCCATTATAAACTTAAACTACAATGATGGGTATTTTGATATTAGCATAACCCCTATGTCTATATGGCATGTTATATGATTATACATGATTAATAATAAATCATCTATTCAAAATTAACCTCTCTATGGCTCATTTCTAATTACAACCCATAAAAAATAATAAATAAATTACAATAATTTAAATATTAATCTTCATGGCGTCTATAATCTTCTCATTCTCCTTCAAAAAATTTCACCAAGTTGTAACTCTTTACAAAAATCCAGTCCCATTTTCAAAATTCAAATTTCAACTTAAAATTTAATTTTTCAACAATTTCTAGTTTGATCAATAGATTACCAATTAAATTAATCAATTGATTTTTTTTAAAAATAATTTATAAAATAAAATCTAATTAATTAGTGTTGAAAAATTATTGAATTAAATAAAAAAAATTAAGGACTGGATTAGGCAAAGTTCTTAAGGTTTCCTAAATCTAAAAGTTTCAAAAAAAATGAAGGTTTCCTAAATTCTAAAGTTTCCAAAACCTCAAAGTTTCATAAACCCTAAAGTTTCCAAAATTTTAAGGTCTCCTGAACCCTAAAGTTTCCAATACTCAAGGTTTCTTAAGCCCTAAAGTTTCTAAAAATTCAAGGTTTCCTAAACCCTAAAGTTTTCAAAAACTCAAGGTTTTCTAAACCCAACGTGGTGGTAATCAAGAAGAAGACTGGAAAGTGGAGGGTTTAGTCGTCATTAACCTAAACAAAGCATGCGTGAAAGACAACTTCTCTCTTCTATGAATTGATTAACTAGTGGACGCAACAGCAAGGCACGAGATGCTCAGTCTCATGGATACTTTATCCGGATATAATTAGATATTCATACACCCCTCAGATAAAAAAACACATCCTTTGTGGCTGAGAGGGGGACTAATTGCTACAAATTTATACCGTTCGGACTGAAGAATGCAGGAGCCACCTATCAACGTTTAGTCAACAAGATGTGCCAAGAGTACCTGGGGAATACGATGGAAGTATACATTGATGATATGATGGTAAAGTCTATCCATGCGCAGGACCACTTATCAAACCTAATGAATGTGTTTGAGGTACTCCATAAATATTGTATGAAACTTAACCGTTCAAAATGCTCTTTTGGTGTGCCATGAGGGAGATTTTTGGGTCATCTTGTCATAAGTCGTGGGATCGTGGCAAATCCTGATCAGAGCAGTGTAATATTGGAGACGCTCGCGCCCAAGACGTTCAAGGAGGTGTAAAAATCGAACGGCAGGTTGGCAGCCCTTGGTAGGTTTATATCAAGGTCCTCAGAAATGTGTCTTCCATTCTTCAACATCCTGAGGAATAGCAAGAACTTTGATTGGGATGAGAAGTGTGAAGAGGCATTTACAGATTTAAAAAAGTATCTGATGTCCGCACAATTGGATCGGGTTTTAAAATTTAAAGAAAAATCATTTAACCATGAACGGTTTATGGGCGAAATATCAAAACTTTTTCTAAAATCAATTTAATCATATTAAATATTAAAACCATAGTTACGACTATGCATACTTAGTTAAACGTATTCAAAAGAGCTAGAAATATTTTTATAACATTCCTGTATCAGAGAAATTATGATTTAGTGGAATCCTATTAGCCGTCTCGCGTTCTTCGTTCTTCGCAGGACTTTAAATAATCTTCACACCAACAACCGCTCGTAAGATTCAAAAGTATATCTCAATCGTATGTCGTCAGGAATTGAGTGTGGGCTCTCCAAACAACAACAGAAAAAAAAACAATTTTTTCTCTTCTTCCTCTAGATTTCGACGGCGACAGGGACGGGGGAGCGAAACTGTTTCTTTTGCTCTGTGTAATCACACACTATGATCAAGGTTTGTGTCAACACACTTAGAGAGGCAACCCTGACATCCTTTATATAAAGATTATGGAATTTACACATATACTCCTATATAGTGAATTGCCAAAATTCTCCTCCATTTACTATAATTGTCAAAGTTACACCTCCCTAGAGCCAATACTGTGTGCAAATTCATCAATCCAAATTGATAATTTAAATTGATCTCCATTAATTTATTAATTAATTTCTTTTATTTACTACAATAATTAGAAATTTTTCTCAATTAATTAATTAAATTCATCAATCCAAATTGATAATTTAAATTGATCTCCATCAATTAATTAATTTCATTTATTTGAACATCAATTTTTATATTCACTAATTAAGTGACGACACCTATCACGTATGGGTTTGAGAAATATATATTGGTCCAAAGTACATTTTTGTTCCAACTGCTGTTGTTTTTCATTCATGTCCTTATAAGCTACTCCTGAGACTGAATGAACCTACATGAATGAAGCTATAGGATTCAAATACTTGGTGAATTTATCTTCGTAAATTCTCGACCTATTTAATCCTGACATCGTATGACTGTACTATATGTCCGATGCCGAATCAACTCTCGATTCATGCATGTTACATTTTCTGTTGGTGCTGATAAACACTTTTATTTCATGGTCCACATAATATTTTAACATATTACCCTCCGTGAATATCAATAACAAGAGTCAGATGTAAAATTATCATTTTACCCTTCTAGTTACTATTTCCTTAACTCATTTATTAACTGTGAATAACAAAGACATAATAGTGAATTGTGTCTCATACAGTTCATCATGTCATATTTAATGATTCATTTCATCGAGTATTTGACCAAGTTAATTTATTAACACACTCATCAATAAAGCATAATGTGATATTGTTGCATTTGCAATCTCGCCACGAATTTCTATATCTGTGGATCACGCAACTCCAACATAGTTGAATCACGATCCCAACAGCTGATGTAACTATCCGGCAATTCAAATTCATTCTTTGGGCATATCAAAGATTGTAACCACTAGGTCAAAATTTATATTCACCTAAGGATTCAGGTAATAATGAAAATACCCTTATAGGTGTAACAATTAGATTTAGAGCTAGATAAACAATTTTGGTCTAAACTAATTGGTTACCAGTCTATTCAACATATTTCACAACATGTCTAGGTCAACTGTTAGACTTTCCACTCCAATGACCCAAGATCAGCATCCTTTGTTTCAAGCTAACAGTTGTAATCAGACTCGATTTCTCACTCGATCCTAAGACTGTGAATAATATTATGAACGATTTCAAAAGTGTTTGTCTGGAAGACCCCTCAGTCTTTACTCTTCTTGCGTTAACAATAGTTTCAGGACTTGAGTAAATTATAAACACACTTTAATTAATAGAAAAATTTCATTCATTTATTAAATACAACAATACAAAATATCTAAAGAAATAACTAAATACTCATAAATAGTTATTACACCCTACTTTATGGACATAATTTTTACACACACATCTTCTATCGAAGCCACAGGAAAGGGAGATACTATATTTGTACCTCGTTGTATTGTAGAATGCGGTGAGCTCTATTTTAGTCAGGGAGGAAGGAAAGTATCAATGGTCGGTCTATTATGTCAATATGATGCTTTCAAACGCTGAGAAAAGATATTCACAGATGCAGAAGTTAGCCCTAAGTCTAGTCATGTCGGCTAGAAAACTTAGGCATTACTTTCAGAGTCATACCATCACAGTAAGGACCTCACATCCGCTCAGATCCTTTTTACACAAATTAGAGTTGTCCAGAAGACTGATGAAATGGGGTGTAGAGTTGGGAGAGTTCAACATCATGTACGAACCTTAGATCGCCATCAAGGCTCAAGCACTTGCTGACTTTTTGGTAGAGAAGACACAATCCCAAGAGGATGAAGGGTTAGACTGTCTAGAAGAACTCACCAGAGACTACGCAACACTTGAAGAGGTGAAAGAGCACCCCTCGGACATGGAACGGGCACATTATGTTGTCAGTAAATGCATGTGGATGCAGAGTCGAGCTGGTATTTAAGACACCAGATAAGACCATATTGAAAGGGCGCTACGATTTGGATTCAAGACCTCAAAAAATGAGGTCGAGTATGAAGCTTTACTCGTGGGAATGAAGCTAGCCACGAACTTTAGAGCAGAGCGGTTGAGGGTGTTCAACGGCTCTTAGTTGATAGTTAATCAAGTCAACGACAATTTTTAGACTAAGGATACCAGTATAGGGGCATATGAGGGCAAGCTAATGGAATTGATGACATGATTTAAGGGAGTGTTCGATAGAGCAGCTACCTAAAATAGAGAACATCCACGAGGATGCCCTTGTAACTTTAGCCTTGGACATTGACACAGATATGAGGAGAACTATCTCGGTCGGGTTCCTTCCAAAGCTGGTCATAGATCGATCAATGGGGAGTGTCGACAACGTGGACCCTCATCCAAGGGTACCTCAGACGACCGAGCCTCATTGGATGGACCACCTCATTAGTTACATATCAGAGGGTACACATCCAGAAGACCATGGTGAGGCCAGTAAGGTGAGAATTAGAGTTGTAAGGTATTCAATCTTGAATGGAGTCTTATATAGAAGATCATACACTGGACCACATTTAAGATGTCTATCCGGTGGAAGCTCAGTATGTGATGGCCGAATTACATGAAGGGCAATGTGGAAACCACTCAAGAGGGAGATCAATGAGTAGGAAAGCTTGCATGATGGGATACTTTTGGCCTAGTATGGATGTTGACACACCAAAGTTTGTAGCTATATGTGATAAGTCCCAGAGGTATGCACTGATACCCAAACAACCACCAGAAGAACTAACCTCCGCAATCATTCCATGACCATTCATACAATAAGGGATGGTCATGGTCACTGCTTATTTTTCCAAGTGGGAACTTCTCAGTCTCTTTAGTCAAATTTCGAGGCCTCTTATCTAAGCGGTGACGAGGAGGCGAAACAGTAATGGTTTCCCCACATGGAAGATCGACTGATGGTCCACCCGAGGACTAAGCAAGGACAAGATCAGTCACAGGCACCGCAGTTAGCACGGATACGTGATTAGATGCGGGGGCAAAGCGATGAGCCTTCTATTTTTTCTTCTTCCATGTTTCCTTTTCCCTTCTCATTAGCTCTTCGAAGAAAATTTGGCTGTTGACATCATCAAATCAGTATTTCACTCTAGCGGGGTCAATGGGTTGGAAATGATTCGCTCGGGCTCAGTCCCATATAAGCAATAAATGGCAGACCTAAGAAAAGCGAAGGGATGTAATGTGCCAAGAAGACATAGGGGGATACCTCGAGGAAGTTTGACTGCGTGCTCCCACAAACCCATAGCTTTAAGATTCTTCTTCATTAAAGTCTCGTCGATACGCCTATCAGGATATCCATGCAGATGTTCATACGCTCTACTCGTCGACTTAGCGAAAGGAATGAGACCTCAATATCTAGGAGCTGCACAAAAAGGATAACATGCATTAGTATACTAATGGACAATATCTTGACTGAGAAAATGCTTTTTATTCTACTTGGAATGCCCCAACTAGTTTGCACGCTAGTAATATTGGGAGAGGCCTCATCTGAAAGACATTCTCACCCCCTCCGATAAAGAAATACTTTTCCTTCCAATATTTATTGCTAGTTGGCTTATCGATAAGTAATAAAGTTCTCAATTTAGCATTCAAGTAATAGTGACCGGTAGTCCCATGCCTAACCAAATAGTATAAAATCCTTAAAAACTCAAGAGTCACATCGACTTCGGTATTATGTCCCAGCACTAAAAGAAAAGGAAGGGTCCTCCAAGTGTTGGCTAACAACTGAGCAAGAACGAGATTGTAAAATTTCAACACCATCCTATGATTTTGGCAGAGGGAGTCTAAGGCCAAACCTGAAGGGGAACTCATAAAAGCATACCCAACCATCTGGTAGGGAAGAGTCGGGTCATTCAGACTCACTTGGGAGCTTCATTTCTATGTATATGGGAAAAGAATATTCTACGCAGTACATCTCCAAGTAATTCAATTAATGTAGAGGCAAGGAAAGTTTACGGTCTAGGCCCCACATATTAAGATGACCTGACCGATCGCCTTTGGCCTTAGTACCCTCGATCTCATTCTCCGCGTCGCCCACAGCCTCACGTTCAGGACCCTCGGCCTCACCCTCGGTCATACCTTCAACCTCACGTTTAGGACCCTCGGCCTCACCCTTGGTCATAACAATAGTCTCACTCTCCTCACTTCTGATCCCTCTCATGACCTTGTCCTCATCAACGCCCCTAGTAGCGACTAAATGATCGGCTCTCACACTTATCCCCAGGGTAAAACTCCATCATCAAATACCCTTTCGACATCAAACGCTCGGGATATGCTAGGATTAAACATGTTTGGTAAGTAGGAAACATAAATTCTTCAAAAAATAACACTAAGGTCAAATCAAAAGTGAGAATTGTTTATCGGAAGCTCGCCGGGAATGGACAAAATAAATGAGGATTTAGAAAAGTTATAAGGATACAAGGAAGGGGAAGAGCACTAACCTTGAAGATTAAAAGAGAAACTTGTATGCCAAAAGAAATCCTTCAAAAAAAATGATGAGCAAACTCCAACACCATGAAATGCAAAAATGATAGAGAGATTGAAAAATGATGAAGGAGATGAGGAATTTTAGATAAAGGATTGAGTGGTATTTATAGATGAAGGGAGATGAATTTTTGAACAAGAGAGAGGGAAAACCTTGAATTTTGGATGAAAAAATGAGAGGGAAAAATTGGAGGGAAATCTAAAAAAATTGGTATTTCAAATGGGGCGGGAAAATACGATGTTTCCCAAAATCCCACTTAATCCAAGCAGTGGTCGAACGCTGAGCGCTCGACCAAGGAACGCAAGGACGAGCGTGCTCAGCACTCAGCCAAGGCATGCAAGGCCAAGCACGCTGAGCACTCAGCCAAGCATTTAAGGTCGAGCACTTGAGCGCTCGGCCAGGCCTAGTAAGGCCAAGCCTGTTCAACGCCAGGGAAAACCTTCCAAGGCTGAGCCCAATGTGCCCTCGGTCAGTCCCGCAAAGCAGAATGCACTCGGTCAGTTCTGACGTATCAATGCACAAGCATTCAAGCTTCGCTCAACATTCAACTTAGTTTGGCATTAAAGCGCACCAAACGCTTAAATACAAAGTTGTGCGCTTACCGACCTAATGTACACTACGGATAAATGACTCACAACAGTGACACAAGTTATCTTGGAAATTGAGATTGAGCTCATCACTCCCACTAACTCTTACTTCCCAACTCTAATGTTACGCTCTAAACTTGAGAAGTGGGGGCAAATTATTGGGGATAAAAAAACACATGGGCTATAATCCACTTCAAATGAGGATTTAGGGTAAGGCTCAACACTTATTCTTATAATGAAAGGCCCAAATATCCTCAGTCCAAGGGATTTAGGCGACATACCAACTTTATAAGGCTAAAGGTCACCAAGATAACTAATGACTCATCTTGTCTAAGGTCACTAAGATGACCGAGGGCTCATCATGTTTGAGGTCACTAGGATGACTGAGAGCTCATCATGTTCAAGGTCATTAGGATGACTGAGGGCTCATCGTGGCCGAGGGCTCATCCCCTTTGACGTAGCAGAGACACGATTTCAATGTTCCCAATATAATCTCAAAGTTGTTTAAAGTGATAAGATAACGACTGAAATAGATAACAATGAGAGCACCTAATTTGGGAGGAATAATCTCTGAAATATTCTCTTTCCTTCATTATAAATAGACGGTGACCCCTTGTAAAAATGGTATGCATTCTCTCGGTCTTCGATAATACCATACTAAGGACATTCTACTGACTTGAGGGTCAGAGTGTATTAGGCTGGGCATCACACATGTGTTGAGATAATCCTTCGTCATTTTACAGATTAGTGGGTTCATTAAGTGATGAATGACAATTCGATTTCATCGGTAGATTTTGAGCATCTACAATAGCTCTGATACCACTTATAGATAAAATCTTCATCGGTGTAAACTGTTTATTAAAACCCAAGAACTTATGTTGAACACATCAAGAATCAAATCACTGTAAAAGCGGAAGCATATCTGAATCCATAATAGTAGATCGCAATTTAGAGCCGAGTGGTTGACATTTCAGATCTACACGATTCTTTACTAAAGAGCCCTATTTGATTAAACCTCTCTGTTTTCTCTCTAACGATGAGATATTAGGGAGAATAAAATGATTTTTCCTTAATCGTATGACTTGAGGACCATAAACACTTATAGATAACATATTTAATATGTTTTAATATTTTTATTTTATCTCAATATAAAAATAGAAATTACTCTAAAATCTCTACACGTCAAAATGTCCACAACGTATCAGATACATTAAAATCTAACAAAGCCGCAAGCAATGTACTACAGCAGTCATCTCCTTTTCGTGAACAGTAAAACGTTGTTCCGTCTCATTAAGTTTCCAGCTTCGCCCATAGCCCATAAATTAAAAAATTAAAAATTAAATAAAACAATCGAGAAGTTAAAATAAAAGAGAGAGAGTGAATTTCACTCCTATTTTTTTTTTTTATTTTTTGTTTGTAAAAACGAAGAAACAAATTCTATTTTATCTCCTATTTACTACGGTGACGAAGAATCAAATTATCACTATATTTATTCCTTTTTCTATTTCTTCTTCCAAGTGCAGGATAACCCCAAGGGGTTGCGGGTACCCAAACCTTAGTCGATCACTTTAAATTGAGTTTAATCTTATTTGACAGTTTGAAACACACAACTATTCAAATATAAGTCCAACGTTGGATTAAAGATCCAATAAACTTAAGATATTAAAATGAGACAAAACTTAAATTTCATTTATGAAAAATAAACTAAAAGAAAAATGTTTTTATTTTTATTTTCTAGGGTTTCACCTACAATCATGATTGATCTGTAAAAAAAATCGTAAATTGATATAGATAAAACAATTGACTGGTGAATTTTGACATTTTAAATATAAACATTGTTGAAAAAATTTGAATGAAAATTTCTGTTTTTTACCCATTTGAAAGGATATAACAGTGATGTCTTTTTATTTTTAAATTGACATTATTTTAAATAATATGAAGTGTTATAATGACTATTCGAATGACCACGAATCAATTTATATATATAGTGATTTTATTTTGTATGCGATTACAAAACACGGTTGCGTTCGCTAGTTCTTATGGATTTAAGTTTAACTTCCAGAATAATGAAAATTCGTTTTATCTTGAGAGGCAATAATCACCTTGAGCACCATGGAGGGAGCAAAATCGTCTAAGGACATAATATTCGTACTGGATTCGGATTAATTTATGTTTCTCATTGTTGTAGATTTTGAGGACGATTTCTACAATTTTGATGCGTGCCTTTCTATTGATGTTCTGGGATATGCATAATACGAGTTGATTTTGCAATATAAAGTTTTACACCGTTCTCCAGTTTTGCAACAATTTCTACATCTAAACTGCATTTTAACACTTCTTTTCAAACGGACATGCGTAACTATTTTCTACAGTATTGCCGCTTGAAAGTGCTTTTGATCCTACTGCTTTAAGTTTTCAATTTATAAGAATTGATTTTTCCTTTCTTTAGCGATGTCCTTTTCCTGCTGTGTTATACTGGTTTTCTAGACCTTTGTAATGTTAATAATTTGTAACATGAGTGCGTTTTGTTCCCATGAATAGATTTTGAAATCTAGTTTGAGAAATCATTTGCACTGTTTGGTTATACATTGACACCATTTCAGAATTGCAATCTCTATTGCACTGTTTTGTCTTATGACAGTTTTAATTTTGTGCAATATGGTGGTCCTCTTTTGCACTACTTCAGCTCCGGTATTGCAGTTATTCGAAACTGTTTCTTATGCGATACATAGTTTAGTTAGTGCCTTGCTTCTATTTTTCCTAACATGATCCCCTCGCGATTTGTTATACCGTTATGAATAATATTGGTTTTGAACTTTTATTTAATTTTGGGTAAGTTGTGACGGATTGCATTGTCTCATGAGAAATCAAAGTTGGGTTCATTGATTCTTATGGATTGAAGTTCAATTTTCGTAAAAACGAAAAATCCTTTCTATTTTGAGAGACAATTGTTCATTACTTTGTGTACCGTGGAGGGAGTGAAATCGTCTAAGGACATATTGTTCACATTGAGCTAGGATTAGTTTATGTTTCTTATTGTTGTAGATTTTGAGGACGATTTCTACAATTTCTCGTATTGTAAGTATAAACGTGTAAGGTACGCGTATTTTTCCCAACAAATATATCTCCAACTATCAATAAAAAAACACACATAGCTACTCTTCCATAAATATTAATTAATTTAGTAAATTCAATTAAAGTTTAGGGAAAAAAGCAGGAAAAGACAGGTTCCGGGGTTGGAGTTGCAAAAATGGCTGAAAGTTTTTTTTTTATTTGCAAAAATGCCGAATATGACCGTAGTAAATAATTTATTTACTCAAATTACACAATAGTAAATAACTTATTTACTATATATTGCGGCATTTTTGCAAAAAAAAATCAGAAATCCTAACATATAGACCCTTTTCAAGGAACGGAGTTAAAAAATAGCCTAAAAATATATAGTAGTAAATTAATGGTCATTTTCTAATGGGTGTAATTTAAAAAATTATTAGTCGTCTAAAATGTCCTTATCTTATCCATGATCAATTTATTTTATTTAAGGATGGAATTTGTTGATATACCTCGATTTTAGTAAAAATTTTATTTGTGATTTTAATTCAAATTTTTTCTAAATTCTCTCCCAATTTTATGCCTAGTTTTTCTTTTACATATTCTTTAATATTTTTTTCAATTTGATACTTGCGCTCTAAATTACCTATTAAAAAGTAATAGTTAAAATACGTTTTAAAAAAATTAGTATGTGATATTTATTTTTTCACAAAATTAATTTAGTCGTGTAAATTTACAGATCTCCGTTAAATTGATATTTTTTAGATATTTCATTTATCTAATTATCTACTTAAAAACTATCTTTCAAATAAACCGCAAATTTAGGAGTGGTTAAGTTATATGAATTATTGGTGATTGCATATTTTAAAAAATTAATTCCAAACAATTGATTTGTTGATATTAATCCCCAAATTAAAAAAAAACTGAGTAGAAACATGAGATAAGGGCATTGTAAACAAATCATAAAAGTTTACAACTAAATTAACTAGAAAATGACTATTTATCTACTTTAATTTTTTTGGGCCAGTTTCTAACTTACTACTATAAAAGTTGTCTATATATATGTCATTTTCCCATTAGATAAATAGACCACTATATGAAAATAAAAGAAAAAGTGTTATAAAAACTTGTAATTTGCACAAATAGCCGAATTTTATAATAGCTCTTTAAAACTTTAAAAATGTTATAAATAGATAAGATTGTCCTCACTAATAAGGGACAGAAATCACCTTATTCGCGTAACAACCCAGTGCAAAATGTTGTAGTTTACGATATATACTCTTCGTATATCATAATATATTGTGTTATGTATATTTATCGTAGTATATTATAATATACTCTCAGTATAAATGTAGTATATTTTTACATACCATCAATATATCGTAGTATATCTATATTATATATTTATATACTATTAGTATATCGTAGTATATATGTAGTATATTTTAATATATCATCTGATACCATACCACTTCTTACACCCAAGTCCACCCCCTCCTTCTTTTTCATACCTCTCAAAAATAGACGGAAGAAGAGAATTGTTACATAAAAAAGGAAGGAAGATTAAACAATAAATAAAAGGTAAAACCGACTCCACCAATCGAAAATAAAAAAGAAATATGGCAGAAAGACAATCGAAATTCAGCGATAAAAAAAACGATTCAACAATCGAAAATAAAAAATAATAACAAAAGTAGAATCTTAATTCTCTAATCACTTAGAAGAACGTCAATCAAAAGAAAGCCTAATAGCAGACCTGATTCCAGCACTAAAAAAGACACGAAAAAGAATGATTCAACAGAGTCCTAATAACATACCCGATTTCTTAGAAGAACGCTTCAGAATTGATTGGAAGTCGAAGTGATGAAGGAGGAAAAAAGAATGCGTGGCAGAAACCGCACAAATTTTGGTGTAATATTGGGTGGCAGCGAATTCAATTAAAAAATATTTTGATCGCCGGAGACGTGGAAGACAAGAGCAGTGATATACTTGCAATACACACATTAAAAATATTGAAACCTAAAAAGATACAATTAGTTATAAAAAGGGTAAAAATATAAATGATCATATAAAATCATAATTAACTAACCAGTCAAATGGAGAATCCAATCATATGTACAAAAGATAAAATTAAAAGATATAATATAAATTTGAAACTTAAAGTAGCTTAATTCTCTAATTTTCATTATTTAATCAGGAAAACTGAAAAAATGACCAATTTTCTAGCTCAAACTGTAAAAATGACCGAAATAATGTAAATAATTTATTTACATCAGGGTAATTTTTATAAATAAATTATTACTTTAACCATTTTTGTAAAAGAAATTTTTTTTAACTATTTTTACTGTTTAAATTGAAAGTTGATTTTTTTTTTATCATTTTCTCAATTTAATATATGAAATAGACGAACGACGGACATATTATCCTTGAGATGAGAATAAATCATATGGTGACATGGTCCCTGGCTTTGGACCCTTCCTCCTCTCTTTTTGCAGTGCAACAACTTCAGGATAAAAGAAAAAGCTCTAGACGGACTTGGTCCATAGGTTATTATTTTAAGACCAATTTGTACAAATATTCCACGTCCACGTTCGTACTCAATTTTAAAATCCGTAGACCCTTTGTTTGGAAAATAATTTAAAAAAAATGAGTGTCCATATTCATATATGGCAACCATGTTTAAAGCATGTAATTACATCACTGAGGTATGAGATAAGTTATGTTAACGTAATTAATTAAAACTTCACATTTATATTTTAGAGGTCGTGAGTTCGATCTGTTTTATCTAAATTGTCTGTTTCAATAAACAAACGGCTTAGACACCGTTAAAAGACAAAATGGACAAAAAAACATAAACAAATTTATCGATTGAGAGAAAAACTATATCTAAATCGTCTAGATTTGAGTGGACAACTCAGACATGACAAACAATAAACTGTCTAAATATGAGTGACAACTCAGATATGACAAATAAGATACTTTCATGTTGTATCCAATATAAGTGATCTACTTTCATGCTTAATTACATGCAAGTTATATCACTAACATATGAAACGAGTTGGATTGATACAGTTGATTAAACTCACGCACATATACTCTAAAAGTCGTGGGTTCGAATCATATTTTGGGTTTTAAAATTTGTAATGTAAATTTGATAAAAAAAACATTAATGACACATGAGGTTACGTCATATTCACATCCACGGCATATTCGTATTATACATTCAGAATACGGGACAATATCGTCAATATCATATATTAGTTTCGCCTATAAATTGTAGCCTAATTCCCTCCCGCTGAATTTCATCGTGTCGTAGAAAGTCGATAGAGCGTAGTAGCGATTAGCAAAGGTGAAATTGAAGAAAAGAATGGCGGGAGAAGGTCAAGTGATTGCATGCCATACTGTAGAATCATGGAAGGAGCAGCTCGAACAGGGAAAGGCAGCCAACAAATTGGTATTAATTGCTTTCTGAATCTCCGTTTTTTTCCCTCAGTTGTTCATTTTGGGCTTGATGTTCTTTGTTCGCAAAGAATTTTGTTTCCCCTTTAAAAATTTTATTCTGCAGCTTATTGTTGATTTTGATATCAGCGTTATGTCAATCGTGAACTAGACCTTGTGGGGTTTTCCGTTCTGTTCTCTATTTTAGGGTTTCTGGCAGTTTAATTTGTGGGTATTTTTGTGGATCTGCCATCAGAATCTGATTTATTGTGGTTCTCAGTAATTTCTGGCACAATATTATCTTTTATAGGTTTTCATGTAATCTAGTGGCAGAGATTTACAACTAAATCTTTAGATGAGAGCCAGTTCTAGTTCTATAATTTGTTGTCGTGAGCATAGAAATTCTCGAGTTGGATGACCCCATGAACATGATTTTCAAAGCTCTACCTCGAATCTGCAATCCTTACTAAGAATCCGTCCATCGAATTAGAGAAAAGTCAACGTTTCTTTTTTCTGTCCTCTAGGGAGACGAGAAGGAGAGGGGTTGCATGTAGTTCGAGGAATATTTTCATTGTGAATGCACATTGAGTCCTCTGTAGAAGAGTAGAGATTTCAACTTAATTGCTTGTTTATCAAGCTGGATTGTTGAAACTGTTAGATTGCTTCAAAGCAACTTATTCTTTTATACTGAAGAATAAAGTTGTTTTACTGATCATCCATCATTTGCATTCGTTGTTGTTTTACCGACGATCTCCTGCAGAATTATTTCTTCATCTCCAGAAAATAGTTCGTTATGGTCATATCATCCCATATTTGTTGCCGCATTATGCTGTTTTACCTTTTTATGCAAGTTGTTGTAATATGCTAAGAAGCTACTTGACAGATTGTGGTGGATTTCATGGCAACATGGTGTGGACCTTGCCGCATGATTGCTCCAATTCTGACTGAGTTGGCTAAGAATATGACTAATGTCTTGTTCCTGAAGGTGGATGTGGATGAATTGAGGGTAAGCTAGTTTTAAAATACTGACCTGTCTCAGACTGTCTAGTGAGGATCTGCATGTATTACTAGTAGAGCTCACTATTCCTTTTGCTTAACTCAACTTTGTCCAAGTTTTAAAGATTACCCATCTCGTTTTCAGACCGTTGCTGAGGAGTGGAAGGTGGAGGCGATGCCTACCATTATTTTCCTCAAGGATGGAAATGTTGTGGAGAAGATTGTGGGTGTAAGGAGTGATCTGGCTTCGGTCGTAGAAAAGCACGCAACTGCATCTGTTTGACATTTTACATGGAGACTATTTATATGATCGACCCCCAGTTGCTTTAATTTTATGCTTGATGTGTTGTGAATAACTTATATCTAGCATCTGTGTAAGTTGCTTCGTTCTTCCTCACTCAGCAGTTTGATGTAATTTGTTCTGCAGAATGTGTTTAATGCAGCTTATATATTTAATAAATGTGTATTTTGCTTATGGGATTAACTCTTCTGCTAAAGATTTAGTAAGGCATTAACTTCAGGTTGATTGTAATAAATGTAGTGATAAAAAAAAGAAAATATGTGAAATCAGAACTTCATGGACACTCCTCACATATGACATATCCTTCTACTATATAGATGGATACATAAATCATGCTGTAAAAAACATAACATCTTCCTTTCTTAGTGGAGGTTGTTCAGTTCTTTTCAAATTGTTATCAGAATGTCAACATTTGATATTTGGGGTGTGTCGGTTAGTGGAGAAATCATTAGGAATGGTATAATGCAACCCTTCCAGTTTCATACATTTAGTTTTATACATTAAACCACAGCGTGGCCGTCCTTGAATAATCTCCCTAGTGATGGGGAAATTGTGGAGGAGCCGCTCTCTTCTTCTCAGGTTCCATACCTCCACATTCTACCCAAAGAAAAAATAAAAAAAAGGTTCCTACTTATAGAATAGAACTGAGAATGTTTGATTATGTTTGTCAAAATATATTATAATCAGGGCAATGGGATGATAAATTATAATCATGTGCCTTGAATCGAGGAATAAATGGACTTAAGAACACGTTTGGTATAAGTTAATATTGGGTGAGATATCTGCTTTGATATAAGTTAATACTGGGTGAGATGTCTGGAAAAAGAAAATAGAGAATATCTTGTTTGATTAAATTTTTCTGAAAGGTTTTAATGTTATGAGAATGTGAACAATACCCTCCATTAAAGATATTTTGATATCCTTTTAAATTAAGGGGTATCTTCATTATATGCATCTCCAACTTTTATTTTTTCTCATATTTTTTAAACTATCATCGTCCCTCACTCATAGCTCTCTTTACTGAAGCAGTATCAGAAAGATGAGAAGCCAAACAATTATTGTAGGAGTAGGACAAGACCTGATAATCTGCGACCCAATTCGAGGTAAAAGTTGGGTTCTATTAACTTATGCTCGGTTGTGTTATGATGTGAGAAGGACGAGAAAGGAGGTGGATTTGGTCTTGAAGTAGGAAATGATAACGAAGTGGGAATCCGGGTATTGAAATTTGATGGAAATCTGGGTATTGAAGCTTTGAAGCTTGGTTGTTGAAATTGGACTTTTAAGAGATTTAAAAGAAAGTATAATATAACAGATGCGGTCTTTCTTCTTAGATTGCTTATGTTTCCTAGGTGCTTTATGCGTTTTCGGTTTGCAGCGATTTAGCATTGGCAATTGGTCTATTGTGAAACGTCTTGATGGAGGGTGAATAGAGATATGGTGAATTGAAATATTGTTCGACGCGAATTAAAATTTTGAGTTTTTGGCTAATTTAACGATATTTCTGAAAAGTGGAGACGTGAGACTCGGGTTTTTGGTTCAATAAACCAAATAAATACAGAATAAATCCAAGCCTTTTCCTGGGGATGAAGAGACGAAGTTTTTTGGGATTTTTAGGTATCTATCAACATAGTAGTACTTAATTAAACTATGTCAACGTTACGTGCGTTGAACGTGTCATTTCTAATTAATATTAATATCATTTATATGGTTTGAATATGTAAGTTCATAGTATCATCGTATACAACAAATCAATAGATAAAGACAATCTTATTTTATGAGTATTTCTTTATATACAATATTTTTTGTATAATGACCATCATTCGATTTTTCCAAAATCTTTGTTATCTCTATTGAAATTCTACTTGAAAGCGCTACATATAATTGTTTATGAGAGAATACGTGTTGAGGGAGATATACTTCAACATAAGAGATTATCTGTTCCTGTGCCTTATGAATGGTCATGCAAAACAAATACGTACTGGAAACTACTTCTTTGTAAATGTGAACGGATACCATTCATCACTTACAGGATATAATGAGATACGTGAAAGGAAAACATGTTTACCAGCATGTTGTCCAATGGTTATTTCAGCGTGGATGACATGATTCTTAAATTCACGACAAACCATTCTAGTTCCATTACAAAGACCATTCTTTGTAGGACTAATCTATGAGGAGGTACTCCATTTGACAATAATGTATTGAGAAATTCTTGTTAAAAGTAATTATTTGTATCATCAACAGTTTCATCGTAGCTCATGAGTTCTTTCGTTTCTCCAAGAAAAAGACCAATCATTCTTTCATTTATCTGATTAACATATTCATTCGTTGTTTAGAGATTTGCTCGTTGAGTCATGTATTCTAAGGAAGCGGCATGATTTGGTAGGCTTGAAAACATTGAATTTATTAAATTTAGTATTGAAGAAATCTCATTATCTCCTGTAATCAATATCTCTTCTGGTAGACAAATAAAGTCATCTTTAATGTTGTGTTCCACTCAATTTCTAATATGCAAAATAAATTCTATAAAACGTTGGTCATTTTGTACTCTCATATTTTTTTTCATTGTATTTTTTCCATTTCTCCTAGAGGTATGATCTTACTAAGCTTTCATCAACAGTATGTTGCCTTGTGCCTTTTGGAAGTACTAGGAGAACTTGACGAAAATCTCCTCCAAAAATAAAAGCCTTTCCTCCAAGCAGTTATTTGTTATCCATTATATCCCTTAAAGTTCTATCAACAGATTCGATGGTGATTTTTTCGCCATCAGTGCTTCATCCCATATAATTATTTTTGCCTATTGAATTAATTCCACCCTTCCATGTTGCTTTGATATACTACAAATTGTTGATTCATTGGTTTGTAATGGGATGTTAAACCGAGAATGAGATGTACGTCCTCCTGGCATTATGAATGCTACTATGTTAGCCCTATATTTCTATGAGATAACTTTTAATGATAACAAAACATTGACGTTGCTAATAAATCTAATCAAGTTTGCAGAGGCTATTGGAAAAATTACCACAAAGCATTCCAATTGAAGATCATGAAAATATTTATTTTTATAGTAGCTCATAAAGCACGAAGATTGAAGATCATGAAGATATTTACTTTCATGTAATTTTTATTAAGAGCTTACTCATTTTATTTGCTTTTATTAAAGCTCAATTTATTTAGAAATGTCAATCCTTAAATTAAGTCTCCATCCATAAAAAGCCTAAACACCAAAAATGATATCTCTCTTGCACAATAGAAAAAATACATGAGATGGAGATAATGACAAAACACAAACAAAGTAAGTTTCAATTTCAAGTAGATAAAGAGAGATGGAGTTTATCCAAATAGTTTTTGACCATATTGTGTTATTTTGGGTAGGAGTTTTCCTTGCCTTTATGGTTAAGGATTTTTTGTCCTTCTTATTAAAGATGGAGTGTCATTTCCTTTGTCTATATCCAAAATTTAAAAGTTTCCCTCCTAAAACCTAACCTCCATCTCCTCTCTAAATATATCTCATTTATATTCACAAAACATGAATTCATAGCCAAGAGACTTGCTCTTAAATCTCTCCCAATACTCTCCTAAATCTCTCTTAATATTTTGAGCTTTATACTTGTAAATTTCTTGAGTGAGCAAAATTATTTTTTTGTGAGCTTAGATTGGAGATTCTACTCTTTTGAGAAAGTTATTCTAAGGGGTCACTTAATTTCGAAACATAGCCTTGTGAGGTTTAGTTGGTACCCATAAAGTCAATTGGGTTTGTAAGATTTTGTCTCCACCCTTAAGAAGATCGTGGGATTAAAAATTTTCAAAGGGGGCCTTGGAGCGTGGATGTAGGGATAAGATTTTCTGAACCACGTAAAAATATCGTGTGTCTATCTTCTTCTCCTTTTTCTCTTTTTATTTTGTGCTATTTATTTTTCACACTTCAATTTTTCGCACTCAATTTTTCACAATTTAATTTTCACACTTTAAGTTTCTGTAATTATTTTATTTGCTTGCTTTATATCCGCATTTATATTATCGCAAATATTATTTACTTCAACACTTTTATCTATTACTTATTTATCTTTTCAAGAGTTAAACTCGTGGAACATTGAAATTCATTCTTGAACATTCATTTTCCACTCGAGTGTAAAAAGTTTTTAATTTGAACACGATCACCCAATTCACCCCCCTCTTGGGTTGCCATATCGATCCTACAATTGGTATCAAAGCTTGGCACTCTATTCATAAGACTTAATCGTCTTTAGTTATGGCATCCATGAGTGGTTCTTTCATTGAAGGTCAATCTACTACTAAACCTCCGTTTTTCAATGGTAATGATTATACTTATTGGAAAGTGAGAATGAGGATTTATATTCAATCAATTGACTATGACTTATGAGATGTTGTTGAAAATGGTGCTCACATTCAATTCAAAACTGTGGATGGTAAAAATATTACCAAATCAAGTAGTGAATAGGTTGATGATGGTAAAAAGAAAATTTCATTAAATGCTAAGGCTATGATTATTTTATTTTGTGCTCTTGATAAAAATGAATGTAATAGAATTTCTACATGTGAATCCGCTAAATCTATATGACACATGTTAGAAGTCACACACGAAGGTACAAATCAAGTTAAAGAATCTAAAATTAGCATGCTTGTTCATAGTTATGAATTATTTAAAATGAAGCATGACGAATCTGTACGTGATATGTTTACTTGTTTCACTGATATTATTAATGGATTGAAATCTCTTGGTAAAACTAATTCTAATGTTGAAATGGTGAGAAAAATTCTTAGGTGTCTACCAAAGAATTGGGAGGCCAAGGTGACTGTCATCCAAGAAGTCAAAGATCTCAACACACTTCCTCTTGAAGAACTTATTGGCTCATTGATGATGCATGAAATGAGGCTAAATGAAAATGACGAAGAAGATACATCAAAGAAGAAGAGCATTGCACTAAAATCAACATTTGAACAATACAATAGTGAGAATGATGACTATGATGAGGAAGATGGCATAGCCCTACTCACTAGGCGATCCAAGAAATTCTTAAATAGAAGGAAAAATGCCCCAAGAAAAGATGATAAGAAGATTTCTCGTGACACACTCAAGTGCTATGAATGTAAAGAGCCCGAACATATAAAAGGTGATTGTCCAAATCTAAGTAATGCCCCAAAGAAGTTCAAAAGAAGAGTATTCAATGCAACTTGGGATGAGACTGATGATAGCGACTCTGAAGGCGAAGAAGAAGAAGTTGTAAACATGTGTTTCATGGCACTAGAAGATAAGGTAAGTTCTTCTAAGCTAACTTTAAAAGATAAACCTAGTTATAAAGAAGTTGAAAATGCTTTTGAAGAGTTTTATAGTGAGTTTGAAAAAATTTGCTTAAAAAAATTATGAAAAATAGTTTTTCAAAACTTCAAGAAGAAAATGAGTCTTTGAAAAGTGAGAATTTGAAAATCAAAGCAACCTTACATGTTTTACATCGATACCTTGTTCAAAACTAAAATAAAGAAAATGATTTAAATTAAACCATTTTTAAATCTACAAATGGAAGAAACAATCTTGACAAACTTCTTGGTAAGCAAAAGAATGCTTCTAATAAAAGGAGATTAGGATATCAACCTTTTCAAAATAAAAAATATCACAAAAATATTTTTGTAAAACCAACACAATATCCTCCTATCATTTGTCACTATTGTGGAGTTAAAAGTCATAAAATTTATTCATGCTTTTATAAAAAAGAAAGTTATTTTCCATGAAAGAAATGAATGGATTCTCTACAACACTAACCCTTAAAGACCCAAAAAGATTTGGGTACGAAAAGTCAACTTTTAAATTTTTATGTTATAGGTACCATTGAAGAAGAAAGATAAATGGTATTCTGATAGTGGATGCTCGAGACATGTGACCGGTGATGAATTAAAACTTACTCAAATTTTTTGAAAGAAATGACATGTCTCCTTTAGAGATGATAAGAAAGGCAAAATCATTGGTATTGACTCCGTAAGTAATGACTCTTTTCATGCTATAGATAAAATTCTACTTGTAGATGGTTTAAAACATAATTTTCTTAGCATAAGTCAACTTTGTGATAAAAACTATAGAGTAATTTTTGAAAAGGATTTTTGTCTAATTATAGATATAATGTCAAATAAAATTTTATTTGATGAACAAAATGTCTACACTATTAATCTAAGTGATTTCCAAAATTATAATGAAAAATGTTTTTTAGTTTTTGATAATGATAGTTGGCTATGGCATAGAAGACTTGGGCATGCTAGCATGGATTTATGTTCAAAACTATCAAAAAGTTATTTAGTAAAAGGTCTTCCAAAAATACATTTTGTGAAAGATAAAATTTGTGAATCATACCAAATGAGTAAACAAGTTAAGAGCTCTTTCAAATCAAAACATATGGTATCAATCACTAGACCATTGTAATCACTACATATGGACCTATTCGGCCCTTCAAAAATTGTAAGTCTTGGTGGTAAACATTATGCATTTGTCATAGTGAATGATTTTTCAAGATATACTTGGGTTTTATTTCTCAAAAATAAGGATGAAACTTTTAAAGCATTTATAAAGTTTTTCAAACTAGTTCAAAATGAAAAAGGTTTTACAATTTCAAAAATTAGAAGTGATCATAGTGGAGAATTTGAAAATAGAAACTTTGAAATTTTTTGCGATGAAAATGGTTTTTCACATGAGTTTTCTACTCTTAGAACTCCACAAGAAAATGGTGTTGTTGAGAGGTAAAATAGGTCCCTACAAGAAATGGCAAGAACAATGATAAATGAGAATGACTGACCTAAGTATTTTTGGGCCGAAACCGTTAATACATCTTGCTACATTATGAATTGTGTTTTACTTAGACCTATTTTAAACAAAATCTCTTATGAACTTTGGAAAAATAAAATTTCTAATATTAGTTATTTTAAAGTTTTTGGGTGTAAATGTTTTACTTTAACTAATAAGGACAACCTTAGTTAGTTCGATTCAAATACTGACTTGGAAATCTTTTTAGGATATTCCACATCTAGCAAAGCGTATAGAGTTTATAATAGAAGAACATTAGTTGTGGAAGAATCCATGCATGTTGTCTTTGATGAATCTATTCCCTCTAACATCTTTTATGATCAAGATGATGAAATTATAAGAAATGTAGAAGGGGTTAATATCAATACTAGTGAAGAATCAAGTCAGTCTCCCCAAGAAAATGTCAAAGTATAAGATTACAACCAACTTCCAAAAGAATGAAAGTTTGTAAAAGATCACCCAAATGAGCTCTTAGTAGGAGACATATCAAAAGGGGTAGAGACCCGCTCTACACTTCATAATATTGGTAACATTGCTTTTATTTCTCAACTTGAGCCTAAATCTTTTATAGAGGCAAAAAAGTTGAATATTGGATAGTTGCTATGCAAGAAGAACTTAATCAATTTGAAAGACGTAATGTATGAGAACTTGTGTCTAGACCCTCTAAGTACTCGATAATTGATACTAAGTGGGTGTTTAGAAATAAGGTAGATGAAAACGGTATTGTTACTAGAAATAAAGCTAGATTAGTGGCGCAAGGATATAATCAAGAAGAAGGTATATATTATGATGAAACTTTCACTCCCGTTGCTAGACTTGAGTCAATAAGAATTCTATTAGCCTTTGCATGTTTCAAAGATTTTGTTTTGTATTAAATGGATGTCAAGTGTGCCTTTTTAAATGGATCATCATGGAGGAAGTTTATGTAGAACAATCTCCTGGTTTTCAAAGTTTGAATTTTTTAAATTACGTGTATAAACTTAAAAAAGTTCTATATGGACTAAAACAAGCTTCTAGAGCTTGGTACGAAAGGCTAAGTAAATTTCTTATTGATGATGGATTTAACATGGGTAAAATAGATAACACCCTCTTCATAAAATAAAAAGGAAATGATATGTTAATTGTCCAAATATATGTAGATGATATAATTTTTTGTGCCACTAACGAATCTTTGTGTAAGAATTTTGCAAGCTCTATGAGAAAGGAGATGGAAATGAGCATGATGGGAGAATTGAACTTCTTCCTTGGACTACAGATTAAGGATGAGATCTTTATAAATCAAGAAAAATACACCAAGTATTTTCTCAAGAAATTTGGTATGGAAAATGTGAAGGCTAGTAATACTCCTATGAGTACCACGACAAAGCTAGACAAAGATGAGAAACGTAAAGACGTTGATATAAAGAATTATCGAGGTATGGTTGGATCTCTACTTTACTTAACTACTAGTAGACCCGATATCATGTTTAGTGTATGTTTATATGCCCGTTTTCAAACTTATCCCAAAGAATCACATTTACAAGCTATTAAAAGATTTTTTAAATATTTACTTGAACAACTAAATTTGGCATTTGGTATCCTAAATGTGATAATCTTGATTTAATTGGGTATTCTGATTCAGATTTTACCGGGAGCTTAATCGATAGAAAAAGTACGAGTGGCACATATCAATTTTTAGGACACTCACTTGTTTCTTCGTTTAGCAAAAAGCAAATTTCAGTAGCACTATCAACCGCTGAAGCCGAATATATTTCTGCTAGTAGCTGTTGTGCTCAAATTTTATGGATGAAGCAAACTCTAAAAGATTTTAGTTTAGTTTTTAAAAATATTCCTATTAGATGTGATAATAGTAGCCCAATTAATGTATCCAATTTGCATTCTCGTACTAAGCTATAGATCTTAGACATCATTTTATTCGAGATCATGTGCAAAAAGGGGATATTTCACTAGAGTTGGTAAACACTACAAATCAACTTGCGGATATTTTAACAAAACCATTAAATGTGAAAGTTTTTGTAAAAATAGACTTGTTTTGGAAATTTTAGATATTAGTTTAATAATTTTTTTCTACTTACCATTTCAATATCAAAGTATTTTTCCTCATTATTATTAGTTAATTCTTTTTTATGATAACAAAGGGGGAGAAAATAGAATATGCTTAAGAGTTATGTTTTTATCTTGATGGTAAGCATATATTTAGGGGGAGTAAATTAAATTATTTTGATTAAATACATTTTTGTCTAATTGGTTTGTCATCATAAAAAGGGGGAGATTGTTAGCCTTATATTTCTATGAGATAACTTTTGATGATAACAAAACATTGACGTTGCTAATAAATCTAATCAAGTTTGCAGAGGCTATTAGCAAAATTATCACAAAGCATTCCAATTGAAGATCATGAAAATATTTATTTTTATAGTAGCTCATAAAGCACGAAGATTGAAGATCATGTAGATATTTACTTTCATATAATTTTTATTAGGAGCTTACTCATTTTATTTGCCTTTATTAAAGCTCAATTTATTTAGAAATGTCAAACCTTAAATTAAGTTTCCATCCATAAAAAGCCTAAACACCAAAAATGATATCTCTCTTGCACAATAGACAAAATACATGAGATGGAGATAATGACAAAACACAAACAAAGTAAGTTTCAATTTCAAGTAGATAAAGAGAGATGGAGCTTACCCAAATAGTTTTTGCGTTGCGTCCTTGAATGTGGAATAGCTTATGCAATTAACATTCAACAAAAATTCAAAACATTTAGGCTCTCCTACGTGATTCAACAATAACTGTAAGTAATAATTTTCACACTCACTTGGATTTGCTCCTGCAATCTATGATATAACTTCACCTCTTATTTGAAATGTCCATAAATGTGTTTCCTTATCCCATACATAATGTTCTGAAAATTCTCTATATAGAAGTGCGCTTGCTTTTTCATCCCTTTTATTAAAATATTTCGTTAAAATTGTTCTTGATGTATGAGTTGTACATGAGGGTTGACGACCTTAACATTGACTCCTCGCAAAGCGTAACTCTTACAGCATATCGGGAGTGTCACCCCCAAGGATGCACCATAGAGTTCCGCCGCTGAGGTGCACCCCATGGGGGGCGCAACTGAGGTTCACCCCTTGGGGTGCCGCCACTAAAGTAGGACCCATGGGTGCCGCCACTAAGGCATCCACGAGGTGCGTCCCCATGGCAGCACCATGGGGTCTCATCCACATGGTAGCACCATTGGATGTCACCCATGGGTGTACCATGGGGTGCCGCCACTAAGGCAGCACCCATTGGTGCCGCCACTAAGGTAGCACTTGTGGATGCCACCCTTAAGGTACCCACGGGGTGTCGTCCCCATGACAACACCATGGGGTGTCACCCCCATTGGTGTACCATGGAGGTGCATGGATCACCCTGCATAATGCAACTTAAAGACAACAATGGCGTTCTTCAGACAAGACGTATCGCTATACTATTACACCATGTCATCACATCACAAACTATTAAGTCAAGTGACAAAAACTTGGGTAGACGTATGATTGCCTGAGAACTCTTATGGGTGAGGCTACGTCATATTGGAGAGGATATACCTCTTCCAATATGCCCACTTTGAACTTTGAGGGTGTACTACCCCACCCACCTTTGGGAGGGGTTTGGTCTTGGGAGGTCCTTTTGAAAGGAGGCTTTGGGTGAATACCACCATTGAGCCCCATCGGTCAGGCATATTCCCCCTAGATCATGGTCACTCCACAAAGAACCATGTGGCATGGCCCGATTGGCACACGTGAGATCCTCCTTTTGTCCACCTCAGCATGATTAATTAGTTGAGGTGGCGCCCTTGGATAGGTGAGCTTGCAACTAATCAAAGGACTAGTTGTAAGGGTCCCCCCTCATTTTTTTCACCTATAAAAGGAGGGCCTCTCCTTCATTTGAGGGAATGAGAAAAAATTCCTAGAGAGAGACTCACTTCTAGAGAGAGCATTTTGTCACCACCTTTAAGTGCTTGGAGTGCTCCCCCCTCACCTCTTAACGTCCTCTTCAGCGTTCTCAGGCGTTGTTCCGGTCACTTGTTAAGGATTAGACCACTCTCGCATTCACCCACGTCACACCTTGCATCTACATTTGATGACTCCACTAGGGAGTGGTTTATCACCCTAGCAAAGGACCACCATTGCCGGACGTGCAAAGGGAAGAGCAGTTCTCGCGGGAGACAAACCTATACTCAACGATGAACGTGGACATAAGGAGGAAAACACCTCTCGTGAGTTACCACCAAGTGCACCTACACAAGCACAAGAGCAGGCTGAAGCCATCCGGGAGCTCCAAGCTTCTAACGCAGAGATAAGGAAAGTCATTGATACACTGAATGCTTACATCAATTCCATTGCCCCACAACACCCGCCACTAACCTCCACTGTGGGCGTGCAACAGGCCTCCATCATGGGCGCAGAGGTAACTACCTCCATCACGGGCGCGCAGTAGGACCCCATCATGGGCGCGTAACTGACTACCTCCATCATGGTCGCACAATCGACTATCTCCACCATGGGCATGCAACCAGCCTCCATCATGGGCGCGCAACCATCTTCCATCATGGGAGCTCAACCAACCTTTTCCATAGGCGTACAACTGACCTCTCCCATGGGCATCCAACCATCCTCCATTATAGGTGTTCAATTAGAAGCATTCACCCAAAACCATGCTCAATCGAACATTCAAGCCAACACTCAGACCCTTGCATAAGTTACTGTTACACCAATGCATCTACCCTTTAGGATCAAAATTTTGCCTAGACCTACTATCATGATCGATGCCCCGCCTCTAGACAACATCACTACCTCGACTACTACAATGACTTAGACCAACCTCACCTCAAGCGCAAACAACATCCTTGTTGGGCGTAGTCATTTCGTTACCCATGAAGCTCTTCAGAATGTGCTCCAAGAAGAGAGAGTAATAGTGTCGCTGAATGAGTATGTTGTTGACTTCAGACCATCATATTTGGCTGGCATAGCCTTGAGACCATACCTGACGGACTATGTTCCCCCAAAGTTCTAAAGGTACAATGGTAGAAATGGGTGTGCCAAAGAAAATGTGATACGTTTAATCGATGACATAAGACCCTATGCTTATGATGAGTTCATGTGTTTGAGGGAATTCTCCAAGTCCTTAACCAAGTCAATCTTGACATGGACACAAATGGTACCTGTTTGGCAAAGTTCTTTGTCATAGAAGGGAAGACTACCAAACTAGATCTAGAGAGACAAAAGATCAATGAGGACCTTGTGCCATATGTTCAACGGTTCAAGGAGCAGGCTTGGATTGCCATGAGGATTGCAATGAGGAAGCTCTTATGAAGATGTGAATTGGAGGGATGTTGGACGATTACAAGGTCTACCTTGAGAATTTGGGGAAACACATACACCCTCTTGATAGAGGCATCCAAGAGGACAAGAACTTTAGTACGTAAGGCACGACAACCCGAGATGGGTCACTGTCATGATCGCTCTTGGAGACCCACCACATCACACTACCATCCTCAAGAAGTCGTTGCACGACCACAAGGACACAGTCATAAGAGAGGTAGAGATGAGAGGAATGACCCGCCACCTTTCCCTTGTAGCATGGATAAGGTGGAATCACTAGTAGACATGTGGATAAAGGACAAAGAGATCACTTTACATGGGTCACCGTGTTACCCAGAAGGGAGGAAATGAGTTCCTCAAACTTCTCTCGATATCACCGCACTACATCACACCTTACCCAAGAGTGTAATTTTTTAGGAGGTTCTTTTATGAGAAATTGAAGAATGGCGATATCATTACGGAGGGTGTCAGACCTGTAGATTCATTCCCTTTCCTTCACCATGCCAATGTCAACATATAGATCCACCTTTGCATCTACATTTCAGCTCCATATTTTTGTACATGAAATTTTTTTGTCATTTCTTAAAACAATAGCAACCGAGGCAACTAGGTGTGATATAAGACAGCGGGCCCGCTCTTCCATAATCAAACTTGGAATGAACATAAGAACTTCAAAAAAAAATTTCTCTAAAGATGTGTTATGAAAATTTCTACTTAATGAGGATGCCTTTTCCTTAGTTACATCCATGATAGACGTCATGCTTGGTGAGATGCATAAAAATTCACGCTTCTACTTGAGAACACTCATGATAGGCGTCATGATTAGTGAGATGCATAGGATTTCACGCCTCCATTTGAGAATACATATGATAGACATCATGTTTGGTGAGATGCTAGGTTTTCACTCCTCCACTTGAGAACACCTATGATAGACATCATGCTTGGTAAGATGCATAGGTTTCACGCATCTACTTGGGAATACACATGATATACATCATGCTTGGTGAGGTGCATAGGCTTTCACTCCTCCACTTGAGAACACCCATGATAGACATCATGCTTGATAAGATGTATAGGTTTTCACGCCTCTACTTGAGAACACCCATGATAGACATCATGCTTGGTGATGTGCATAAGTTTTCACGCATCTACTGAAGAACACCCATGATAGACATCATGATTGGTGATGTGCAAAGGCTTTCACGCCTCTACTTGAGAACACCCATGATTTCACACCTCTATTTGAGTACACCTATGATAGATGCCATGTTTGGTTAGATGCATAGACTTTCACGCCTCTACTTGAGAACCTATAATAGATGTCATGCTTGGTGAGATGCACAGGCTTTTACGCCTCTACTTGAGAACACCTATGATATACATCATGATTAGTGAGATGCATAGGTTTTCACGCCTCTACTTGAGAACACCTATGATAGACATCATTCTTGGTAAGATTAATTGGCTTATCACGCTTCTATTTGAGAACACTTGCGATAGACATCATGCTTGGTGCGATGCATAGGCTTTCACACCTCTACTAGAGAACACCCATGATAGACGCCATGCTTGGTGAGATGTGTAGGATTTCACATTCTTACTAAAAAAAACACATGATAGACATCATGCTTAACATTAAGAACACTCATGATGTGTCACTCAGATCCGCATGTTTGATGTATCATCTAGACTCGTGTGTCGCCTCATTGAGCCTGACCTCCACATGATGGAACCTACACGCCCCCTAGACACACAAAGTGCACGAGTGGGACTTTCACGCCTCTACGAGGAACGCTCACTAGGGGAGTTGGCGGACACACTTCAGCACCCCCCAACGGAGGCACTCAATACACCCTTCAATGGAGGCATGTTCAATTTAGGCATGTCCAATGGAGGTAAATTTTGATGTTCAATGGAGATACGTTTAATGGAGGTGTGTCTGATGGAGAAAAATTTTGATGTTCAATGGAGGCAAATCCAGTGGAGGCACGTCCAATGGAGGCGTGTCCAATGGAGGCAAATTTTGATGTTCAATGGAGGCGAATCCAATAGAGGCACATCCAATGGAGGTATGTCTAATGGAGGCAAATTTTTATGTTCAATGGAGGCACATCCAACGGAGGAACGTTTAATAGAGGCATGTCCAACAAAGGCAAAAGTTTCAAAAAATTTCTAAGGATGGAAGCACATTACAAAAACCCTATAAGAGAGGCATGTTCAAGGGAGGCAAAATTTTCAAAAACTTTCTAAAGGGGGAAGCATATTATAAACATCTTATAGGGGAGGCATGTTCGTCATGAGACATCCTACGTGTAAAATCTCTAAGTATAATAGTAGGTATTTCACTTACCTGAATAGAGAAATCTAAAGCAGAGAGCCTGAGTCCTATTAGTTCATGCAACAACTCCTTGATGGTCCGTGAGAGCAAAATCTGCAAATAAAACGAAGGACTTGGTTAGACCAACGCATATGTCAATTATAGAAAAGTGACTATATCAAACACTTAGCGTACAACCCAAATTTCTCTACTATTCACCTTGTTGGGAATGCAAATTGCCCAACCAAGTCACACAGATTTGCAAGGACTCAGTGGTATTGCAATGGCAGCGGTCGAAACCACTCGACCCCAGTGGCGGTCAAGACCGCCCCTCGACTACCCCAACTTCAACAACAGTCCATCCCACCACTCGGCTTCAGCAGCGGTCTAGCTCGCCACTAGACCTTTGTGTTGGCACTCATTTGCTACTCTAGTGGCGACACTCACCCTCCACTAGACCGCCATTGGACCACAAGCCATCTCATGCCACCACTACACTCCCACACAAAGTGAGCTTGGTCGCACTCGACCTCACGTCCTCATGCTGCCACTCGACTTGATTTCTCTTTTGAAAAGGGGAAGAAGGGAGAGAAGACTCCCCACATTCTAAAATTTGAATTTTTTAAAATTTGACCCCCATGAAATCCATTTTTGAAATTTGACCCTATGAAATTCATCTAGGTTCGTCGAACCTAAAGATAAAGAGATGCCTACATCACATAAAGAAGGCTATTGAGCATAACGGATTGATGCGTTCCACGTACATCACGTAATGGAGGCGATCAAAGGATCAGGGACTCGATGATACGATGATTGATACTCCACATCGTGCTTGTTTAGGGTACTAAATGTACATAAGAGTTGACGATCTCAACGTTGACTCCCAGTAAGCATAACTCTTATGGCATATCGGGAGTGTCTTCTCCAAGGAGGCACCATAGAGTTTCACTACTGAGGTGCACCCCGGAAGGGACGTCGCCGCCATTGAGGTGCATCTCATGGGGTTGGGTGCCACCACTAAGGTACACCCCATGGGGTGCCGCCACTGAGGTCGCACCTTTAGGTTTCATCACTAAGGTACCCACAGGGTGTCACCCTCATGGTATCACTATTGGACGTCACCCCCATGGGTGTACCATGGGGTGCCGCCATTGAGGTAGCACCCATGGGTGCCACCCCTAAGGTACCCACGGGGTGTCGTCCCTATAACAGCACCATGTGGTGTCACCCACATGGTAGCACCATTGGATGTCACCCCCATGAGTGTACCATGGAGGTGCCTAGATTACCCTTCGTAATGCAACTCGAAGACAACAATGACATACTTCGGACAAGATGTATCACTATGCTATTATAACGTGTCATCACATCACAAACCACCATGTCGAGTGACAAAGAGTTGGGTGGATGTATGGCTGCTTGGGAATGCTTGGGAATGCTTGGGAGGTTGTGGACTGGTAGGATTAAGGGCAAGGCTGTATCATATTGGAGAGGATATACCTCTTCCAATACAACCATTTTGAACATTGAAGGCGTGTTACCCTCCCACCTTGGGGAGGGGGTTTGGTCCTGAGAGGTCCCTTTGAGAGGAGGCTTTCGGTGAATACCGCCATTAAGCCCCATCGGTTAGGCGTATTCCCCCTAGATCATGATCACTCCATAAAAACCGACGTGGCATCATCTGATTGGCACATGTGAGATCCTCCTCTTGTCCACCTCAGCATGATTAATTAGATGAGGTGGCGCGCTTAGATATGTGAGCTTGTAACTAATCAAAGGATTAGTTGCGATGGTCCCCCTTCCTTTTTGTCACCTATAAAAGGAGGGTCTCTCCTTCATTGAGGGGATGAGAAAAATTCCTAGAGAACTCCACTTCTAGATAGAGAAAATATTTTGTCACCAAGCTTGAGTGCTTGGAGTGCTCCCACTTCACCTCCTGACGTCCTCTTCGGCATTTTCAAGCGTTGTCCCGGTCACTTGCTAAGGATTAAACTACTCTCGCATGCACCCATGTCACACATTGCATCTACATGGTCCCAATGAATAACTCACTCGAAATTTTGATTCTCCCAATAAGAACCCATTTGTTGATTTGGAAGATGAAGTTGGAGGTTAATCACGGATGGAGACATTTCATTTAACCTGAAATCATAGATCCTCCACATTTTTTCTTGTGCAGATACTCATCTTACGTCTTAGAAATCTTTGATTTCATTCACTGTGAGATTTTTCTCATCATTTGATATGTACACGTCTACTCTATCATGACCTTCGTAGATATTCTTGTATGAATATTTCACAGCTTTCAAACCGGAGCAAATTTCAACATTTATATGACAATTGTATCCTAAAAGTAGATACGGATTGTAAGGTACGACTCATCTGTTATCAAAAGTCTTATTTCTGACTGTTACCTAAATTATTAATGTTATGATGATTAGAGAATCATTGAATATTGTCTAACTATGACTGTGTTTTTTTTTAAGACTACAGTTTCACTATTTGAAGAAATATTTGATGTGATCCATCTTTTTTAAATGTGCATGGTTAGAGAACAAAATTAAAGTACATTGAATAATAAAATTTAAAGTCATATTATAGTACATATATCACTGTGAAAGTAAGATTGTGTCAGTACCTGATTTCTGTCTTTGCTTATCTTATATATTGGATATGCATCTTTTCCCTGCATTGTTTTTTAGGAAAATGGCCTAGAATATTTGAATATGCAGCTTCCATTTAGCACGAAAGTGCCTCTCTTATCTCCGCAGTTGAATTACAATCCTAACAGCCGAGATATTGTCCATAAATTCGAACTCACCCATTTGATATATCAAATCAGAAGAAACTAAGTTAAGCTATGTATTCATCTCAGGAATAAAATAATTACGAAAATACCTATAAGGTGTAACAATTAGATTTAGAGCTAGGTAAACGGTTTTTGCTCTAAATTAATTTATTACCGGTCTATTCAACATGTTCTATAACACATCTAGGTTAACTGTTTGAGTCTTCACTTCCATTCCCCAAGACTGGCATCCATTGGTTCAACCTAACTGCATAATAGATTCGATTACTCAGTCGATCCTAAGACTGTGAATAACGTTCTGAACTATTTTAGAAGAGTTTGTCTAAAAAAATTCACCGTTTTTACTCTTCTTACGCTGATAATAGTTTCAGGACTTGAGTAAATTACAAACACACTTTGATTAAATTAAAAAATTTATTTATTTATTAAATTCAGTAATACAAAATGTCTGAGAAATAACTAAATACTCATAAATAGTTATTACACCATACTTTATGGACATAATTTCAACACGTGCAACATATGCCTTTTTACTGCGTTAAAAATAGCAAAATATATTCCTTCATCAGGAATCTATGGATGAACATACTTGTCGTATTGATCAGCGGTGATAATTTTGCAATCACTTTGCAAAATTATTAATACTTGAGCGTGTGGAAGCCCTCTTTTTTGAAATTCAATAACATACATGTATGCTGCAACCTTTTCAAAAATTTGGTCTATCTTGAGTCTATTGTCCTTCTCTAAGTTGGGTTTTAATTTCTTTCCATTCAGCATCACATGTCTTTTAAAAAATGTTTGGTTTTCTAAATTGTTGTATTAATGCCATAGCATCCAAATATCGATGATGCATATCTCTCGGCTCTCCCACAAATGACGTTGGAAGAAAAATTCTTGTTCCAACTTTATCTCCTCGTGTTTTACCGGCATTTACGATATCAACAATACCTTGATAAAGTTTTGAGTGAACGTATGACTGTTGTGTTCTAAAAAAATATAATCTTGTTTTTTCTAATTTTATATAAAATCCATGACATATTGCTGAAGAAGGTGTTCGGCTAAAAGAATGATTTATTGCATAGAATGTCTGATGTAGCAGAAGCTTAAAAAAAACCTAACAATATCAAATATTGTTGAATCGTGCACGATTACTTGTAATTCAATCTTCTAAAACCTGTTGAATTCTAAGATTACCAGGATTTAAGAATTACTTTCGATAAATCACAAAATACTGAAAATTGAAATTATAAAGAGAAAACGTCTCAAACAAATATCATAAGCTGCCGCATAAAACCTAAACAAAAAGTATTTAAACTGTCTTAGAAATCCCTAAACATAAAAGAAAGGTAAAATTATGAAAATATCTAAAACTTGTGAAAACAGCTTACGGGCCTCCGAAAGTGCTTAAATGACATTTTTTGGGCCTGAAATCGAGCCATATTGGGTAAACCCTTAAGTGTTAATTCTGGAACTGAATGGTTATTGAGCTCAAATTTATAATACGATTATAAATTAATCATTCACTAGTGAATTAATAGTACTTAATGATCAAGAGGTAATTAAAAAGGTGAAATAGTAATTTTGACATGCTCTAATTTACGAATCAATAATTGGAGTACAAAACTACATGAAATGATTATATCAATGGACTACACGAGAATATTCTGTAAATATATTATGTAATCTCTAAGAGCGCAATTTCATATGTATAGTGGAGTAATAATAAAATTAATAAATAAAATTAATAAATAAAATTAATAAATAAGATTATTTAATTAAAGAGTTTAATTAATAATCTGATTTATTGGAGTTTAGAATTATGGGTCCATGGCCCCAAGTCACCTCTGTACTACACACTCTAGGGTGTGAATATTTTTGAACATGAGAAAATGACTAACTTGCGTTAGAAATTAAATTTCTGGGGTAAATATATAATTATGAGATAATTATAAGTAATTAATTAAATTATTTAATGTAATTTTTAGAAATTACAATTAATTAATTTTTTCAATTAATTTTGTGTTGACCGATAAGTGAGACATAATATTTGATTTATGAAATTAAATAATATTAAACCATTATGAGATAATGATTTGATTTGGTTTATCTAATCCGTTGATTAAACAGATAAGATAATTGATTAAGAGATCAGGTAAATTAATTTTGAATTAACTGATATCTAAATATTTATCTTATTTAAATAAATAAAAAATTTACATAACTTGTTACTTGACATGCTAGGTTGCTACATTTCAATCATTGATTTTGATTTAGTGATTGACATAGACTACTGTAGTGTCACGTGAAGATCTTGGCCAAAGATTTTGAATCAGGGATTTTTGAAACACATCTCCTCGTTCTGAACGAGCTTTGATTTGATATTTTACAGCCCCTGTGAATCAACCCGAGTTAAAAGTTATAACCTCCGAAAGTTATGACCTCCAGAAGGTCGACTGTCCTTTGATCACACTGTTAGCGAACTACTCATATTTAAAAACAATTTACAATTTGTATGATTTTATGTTTTGTCACTTTATTTCTGGAAGGAGTTTCTGCACCTATGTCATGCTTAACGTTTTTTATACTTTGATAGCAAAGAAATTTAATAGTGCAGTATTGGTAAGAACATTATAATATATGTACAATATATATATTTACTTACATTTATTGAAAGATTTGTTTTGTTTCTCTTCAATGAAAGAAGAATTCAAATCAAACGACATGAATATAGATACTCATTGAGAAAGTCTAACTCATATGATGTATAAAAAAATATTTGGTTTATGACTGGAGAATTGATTACTGTTTTATGGTTTTTAATTTCTGTTTAATTGCTTTGTGTCAACTGATAGGTAGATTTGTGTAATTCCACATTTTCTGGACACTTGTTGATAACAGCTTTGTGTTAACTGCTTTCTGTTTATTATGGAATGCATTTTATGACGTCTGAAGTGCATTTTTAAATAATGTGGAAAGCTGCCATTTGCTGTTGCACCTTTTTGTTTTTTATGTTGGCTTTTATAATAGAGTTTCGTAATAGCATGTTTTGGTTGAAGATGTACTTTACTCGGAGTGCCTTTTTAATTGCTTTTTCTTCAATAATAGTTACTAATTTATGGTTAGATTCTATTATTTATAGAATTAATAGTTATATCACTCCTCCATTTTGTTGTCATCGATATATTAACTTTAAATTCAGAGTCATGAATTTGTTTTATAAAAAATTAGTTTCCAATTTTCCACTTTTGCATTTTAGATTAAATATAAAATACTTTGATGTATTGTAATTTTTTGGGAAGACTTTTAGTTGTGTGATTTATTTTTATAATGACCTCTTCTTTATACAATATTAGGTATCCATCACGTGTTCAGTTGTAATAGGATATTCTGACATTATTAATAACATATACATAATGAGACAATAATATATAATAAAACTTATAGAGTAATTCTCATTTTCACTCATAATTAATAATTGCATTCCATCGATTTTGTAATTTAATAATAGAACTAAAATGAATAATGAATTGAACTAAAAAATTATTAATTTTATAATTGAATCGAACCATAATTCATCAATGCTACAACGAAATAATACTAACATCCATCAATTTTATATTCAAAACTGAAAGTATTGATATTGCCCAGAATATCGAAAGTTTGAATCTATCTATGCTCAGTTTAACGAAAAACATATTAATCATCTTTCTCAATCAGTAATACAATTCACTTCACCGATGATCATCTTTACACATTCCATACACATTGATTAAGAAGCATACTCATCAGCTCAAATATATTGATAAGATATATATATCAGTTGTAAAATATTGATGCTTTCTTAATGAAATTTTCTTTAGTCCAACTATCCAAGCATGGAACAAAAATGAATAAAAAAAGAGGTAATGTAATTTCCACAGTTTAACAAAGACACTGGATTAAGCCTGCCAAAAAGCTATCAAATATCATAATCATAACACTGAAAACAACAAATTGTAGACAAAAAGCTATGTTGCCTTCTTAAAGTGGTTGGAGGTTTGGGACTCAGCATATTCTCTAATGAAACTCCACCACAGGTACTGGGATGGTAGTGGAATGCCAGAGGGCATAAGCATCAATGAATCCTTGGTATGGAGGGAAATCATAGATCTCAAGGAGCATCGCATGGCCATCATAATTATAGTGACAAATGATTCCAGCTAGTGAGAATGGAGGGTGAACCTAAAATAATAGATTACATGCAAAAACTGTCCAAAGTTGTAAAAGTTTCATATGACGTATAATTCAGAATGAATATTGATTTCCAAAAAGATTGTATGATATATAAAAATATAGGTTAAAAGTGTATGACTGATAACACTGTGAAAATCAATGTGCAAAAGACAACAATCATACCATAATCTAATTTATAATAGTTGAGGTATAATATATGGGTGGTTATAAAAGTAAGCAGTGGAGCAGAAACCATGACTCTGAAAGCCTCATCCCTCACATTAAAACATCTCAGCACAACCACAATAAGGGAATACCCAAGTATCGCCACAGCTGAAGAATATTACAATTTTTCTATCAAATCCATGTCCCTGTAGTTGGATAATAGAACAAATTATGTGCATGGTGTTGATTGTGCGGGCACCATATAGACTGTTTCATTAAAAGATGAAAGTTAATGGCTCTAGAAAGCAATGGATAAGCTTATCGTCTATGGAAACAACACTCCAAAACCAGGAATTCATTGACAAGATCTCGTAGATGTGCAATGAAATTGCATACTCATAGTATGCATTTTAGTCTTGTTTAAGAGGCAACTTATAATATATAAGTACGAAAAAGGATAACCATTCATGAAGATGCATTGCAAGGTTGAGAGTAGACAAAGCTACGGAAACAGGTTGCTAAGCAGTAAGCATGTTAAAAACCAGAAATTAGAAGATTATAATAAGGTAACATCAAATCAAGTCTAAACATAGAAGCGCTTAAAGTTTATAAAACCTGTTGAAAACCAAACCTGAATTCCATATACAAGCTTGAAAGGCCATTTACCATGATATTTGACAAGACCATGACCAAGAGCCTCTCTTTCTTTCTCTCTGTCAAGCATACAATAATACTGACAATCACTTTGACAATACCATTGCTTCCACCTCAAGTAAAGAGGTTCATGCATATATCATGGACGTTCGATGCGTACACTATCTGATGAGAATTCGCATCGAGGAAAAACATGTCTGCCCTATGCATCCAGTTTCTTCGCATTGTGTGCAAGCCCTATAGTACAAGAAGAATAAAAAGCATAGTCCCTTATCCATTCTTTTTTATCTATATGAAAGTCAGGAGAAAATTGAATTCCTTTGATCTAATATCAGTAAATGGTTTACAAGATCTCATCATGGAAAAGAAAAGAAAGAAATTACGGTACGCATTCGCAAAGATAACAATCAACATATAATTTATCTCCAAAAGAAAGTTTAAACTATTTTCTTGTTTAATTATTCGAAGGCATTTTTCATACTTTTTGCTCAATTTATCGTCGAAAGACAAGTTCCTATTGTCCTTAATAAGTAAGCCTAATTTATACAAAAACAAAGAAAAGAAAAAAAACTCACCGAGCCGCATAATATGACCATAAACAGCAAAAAACAAAGACCATCAATTGACAACAGAAACAGAGAAAATACACACAAAAGACCGAGCTGTAGAAAAACATAAATAGTCGAACGCTCTCCAAAACCAGAACATGACAAAATGATACAACTCTTTTCAAAAGATAATACACATCTATCTTAAACAATAATGTAAAACCTTACACAAATAACATAATATACAACACGCTGATTAAAAAGATAGACAAACAAATAGTACACGTCGAATAAAATAGAACAGATGACTAAAAAATTATAAACAACACTCTCAGCCAAAACCCATCGTTTAACCAAATAACAGTAAACAAACATCTGTAATCGGTCAGCATTTCTCAAAGTCACGAAAAAAATAAAAATAAAAATTCAAACTTTATTAACAAACCAACAGATAAACAAAAAAACACGGATAACAGAAGAAAAAGAAAACATAAAAAGAAAGACAAACACAAAAACTAAAGCTAAAATGTGGAAAGAAAAATAAAGGGAAAGAAAGACAGAGAAGAAGCAAGACAAAAGAAGACAAAAAACATAGCAGAAGAAAGAACGAGAAAAAGAAAGACCAACAATACAATTGAGGCTGAAATCTTAAGCTATTATAAAAAATTAACATTTTTAACCGTAACCGACATATATCAAAAACCATACACAGCCAAAAAATCAAAAAGTTCAACAACAACCACCTGAACAAATCGAAGGAGAAGGGAAAATTATCCAGATCAAGCGAAGACCCAACGAACAAAAGGCAAAGGCCAACGGAGATAGAGGGAGACTACACAAAGAAAATGGGATTCATTACTAATTATTAGCGATGATGGCACGCTAATATTTACTAATTGTGTGAAAAAGTTCTATCTAAGTTTTTTTGGGATCAACAATCTTAAAGATCAAACAACTTTAATTAATATATTAAAGCTGACAATTCATCTCATTAAAAGCACATATATAACCCAACTTGGAAACTTTTACAATTTATTATGAAGCCCAACGTTGTAAAATGAAAGCATTAGATCTAAGACATACACATGCAAGCGTAAAAGTCAAGAGCATAATACTAACTGATAAATAGTAAGAGAGACCTTCAAAGGCTTTTCAACCGGCAAGATCAATCATGGAGGAGACAATAGCAAGAATGATACAGATACTCTAAAATAATATGTTTCCAACAAGAACTACAGAAGAAACTTCTATACTAATTTCTCATTATCAATTTTAGATAAAAGGCTAATGGAGTTCAAAGATGGACAATAGATCCTAGTGCACTTTACAAGCAAACAACAGATTTTCATTTATAAACACAATGGGGCAAATGAGTATTTCAAACTACCTATATCCAACCAATTTTATGTCCTCTTTAAGCTTGGGAATTTAACCAATCATCAAGACATTTCATCTCAGATGGACAAAGACCACTTGAACGTGCAAAATCAAGAAAGATTTCCAATTGCTGACCACATCTCAATTTAAACAAATGTTAACTAAAACATTTAATAATTGTTAAAGCACTTAAACTTGAAACATAGCTAATTTGGTTAATTACATTTTTTGTCATACTTAAATAAAAAAAGGCATGAACAACAAATTGTATAACGAATTTATCTCTCCTAAATTTCTTTTAATTTGCTTATCACTTTTTATATCTTGACGCCTAAGAAATATGACAATTTTGAAAGAAAAGATATCAGACATAACAGGTACAAGCTAAGTTTGACATCTGCTTTCTCTATCGTCCCAGAGAGCTACTTAAGAAGCTTCAAAACAGCAAGCAAATATGCATATAATCTAAAGAAAAAGAAACAAGCAAAAATTTTATATACTACGACTTTACCTTGTCTCCAGCAGTTAGGATCACTAATTGACCAGCTTTTCTAGGTCTTTTACTGCCTAAAACAGTACTTTCAAATAAAAAACAACCTTCGATGTAATTGTCTGCAGACATGTACTGTAAAAGTTTATATCTTACCAACTGGTAATGGTAAAAATATTGCTCAAAGTCAAGGCAAAAGAAAATAAATTGACATGTTTCCCTTCGGGTATTTTATAGTGTACCCTGCTTTGGATTTCAATATATTTCTTACAAGGAAAAAAAAATTAACCTCAAATCACCAATTGGAAATTCAGCGATTAACAAACCATAGATACACAAAAGCTATACCTAAGAAGACATAAATAGAGGAGGTTTGCTCTGTATACCGATGACTGAAAGTTATCGATTGATGTCTCTTTATGCACTATGTTGCTTTATGCTGCTTCAGATTGCAAAACAAAGATACGAAGTAAAATAGACAGAGAAAGAGACACAAATTAGCCTATTATCTATTTACCCAAAAACACTGACATCCACATAATCTACATTATTAGCAGACACATACATAGATCGATTAAGAATATTAGACAAAGTAATCATCATTACATTACCTCTGACAACCAAATGCAACAGCCAACATGAAGACATACAGCTCAGCTGAAGAAGCAAGGCAGAAGAAGAAAAAAATACAGAGCAAAAGAAAGAACAAGAAAAATAATGAGGAAAATGAACAGAAGATTCATAGAAGAATAAACAAACATACCCATTATAATGGAACCGATCAAAATATCCATCATCAACAAAAAAGTTGTCATACCTTTTAAAATAAGGATATAACAACTAAACAGTACAACACAATAACAAGCTTCTAAAAATAAGATATTATATCAAATAGCACATCCACAAAAATAACAAAAAAACAGAAGTATTTTCATGACATAATACCCAATTTACTTGTAGCTTCAACCCAAAATAACTAACTTGGAGATAACAAAAGACGAGAACGCTCAAAATCTAAACCATAAAAAATTTGACCAGTCAGTGTGAGTAGACTATAAATTAAAGTAGGATGAAAGATCAGTAGGAGAGTTTTGTGATCCGGTGAAATACGAAACAACAATTCAGAAAATTTTCACCCACCTTCACAAACAAAGACTAAACAAACACAAGAGCATATGAAGGAAAAGTTAAATTTCCGTAATAACGAACCCTAATTTATACAGACAAACAAAGAAAATAAATAAAACTCACTGAGCCGCATAATATGACCACAACAACTAAAAACAAACACCATCGACGAACCACAGAAACAAAGAAAAGATACATAAAAAACCCGAGCCTCAGAATATGGGTAGACAAAAATAATCGAACACTCCTAAACCAGAACATGACAAAAAAAAATACAACTCTATTCAAAAGATAATAACATAAAAACCCTAAACAAATAAAACAAACACAACACACCGATTAAAAGATAAGATATAAACAAATAAACAAATAGTATGTGTAGAATAAAACAGAGCAATCGACAAAAAAACACCATAAAAAACTATCATCCAAAAACCATCATTTAACCAAATAACAGGAAACAAACATCTGTAATTCAGTCAACATTTCTCGAATTCAGGAAAAAAATAAAAATAAAAAATCAAACTTTAACAGAAACACGTGAATGCTAATTTATAAACCCACAAGTAGAAAACAAACAAATCACATCGATTAAGATAGACAAAAACTTTCAAACAGTCAATCTATCCTTACAATACATTCCAACTCTATCTTAAAACATAAGAAAAAGGCCAATAGTAGGCGCCCAATAACACAAAACAAGTTACGAAACCAAAAAAAACTAAACACAATCCAAATCTATCCTAAAACAGAGAAAAATTCAAAATAAAATTTGAACCCCATCCTCGCCAACAGCAATATAAATCATTTTATATATACAGAAAGGAAAGAAGACAAAAACCACCGCCATAATAGAAATTCTAAACATATAAGACAAAATCCACCGAACAACAAAGAAATTTTTTTATACCAAAACTGGGCAGAACAATGATGAAACAAAAGCCCAAAAGCTACAAAAAAATTTGAAATAAAATCAATTACCAAATTAATTGACAGATTTCTAATTTTCAGGCAGACAAAGGGAAAAGTAGAGATTGAGAAAAATAACAACAATAAATTCAATCAACTTTGAATCTGAACTCATTAAACAAAAATTAGAAATAATCGGCCACTTAAAAATCTAATATGACAGAGATATAAGAGCACAAACAAACAACAATAACTATAACAACAAAAGAATCAATATTAGAGAAGAAAAATCACGAGCATACCTCTGTCTCTACAAATGAGTATGGATAATAGGTCAAGGAAATGAAGAAAGAATCAGATCGAAAACCTCCTTAGACCAATTACTCAAAAACCCTAAGCAAAGAAAAAATAGATTGAGGAGATGAGAGAACAGAACAAAAAGCAACGAAACAAATGTAAAAAGAAGACATAAAATAGAGAAATACATACTATCAACGAACTCAGATAACCAAAAAAATGGACGAAAAACTAAATCAAAAGCACCACCAACAGCTTTCAAAAGATAATACAATTATATCCTTAAAATTAACGTAAAAATCCTAAGCAAATAACATAAATACAACACACTACTTAAAAAGATAGATATAAACAAATAGTAGGCGCCAAATAAAATAGAACAAATGACTAAAGAAACACCATAAAGCAACACTCTCAGCCAAAGACCACAATTTAACCGAACAACAGTAAACAAACGTCAATTTGCAACCCTTACTACATCTTCCAAAATATTACTAACAAACATGAGCCAAGAACTAAATCAAAACTAAGCAATCACAAAACCGAATGAACGTATACAAAGAATAAAAAAACAACAGAACTACTTCAAAAATCATATGGATATCAACATAACAGTCACCGGTCAGAAAATTCTAACTCACTTTACAAACTAAAAGTCACAGGAACAAAAATGTAGCACGTGAATATCAAATTTATAAATCCACAAAGGGAAAACAAACAAATCACACCGATTAAGACAGACAACAAGACCACTAATTGTTGTGAAGATATACTTGCAATACAATGCAAGTCTATCCTATACCCAAACAAAGGGGTACGGGCTATCAACGATTGAGACAAGAAAAACAAAATCCACCAATCAACTATCGGGAGAAAAAACCAAAAAAGTAGATTACTCTGCTGACACGCAGCTATTAAAACAGAAGACTGACTATAAAAATGACTGAAGAAATACCCAAGAAACCACCGCTACACCACAATACAAAACCCAAAACTAATTTTCCTGTCACCCAACAAAACAAAATTCAACCCAGAGCAACCAAGCAAATAAGAAAAAAACAAAAGATTATCAATATTATCTTGACGCTGAATAGGACAAGAAAATCACATCTGTCATTCAAGCAAGAAAATGAAATAATCCTAACTAATCGTTGTTAAACATACAAACATGAAAATTTCAAAAGATATGAACAAAAATATCGTGGAAAAATCTAAACTGTTGGATGAGCCAAACTAAAGCCATTCAGATCTCCATTACCGATCAACACACTGAAATTAGCCTCTCACAAAAAGGGGGAGGACCAGAGCTTCATGCAAAACCTGTGAAAAACAAGTAGAATAGAAGAGTAAAAAAAACCCTAAGCCATAACAACCTCTGCTGAAGAGGAGAGAATGAGAGAAAAATTAAAGAAAGAACCTCAAAGCTAAAGAAGAAGAAATATATATATATATATCCTCACAACTAAATGAACGAATGAGATCAAAAGAATTCTACGGTTGAAATTCGGTCAATATTTTTAACTTTTGAAATGACTCTTACGCCCTGATGCTAGGGAAAAATTCTGCACAATAGAAGGGGTAAATTCGTCAAGAAAATTCACACACTCTATCAGAACTCTCTCTTTTATTATAGAGTAAGATATTTAGAATGGTAGTAAAAGTAAGAAATCGGGAATGATCCACACTTTAAAGCATGGAACTAAATTTTTTGTGGACGGAATGCAGAAAATGATGATTCTAGAGTCGTGTTTCTTATAACTATCAATTGTGGCCAATATAATCGTAAAAGGGAGAATGGCACGTTTAGTCCTAAAGTGAGATGGTAAGTTAATGTATAGCCTAAAATATTTCAATGAGAAAAAATAGCCCAATTATTAAAGCAAACTCTACAAAATTTAGAAATTTCTTAAAATGCTATGTCAATCAGATCACACTTCCTCCGAATTCGGTAAACGAATTTCATCCACTTTAACTCCCTCACATCCTTAAATCTCTATTTTCACTCCTAAAATGACTCACTTCATTCACCACCAAACAACTTAAAATCTTTTACATAAAATCACTCCAAAACATCTTTCCTAACAAATTCATTCAACTACCCATGATTCATAATAAATCTTCCTCATTTGTCACCATTCACCACCATTGAAGCATAGATTTGAAGATTTTTTTTAATTAATTAATAACTTCTCAGCAGTTTTAAAAATGTCAATGATATAACTTTTGTTTTAAGAATCATATGGGTTTAAAAATGTGGGTTAATGATTTTTTTTATATTTTCAATAAAGTTATTACTAATGGAACTTTTCAATTCACGAATTCAATTAAGATCGATTCGTGTTAATACATCTAATCAGATCGATTCGTGTGAATCATTCTCTCCAATTTTCAGATTAGTTTTCATGTTTTGATAATATAATAAAAGAAAAGAAATGTTTATGTTAACGAGAGAATGTTTAAATTATATGTTAAAGTAAATATTGGGTTTTGTTTTTGTTTTTATTTTTCCAATTGGAATTAAAGTTAAGGTAAACACACGTTAATACAAAATGTTTTAAGAAATCAAAACATTGATTTTATTGATAATGTGACTGTGTATGGTTTTATGTTAATAAAATCTTCGGGTTTATGCTTTCTGTCATGTCTTACATATTGTACATTTTGTTAATAACATATAAACATATTCTACATTTATATTTCCATTTTGTAGATAATATATTAACATATTACACATTTATATTTACATTGCACAATAACGTTGTTGATCTCCGCTCATTTGAGATTATTTTTAAAACATGTACACAATTAAAAAAATAATAATAAAATCAACTAATAATGGATAAGATAAGGACATTTTAGACAATTAAAAAATTTCCAAATCACACCAATAAAAAAATGACCATTTATTTACTACTATTTTTTATGACCAATTTATAATTTACTACCATGAACATGGTCTATAGTAATATTTTTTATAGTAAAATGTAGCACTAAGTACTGAATTAGTAATTGTGTTTGTACAATTTAATTTGTATAGCTAATAAAAAATTTAGCAAGTATCACAAACTATATTTCATTTCTTTAAAAATACTTACAACTAAATACTGCATAACCAGTAATTGGCTTGATACATTGGAAAATATTGTTTCAAACAATAAATTTAGCAAACAATTCAAACTATTTGTCACTTCTCTAACTTAATTTTCTTTTGAAGTTTTTTGTACTTCATTGTTGAAAATGTTGTCTCATGTTGCTTCCACATTGTGGACTTCCTTTCTTGTTTCCCTTTATCATCCATTTTCACCAAGAACTTGAACTCTTTATTTTTCTTCATCAATAAGTTGTTATAATAGTTACTTTTCTCCTTTGATTTTGTCTGCACATTGCCGAGAGAAAATTAAAGAAAGGTAAGATACTAACTAATAAACTTCCAGATTTAAAGCAAAAGTTTAGATATTTATAGTTATGCACTTTACTCATTAAAGTAGTCCATACCATTAGATGTTTAAAGAATTCTAAAACATCACATCTAATTAAAAACCTTACTGCATCGAACATTGTAACATAAGCTTTCACATGACCGTCTGAAACAGTTGTTCGAAGTAGATATTTTTTAATAAATGGCACATCATCCTTATTGCATTTTTGGCAGAAAATAATAGTTTTATCTCCCTATGGATAGACTCCTCCATTACATAAACTACATGTTTCATACCAGGAACTGTCCTTATTTTAGATCTTCATTATTGTACCACGGAAAGAGCAAAATAGCTTATTAACCATACCTGAAATGATATCATCTAAAGGTACAATAGGTGCTTTTATAAGTCTTTTCGTTGGTGCAGAACACACAATTGAGCCTCAAACACTAACTAATGCTTCAATCCTACATAAGTAGATAGTATTGAAAGTATTAAGTAGATAACATTAAGGAATACTTATTTTTTAGTAGCAATGCTTCACTTGTGTTTGGATTAACTATCATGATAGTGATATTTGTAGTTGATAGGATGAATTCACATGTTCATGGAAATACAGTCGGATTATAAGCAATTTAATATGAGAATCTTAAAAAAGTGAAAGTCAGTTTAATAATAGTGTAACATCAGTTTAAACACATTAATATCAGTTTAATATGTAAAAGTAAATATATAATTTACGTACTTCTTTCGGTTACCTTCAAAGAAGTCAATTCTCACTTTTGAAGCGATTATAATAGGTTTTTCTTTTACAGACTCTTCCAATATAGTTCCTTCATGTTCTGACAGATCTCCCCACAAAGCCATTTTTATAATGTTGTTTCTATTAAGATAAAAATAGGTGAAAATATGGAATTATGTCCAACTAATATTCGATTTCATATATCTTCTGAAAATAATTTGAACTTATAACAATAACCTTTCATTTTGAAGAATAAGCTCCATTTTCTTTGCAAATCTATCCTTGTTCTTCAGATTGACAAAAATAGAAGGCTTCACTTTGATGACTGCTCCAATGACATCTATACAGAAAATATATAAATGGTAAGTACTTATTCTAAGAGAAGCCAAGTATTTATTTTAATAGAATAGCAGTATGCTTGAAAAATGGTACCAATCTCCTCAAAGGGATGTTGAAGAATTCCACATATTCATGTTTCTGCATATCTATCTCAAGAGTTTCATTGATTTCTTCAACCTCACTCTTCAATGTCAGTGATAGTTCTCTATCTCCATTCACATTCATGAAGTTGTTATTAACGAGTCTAACATTTCCTCCATTTGAGATAATATGTCTTCCTTTTGTCTAAGATGCCTTCGAACCTATTCGATGGCTTCATTGTAGAGATTTGCTTGAACTTTAGCTCCCTAAATTTTTTTATATAGATATGAATTACAAAGCGCTTGTAAAAAAAAAACTTCTTCATCCGCTAATATAAGTTTCAGTACTTCAATTGATCCACGATCATTTAAGTAGGATTTTATGATGCCCTTACGCAGTACGACAACTTTAATAGTCTAGTCTTTTTTAGAAGCATACAATTCTCTTATCAAGGTGTTGCGAGCCATGACTTTGTTCTAAGAGCGATTATAGGTAGAAATCTGAAAATGAAATTACTAATTATAGGTAGAAATCTAAACATGAAAAACTCTGGGAATTCTAGTATGATGAAATTTGGCTTATGAGTGGGATTAATATTATATAATGAAAGAAGTTAATATGAAATTGATGAGAACTATTTGGTTGTACTTGGGATGACACTGTTTGATATTGGATTGCACTCTTTGGAGTATCAGTTGCAATCATATTTGTTGTCTTTAACTTTCATATTGCATCTCTTAGTTGCAAACATAATTTATGTAAACTATCATATTCTAAATGTTCTTGTCTAAAATCAATAATGTTGAAAATTAGTACTTTACTAATTCAAGTTCATCATATTGTAATTTTCTGAATTTATATTAACTTCACTATTTATCTTGAACAGTAAACAAATATTACCCTTTCTTTATGTTCAGAGCTCATTCATAACATGTATATAATTGGTCTCCATGAGTATTTTGGGCGTTTTACATATTATTTTATCCATTAACAGTTGTTTTTAGTGGATTTGTGGTGAAGTGATATTTCATTCTTTTTCCCTACTTAATAGGCGTTGTAACCAGTGTTTGAAAAGCTGTGAAGTGAAAGGGACTGGGATTATGAAGAGTTGTTGGGAGACGGTAGATTCGTTGGAATGAAAGCTTGAAAGAGCTCAGCAAGTGAGGAGTTGGGTAGAAGGGTTTCAATGTAAGAGGGGGAAAAACAATTTCATTTATAACAAATAAGAAAGTGACAAATGTAATTTTTAGGAGAAATTTAGGATTGGTAGAGAAATTGTCAGGGCATAAATGTAAAAAAATTCTCTATTACTTCTATTTTTAATATATTATAAATTTATATGAAAGAGTCTAAAATATTAGATTTTTGTCAAAATTTAAAATTTTGAAATTATGTAAATTTAATCTACCGTAAGTACCCTTCAAAATATGTTAGCATCCATAAAATAGGATACTTAAATTTCTAAATTAAAAAAAACTAGTCCAAGAAAGGGATTTATATCCCATTTTATATAATCAAAATCATATTCTTGATCCTAATAAAATCATATACGGAATGTTATTCAAATTTCAAACAAAATATTTATACGTCATATACAGAAAAAATCTGTCCTGTCAATTATTGTCTAATTAATGTTTAAACTAATTACTATCTAAGTAATGCTTAATTATATATTACCCATTTTCCGGCTTTTACTTTTTGAATTATTTTGACAGTCATCACTTCTTTCCTCTATTTATGGCTTGAAAAAACTTTCATGCAAATTTTCCGATTTTATATTCATGAATGTGACATTGTTTTCCAATATAAATAGATATTGACATTAATAATATGCTATATCATTATATAGTAATATTATATTCAATGTTAATCGATACTCATTCAAATATAATATTTATATCATTCAACAGAATATAATCAATGTAAATACACATCGCAATGATAATATGAATTGTTAATTAACACATAAAGAATTTATATTCGTGTTAATACATATTTATATAGAGATAAAATATATGTATTTATGCATAGTACAATTCTTTTAAACACACATTGACACTCAAATTATTTCATGTTAATCATAATTAATTTTTTTATTTCTTGATTATCTCATTTCTCACGTCTTTAGAAAAATTGATATATTTTTATTTATTAAGTTATTTATTGTTTTTTATTTATCCTTCTCCTGCACACAAAAGCATTAAATATTAGTATACATATCATTTCATCTCCCGAGCATTCAAGAGAAAATAGATATTTATATACAAGTGCTAAAACACCAATTAGAATATTTGCCCCAAGAAGAAAAGGATCGATAACTACTTACCTCAACTAGAATATTCTTGACAATATTTATTTACATATATTAAAAGAGACACTCACCAAAAATCCTAACTAGGATCTTCTCATATCTCTCCTCCGCTCAAAATATCTTTTAATGTGAAAGTAATGCTCTCTAGAACTTTTTTTTTTAAACTATCTCAAAATTCATATTTCAGAAATCATTTACTCACAATCTTATCAACGATCGGGTAAACTTTAGTTGGAGATAGTGAATTGGGGAAGAGAAGAGCAAAAGGGCAAAGTTCACCAAAATGAGTGGTTGCGGTTGGTTCATTGGTAAGATTTGGTCCTACTCTCAATTCATCTATGACATGATTTCTAGTTCTTATAACCGCTTGCCAAGAACAATTTATTCTTAGTCTTCAACCTACATGGTAGACTAAGTTTCGATTTGATATAAATGCCAAGAAGTATGCAGTTTTGAGTGATAGAGCAATATTTTTTAGTTAGAGTAATGTATTTACTAACCCATTCTGTTTATGCTAAAATGGAATGAATTGACAAAGAAGAGAGACCGAAGAAGAATTTTAATGTTAGCGGGAGTTGGGATGGAATCTTAAAAATTTAAAGTCAACGAAGCAATTTGATAAAACTCGATCATGTGATCTAATTTAGATGACTTAGATTCAACACCCTCAACAAAATTTAGTTTTTGAAATAGATCTACCGTCCAGACCTGACTGAGATTCTGAGAAGCCGAAAGAGTTCGAATAATTAGAGTTTCTTATCTAAAAATTATAATGTAACGGTTACAAAAAAATATAAACAAGTATCAACCGAAAGGATAATTCGTGTGGAGTAGGTAGAATAATAATACTGTACATGGTCTTACTCTCCCATTTATTCGGCCACGAATCCACGATCAACTTGAATCTTTCATCCTTATCTGCTAATGGGAAATCACTTCGTTTCGGACCGAAAGATGAAAATCCCAAAGAATTTCACATCAAGAAATCGGATTCTTTGACCAGAATGTAAATTAGTAGGCCATCATCATTGCGTATCTTCTTCGAATTTGATCCTCGATGTCCAAAATCAGGACAACACCCACAAAAATGGGTGATACTGAAATCACGTTCCATAGATGCTTCATAATTTTCACGATTTCAACTTTTCCAATCAACATTGGAACTTGGAATCAGCCGTATCAATCAAAGATGGAATTCTATCACGTCGGGATTTCTCATCATAAATGCTGAAAAATGATGACTCTTAATTATTTTTTAAATACTTTGAGTCACATAAAATTTAACGGTTATAAATTTTTTTTAAATTCACTAAATACGTATTGAGTTTCATCAAATATGTATTATTGAGGTTCATCAAATATATAATAGGATTCATCAAATATGTACCGAGTTTCATTAAATACGTACAAATTAATCATTTTTGGAGGGGTTCACCAAATATGTGCAAATTCATGGCATCTTTCCATTTTTCATTAGACATTCTGGCCTTCATGCTAAACGGAGAGACCTAAAGAATCTCGACCCAGAAAATTGGCTTGGCTCGGAATTTATAGACTTGTTTGACAACATTTTGACATAGGAGGCTCGTCGTGCGTCGATGAGCAACCGATTATGGTTTCTTCCCACGTTCTTTGTCGTGAGTATCTACTACTCAGTATCATCCTTATTTTAGGTTTGTATATTATGTTTTTGTTGTGTCATTGTCGAGTCAATGTGTTTCAAAATTAGAACTTCCTAATTTTGTAAGGAAACACAAGATCGTAGATAGATACGTGCTAACGCTTGAGCTAAAAACGATGGTAAACAAATTTAATGTAATTAAATTTTGACTAAGTATGCTTGTGTGAATGTATTGTGTAATCTAGATCTGTATTCCAGTACACGATTGTCAAGATCATTGGTTTATGGCCAAGATCTCCATCATGGATGAGGAGATGTGTTTCAAAATCTCTGGCCAAGATCTTCGTATGCACTACAGTAGTCCATGTCAATTTCTGATTCAAAATCAGTGATTGGCATGTGACAGACCAACATGCCACATGATAATTTATGTAAATTAATTAATTATTTTAATAAGATAAATATCTAGATATCAGTTAATTCAAAATTAATTTATCTGATCTCACAATCAATTATATTATCAAATTAATTAACAGATTAGATAAATCAAACCAAATTACTATCTCATAATAGTTTAATATTATTTAATTTCCTAAATTAAATATTGTCTCACTTATCGACCAACACAAAATTAATCGATTAAATTATTTAATTGTAAGTTTCGAAAATTACATTATATAATTTAATTAATTAATTACATATAATTATCTCATAATTATATATTCACCCCAGTTTAATTTTTATCGTGAGTTAGTCCTTTTCTCATGTCCTGAAATATTCACATTCTAGACTGTGTAGTAAGATAAATAACGACTCATAATTCTAAGCTTTAATAAACTAGATTAGTAATTAAACTCTTTAATTAAATAATCTTATTTATTAATTTCATTATTACTCCACTATAAATATGAAATTGCACTCTTAGAGATTACAGAATATATTTACAGAGTATTCTCATGTAGTTCATTGATATAATCATTTCATGTAATTCTGTCATCCAATTATTGGTTGAGCATGTCAAAATTATCGTTTTACCTTTCTAATTATCTATTGATCCTTAAGTACAATTAATTCACTAGTGAATGACTAATTTATAATCGTATTATAATTTGAGCTCAATAACCATTTAGTTTCATAATTAACCAATATACGGTCGTTAAAAAAGCTTGAAATCAAATCTTATAAGATCATGTTTCCAGTTATCCATATCACCGAATCTCCAAAATAAAAGTCACTAACCTGTTTTACAAACAAATCTTAACGAGTGAATCAAAAGATCCAATAGACATGCATAAGAGTTCATGACTACTTAGGATTTAGATTGATCTATATATGATCATCAGATTGATGTGTATTAAATTTTTGTGATAAATGACAAGTTAATAAAGGTATTAATCCACATTAGACTTGTAATATATAATCTTATTATATCTACTTCAACGATCCGGATCTAGATCACATGCATTCATAATGTTTAATGAACCGTACTAGCAACCATTCATTAAATATTACATATTTTAATATATTTTTGACTATTTTATTCATTATCCATGATCTTAATCCTCTCGTACTTATACAAGATCATTGTCCCATTAATGAATATGCAATTTTTAGATATTTATATACAAACTATTCAACAATAATTTAAAAGAACAATTAGAAGAAAAATATAATTTCATTAATTTAATATTGAAAATGTCTAAACACATGCTTTGAGGGCACTATGGCCAATATAAGATGGACAAGCAGCAAAGATCATAGGTAGTCAAAACTGATTAAGAGGAAGCTATTGCTTTTTTTACTGCAAAATTGAAGATGGATCCGGATTTGTATTACAAATACAACATTGACACGGATAATCGTCTGGCAAATTTGTTATAGGCAGGCTCGACGTGCCAAGTTCACTATAACTATTTCGGTGATGTATTGGCGTTCGATATGACCTACAAGATTAATGCATACAAGAGACCGCTTGTATTTTCCTTGGCGTGAACAACCACTACAAGACCACGGTATTCGGTTGCGCGTTATTGGTTGATGAGACTGTGAAAACCTATTAATGGGTGTTAGCGACTTTCTTGGATGCCATGAAAAAAAATAAGCCACAATCGGTCATTACAGATGGCGATAAGGCAATGCGTAAAGCAATCATGACGGTCCTCCTTAATAGCAATCATTTGCTTTGTGTATGGCATCTCGAATGAAATGCCCAATCAAATGTACAAAACCTGGATTTTCTAAAGGCCGTCAAGATAGTCATTTTCATCTTCAGTGAAGAGGAGTTTGAACAGGAATTGGCTCATTTGATAGAGTCGTTCAACCTCAGTTAAAATAAATGGATGTATGCCAAGCGTGAACGCTAGGCAGAGGCTTCCAATGCAGAAAATTCTTTGCATTCATGAGAATGTGACAATGATCTGAAGGTATGAACGCGTATCTCTATTGATTCATTGAACATCGATCTAAACTATTTGAATTCATGCTACAATTTGATCAGGCGTTGGTCCGTCTTCGCCACGAGGATAGGTTGGACGACTTCAAGTTAACAAATTAAACGCCTCTACTTAAGACTCACATGCGTGCGTTAAAGCAACACGCGACAAACGTGTTCACACACAAATTGTTTAAGTGTAATGAGATCATGGGTGAGGCATCGTTTACAGTTTGTACTTTGAAACATGGTGGGGAGAAATTTATTCGTTGGTCGAGTTTGGGGTTCGAATTACTCATACATAGTGTCGCGAGACTAACAAATTGATACGCTAAAGTGCAGTTGTGGCAAGTTTGAATCAGTGGGGATATTGTGTCGTCATATGTTCATTGTTAGAAAGCTGAACATATGGAAGAGATCCCAAGCACATGTATACTAGACTGGTGGTGGATCACTGTGAAGAGTAATATGCTACCAATCGAGGCAAGCCATTCTCATCCAGATACAGATGATACAGTATTGCTATGGTACAATTCAATCCAACTAGCTGTTAAAAGACTTGCTCACTTAGCGTCATAAGACTTACGCATTGAAAGGGCAACCAAGGTGCCAGCTCGAGTAAAGCATGACCAACCACCCGTCGATGTGGCCATTGTAAGAACACTGGGAATACCATACGGACATGTCCAGAATTACCGAGCGATGTGCATTCCATAATGCCAGGCGATAATAATGATGATCTAGCACCATCTAACGTGCAAGGTGCACACGAGATAGGGGTCTCCAGACAAGGTGCGTCCCCATTCAATGTGCAAGGTGCTACCCATTCAATGTGCATGGTGCATACCCATTCAATGTGCAAGGTGCATATCCGTTCGAGCCATCTACAAACCTACCACCATTTAACACACAAGGTGGTACCCTATGTATAACACAAACATCCCATACTAGTATAATTTTCCGTATCCCCCGCCGTAGTAAATGTACATTTTGGTATTAACTCACTTTCATAGTTTTTTGGGAATGTTAATATACGAACATTTACATAATAACTTCAAAATCCTGCTTATTTATAATTATACACAATAATTCTAAAAAATCTGAAGATGATCATTGTACACAGGAACTTCAAAAATCTACTTATTTATACCTGTACACAATAATTCTACAACGTCTATTGATGATCACGATGCACACAATAATTCTGCAAAATATGCTTATTTTATAACTGTACAAAATAATTTTGCAAAATCTATTTATGAGCTGGAGGTTATAGAAGAAGACAGTACCGACGGTGCAATAAATTTCATAGCGTATGAAGATATCCCTCTTGAATCTGCTTCAAAATTTATTACACCGTCGTTATTGTCTTCTTCAATAACCTCTAGCTCATTGAATTTCTCAGAATTGGAAAATGAGCGAGGGTTTGAACAAAAACATCAAAAAATAGGACACATTCACAATAATGTATACAATATTATATATCCCTTCATTTTTTCCTCTTCTGAAGCCTTTACTTTAAAGTAGGACTCATCTTTGGTGGTAGCCGGGTCTCCGAGACAGATGAGTTCCTACTATAAAATCGGTTAACACTGTAATGTAACGTATCATGTCGTTCGAATGATGGTTGACGATCTTCAACAAAATATTACACCGAATATTGTGCGATTTATACTCCTGTAAAAATATTCCCAATATTCAACAAACTACCATACACCTTAACAAATTCAACAATGACGCCCATAAACGAGCAAATCCAGAACAATCAAAAAATTTCCAATTACATAATTAAAAGAAGCCTAACTCCAAACTAAAACAAAATAGAAAATTCACAAGTTTGAATATTCACCAAACTATCATTACACCATAACAAATAACAAGAAATGACAACCACAAATGAGCAAATCCAAAACAATCAGAAAATTCCCAATTATAGAACTAAAAGAACCCGAAACTATAACAAACAATAAACAAAGCTCTAAAGTTTAACAAAATGTAAACAATATCTGACAAATTACTTGGGAATGATGGTTGTGAACAATTTTTGCCCTAATGTCATCCATATATCTCAAGACCCACACACCACGATCACCTGTGCAAACGTAATAATAAGTGCATCATTAAAGGATGAAGGGAATCCAATCAAATTCGCGATCAGTGAACTTACCCATTTGATTAGGTGACCACCTGGGGCAACCTTGAAATTTTGAATGAAGAGAATGTTGTTGGTGGGGGCAACAAATTTATGAGCTTAGGCCCAAATATCAAGTCCATACTTTTTAACTATAATTTCATTTTCACAAAATATAAAAATGTAATCAATGTCAAAATCACACATGCTATAAGACATTACAAGTCGTGATGAGGGGTTTGAACATACAATCTTGGTGCTGTGGGACTACAGTGTCGTGTGCACTGCAGTGTTGTACAATTACAGTGGGTCCCACTTCAATTGCACATTTGTATATAATTTATTATTTTATCTCTGAAAAATCTGATATGTCATTATCTAGAAAATATATTCATATTATTCTATTGGTTTCAGTGTGCTAAGAACATAGTTGGAATCACAGGTGAAACTTTCTAAGATTAAAAGTTAATCAAAAAGCTCTATGAAGAACTTTTAATTATTTTTCGATCAGAATTTTGTCTCACAAATTAATCCTTCTAAAAAATTTCTAGGTATCATGTGATGAGTACATTAAGAGACAGAAAAGTATGCTTGATATATTTTACGTGCCCACACACGTCCTAGTGTGTTTGAGGATTGGTGTGGAAGATCATTGTGTGGATCTCGAAGTCTATCATTTGTGAGATAGCAAGATCGTTGTATTGTAAGAACGTTTATTAGACTAAGAGAAGTATATTTTATATCTATGTATGTCTCTGATTTTATATATAAATATATAATGGATCTGATCCGAAAAAATTGTCTTTTAATTAAAAAGTTTTCATCTTTGGGATCTGCGACGATGCGATCGTTTATCATTTTATATATTTTTTAAAACACCATCACACCTTTCGCCGCGCATCGCTGCGGATTTCAACAATAGGTATTAGAGCGATCTTTATATATTTGTGTAGTTAAATATTGTGCGGGTGTTCTTGCATCGTTCATAATATATATTTTGATATGCATGAATGGATGGATGGTTTGTTTTTTGAATGTATGGTTAATGACGAATCGTTAATTGTATGGTGACTTTTGAGTTCAGGTTTTGTTCTTTATTTTTTCTTATCTTGTGTAAGCCATGTTGGGTATAAGAATTTTTGTAATTTTATTTTGAATATCACGTCATAAAATTCTGATCACGAGAAAATGAAGAACGCACGAGATGAACAAGGAAGAAAAAAATTAGGAATTACGGCGCCGCTGGAAAAATCAGCGTTCAGGACGTCGCCGGTACTGACGCTAGCAACGCCACCGTGAAGGACTCTGACGGTGGTTGATGGCGGTGGTGGATGGGGGTGACGGTGGGAGAGTCCTATCGTCGGAGGTAATTGTTGTTACTACAAGGGAAGTTTCACAGAAACTCTCATACCGGGTTACCTTATCCCTGCGATGTGTTGCGAAGACCTAAATCTTATCCTTATCTTTTAAATTTTAAAATTTGATTTTTAATTTTATAAAATTTTGAGTTTTGAATTTTAATTTTTGAAATTTGATTTTTAAAAGGATAACTTTCGATTTTAATTTTTTTAAATTAAAATTAAGTAACTGGTTGGATTTAACCGAAGTTTGATGAGTCATCGAATTATTTTTTACTATCAAATTGAATTAATTTTAAAAGAATGATTAATGGGATTATTTAATTAGGAAAATAGTTTATCCTAATTGATAGGATTTTGATCAAAGCTTGAAGATTACGAAGATGGACTTCTGGTAGAGAATGAACTATTTGGGAAATATGTATTCTTGAGGTCCTCTTTGTAATTAATTTTATTTTTCAACGGTTGTAATTTAGAAATACCCAATAGTCACTCGGTTCATAATTTGTTATTTAATTGTTAAATAAATATTATTGATTTGATTGATAACATGACCATACATTAGTCGATCACATGCAATACATGAAACTCCACACAGTCTTATTTAATCATGCATCTCATTAGTAGAAATATGATTGATTAGGACTTTTCTAATATTTTAATATGAATTATTTTGAGAAATCAATTGCATGTAAATTGCTAGGTTTTAATTAGTTAAAACTTGGTAATCACACCACTCTAAGGATAACCAACTTTATTAAAAGAGTTTCATTAAAGTTAGATGAATGTAATTAAGTAGTTGTTCAATGTTCACATAATTTTGACATAGGCTCTTTAAAAGGTTAAATGATTTTAGAGACCAATTAGATTAGATTAATTGTTAATTTTACATTCATAGGGTTATTTTAACTAGTAATTAATTTGAAATTAATTGCTTAATTAAAATAGAAACACATTATCCTAAAATAGTGAGTGGGAGAAGGTTGGCATGTCAATGTAACTCATGTTCTCCATTATTAGTACAACACCGTGAAGTACAGTGAGAGCCTCGAGATAGTTTTGTTTTCATCTCCCTAAGAAAGGTTTTGGACTGTATCAATACCAATGTTGACTTCTTAAGAAGATAGGACTAAGTAATGTAGCTTAGTTTTGACCGACCTTAAGGCAGCATATTCTAAATCAAGTTATAGAATCTGAAATAATGGGTTACACTCATAAAGTCACAATTAAGCTTTGAGTGGATAACTGTGACTTAACCAAATAAGTGATACCTTATATTAAAAGAGAAAATATGAGATATTTTGAGTTTTAATTAATAAGGATGAGAATGTCTCATAGATAGTCTAAAATTAATCTGACTGACCCTAAGGTAGCACATTAATTGTTAGGTTGTCTTCTCGTGGATTAGTAAATATTAAATTTATATGTTTAATACGTTACATTCAAGCATCATATTTACTTTTTGAATTTTTTATATTTATTTCAATTATATTGAATTATGTATGTTTGATTTTTCAGTTATTATTATGTCTACTATAGGTTAACCCTATTAATGCTTCACTTGCACTTAAAAAATAAAGTGGTTATAATTTCATAAGATGGAAGTCAAATTTAAACTTGATGTTAATTTGTGAGAACCAAAAATTTATTCTTATTGAGGAATGTCATGCGGATCCCGCTGCCAATACCTCTAAAAATGGTAGGGACAAGTTTGATCATTGGATTCAGTTCAACAACAAAGCTAAGTGCTACATGCTTGTGAGCATGAATGATGTTCTGAGAACCAAGCATGATTCATGCTCACAAGCATGAAAGCATGGAAATTGTCTATAAGATTATGGAATCTTTACATGCAATGTTTGGGCAGAATCATGAGGCTACTAGGAGCTACATGACAACGAAGATGAAGAAAGGTACTTATGTGCATTGACATGTTTTGAACATGACCAATATAATGTATAAGGCAAAAGTACATGGGGCTACCATCAACGAGCGAACTCAATTCAACATTACACTTGAATCTCTCACACCTACTTTTTCTGCGTTCACCACTAACTATGTTATGAACAAGTTAAAATTCAACATGACCTAATTGTTGAATGAATTATAGACTTTTGAGTCACTTAACAAGAGTATGATAAAAGAAGGAGAGACAAACGTGAAGATCTCAGGCCCATTGGATGCAAATGGATTTTCAAGAAGAAAGGATGTGCATATGGGAAAATAGAGACTTTCAAGGCACGGTTGGTAGCCAAAAGTTATACATAAAGGGAATGAGGCGATTATGAAGAGATATTATCTCCCGTAGCCGTACTAAAATCCATTCACATTCTTTTATCCACAACCGCTAGTTTAGACTACAAAATATGACAAATGAATGTCAAGATAACTTTTCTGAATGGCTCTCTTGAAGAAAGTATCTATATGATGCAACAGAAAGGTTCGTGAAAAGGGGCAAGATCAGAAAGTATGCAAGTTGTTTAAATCCATTTACGGATTGAAGCAAACATCTTGATCTTGGAATCTTACATTTGATGAAATTATTAAATCATATGGCTTCGAGCAAAATGTTGACGAAGCTTGTGTTTATAAATACATTAAAAATAAGATAGTGATTTTCTTAGTTCTTTATGTTGACAATATTTTACTCATTGAGAATGATGTAGAAACTTTGTCAAAAGTAAAGAAGTGATTAGCAGAGAAATTTCAAATGAAAGATTTGGGAGAGACGAGCTATGTTCTAGGCATCCAAATCTTATAGGATCAAATGAACAAGCTCTTGGCACTTTCTCATACATTTTATATTGATAAGGTGCTGGAGAGATTATCTATGAAAAATTCCAAGAAATGTCAACCGCCCACCAAACATGGAATTGTCCTTTTTAAGGAGCAGTGTGCTAAGACATCTTATATAAGTGCGAGAAGATTAAGATCATAAATAATGAATAAAATAGTCTGCAACATATTAAAATTTATAATATTTAATGAATGGTTGCTAGTACGGTTCACTAAACATTATGAATGCATGTGATCTAGATCCAGATCATTGATGTGGATAGGCATCTTAGTGAATGTACTTTATATAATAAGATTATATATGACATGACCGATGTGGATTAAAATATTTATTAACTTATCGTTTATCATAAAAATTTAATATACATCAATCTGATGATCATATGTAGATTAGTCTGAAAATTGAGTAGTCATGAAATCCTATGTATGTCTACTGGATCTTTTGAATCACTCGTTAATATTTGTTTGTAAAATAGGCTAGAGACTTTTGTATTGGAGATTCGGTGATATGGATGGTTGGGAACATGATCTTATAGGATTTGAAATCGAAACTTTCTTAACAGGTATATTGGTTTCCTTAAATATTAATTCTGAAACTGAATGGTTATTAAGCTCAAATTTATAATACGATTATAAATTAGCCATTCACTAGTGAATTAGTCGTACTTAAGGATCAAGAGGTAATTAGAAAGGTAAAACGGTAATTTTGACCTGCACTAATTTACGAACCAATAATTGGAGGATATAACTACATGAAATAATTATATCAATGGACTACACGAGAATACTCTGTAAATATATTATGTAATCTCTATGAGTGCAATTTCATATTTATAGTGGAGCAATAATCGAATTAATAAATAAGATTATTTAACTAAAGAGTTTAATTAATAATCTGATTTATTGAAGCTTAGAATTATGGGTTCATTGTCCCCCCAAGTCATCTATGTATCACGCAGTCGAGAGTGTGAATATTTCACGTCATGAGAAAAGAACTAACTTGTGATAGGAATTAAATTTATGGGGGGTAAATATATAATTATGAGATAATTATATGTAATTAATTAATTAAGAATTAATTATTTAAATTATTTAATGTAATTTTCAGAAATTATAATTAAATAATTTTACCGATTAATTTGTATTGATCGATTAGTGAAACAGAACATTTGATTTATGAAATTAAATAATATTAAATTATTATAAGATAATGATTTATCTAATCCATTAATTAAATAAATAAGATAAATGATTGATAGATTAGATAAATTAATTTTGAATTAACTGATATCTAGATATTTATCTTATTAAAATAAATAATAAATTTACATAAATTGCCACGTGGCATGTTGGACTACCACATGTCATTCACTGATTTTGAATCAAAGATTGACATGGATTACTGTAGTGCCACGTGAAAATCTTGGTCAGAGACTTTGAAACACATCTCTTCGTCCATGATTGAGATCTTGGCCATAAACCAATGATCTTGACCATCGTGTATCAGAATACAGATCTAGATTACACAATACATTTAAACAATTATACTAAGTCAAAAGTTAATATATTAACTACATTAAATTTGTTTGCCGTCGTTTATAGCTCGAGCGTTGGCGCATATCTATCCATAATGTTGTGTTTCCTTATAAAATTAGGAAGCTCTAATTTTGAAACACATTGACTCTGCAGTGGCACGACAAAAACTTAATATACAACGTACATACAAACCTAAAATAAGGATGATACGAGTAGTAGATACTTACAACAAAGAACGTGGGAAGAAACCAGAATCAGTTGCTCATCGATGCACGACGAACCTCCCATGTCAGAATGTTGACAAACAAGTCTATAAGGTTCGAGCCAAGCAAATTTTCTGGACCAAGATTCTTTAGGTCTCTCCATTTAGCTTGGAGGTCAGAATGTCTAATGAGAATCTCACTGCAAAAAATAAATAAAAAATAAACTTAATCAAAATTTGTAAGTGATGGTGTGTCAAATTTTGTTAGATTAGTGTGTCTACTACCTATCCTCTAATCTTTTCTAAAAAATATACTCAACTAAACGCTCATCTTTCATTTCTAGTGGGTCCTGCAACGTGTACGGACCGACTTTAAATACATTCTTATTGCGTTTAGTGTTTGGTTTACCCTTCAAATAGGGTGAACTGAGTAGAGGACCATATCTCCTCTCCTGAGTGTTGCGCAACAGCATCAGGAGTTGGCTTTTAGTAGACTCACACAAGACTTGTTTGCCCTACCAAAACATAGCCCCAAGTAAGGCGTTATATTATTAGTCAGATTATACATGTTATACACATAGAAAAGATGAAATACAAATAAACAAAATAATACCTTTCGACATCCTTTAGATGTTCTAGACATAGATGGTTTCCTGACCAATAACAGGTCAGCGAATGCATTGTCTGAAGCATCTAGCTGGATGCACCTTTCATCATTATCTCATTTATATAAAGGAGGTGACGAGACCGACAACTCTTCTTCACGGGAGGGACTCATATCCTCATCAAAACCTCCTCCTTTTTTACCTCAACTCTTCTTCACGGGTGGCTCATCATCTTGTGCTCCAAACTTACCAGTTTCTCGTGCTAAAAGACTCGCCAAAGTTGTGCACATCTGCTTTTGGATGGCCATCATCTTTCTCTATACGGCCACAAATTGTGAAATCCCCTCCCTCATGGAGCTGGACTCCACCTGAAGAGCCTCCCACATGGAGTTGGACTTTGTCTGATGAGCGTTCACTTGTGCACTTAAAACACCTAGCATGATGGCTCACTCTTCAGGTAGATCTGCATACACATCCTCACGAACGTGCTTACGCTCGCGGTTTTCGCGAAACTCGTGGTCGCCCGGGAACGGCTTGCGCGATTGTATCGATCTACATAATACAAATATATGTTAATTAATAATAAATAATAAATAGTAATATAACCAACCAAATTTGCAATATTCTAAGATGCTTACCGCACATCTTTTAGGCGAAGCTTCTCCTCCCTTTGATTTTACAAATAATTCATTTTGCAACGGCCTTGTCGTTCCACCTTAGTGGCGAATGCTGGTTCAAGTCAACATAGTTGGCAGCACATGCCAACTTCTTCATATAAAATAATTGCATCGAAATGAACTTATTAGCAGATATATGTATGTTATAATGCGAAAGTAATACCACTGTACACTAAATATATTACCTATATAAATAACAAGCATCCGGTGTTGATATCGTGGTGGTTGTTTTGATACCTCACGACTGTTGAAATATATCTATAAAGTAACGTGTAATAACTATTGATTTGCATTTATTTATTTCTCAGACATTAGTATTATTGAATTCTTATGAATAAATTGAAAGTTTTATTAAAGTGTGTTTATAAATGACTCAAGTCCTGGAACTTTCATCAATGAATGAAGAGTGAAGATAAATATAAAAATTCGTGGTTGGATTGCGAAAGTAACAATATCATATTTTACTTTATTGATGGGTGCGTGAATAAATTAACATGTCAGGTATTTAACGAATTGACTGATGATTGATTTTGATCGAGGTGATAACAAAACCCCGACAATGTACAGCACAAACGCTTGCCTCCAATAGTCACCGTCAAACTCTTCAATCAAGAATTTCGACAAGGTATTCACCATAATATCACCTTTGGCGTTCACCCACTTCGTCTTTAGATCTTTTATCTCATTCACATCACCATTGAATCTGATCTCCTGCCCACCATCAAAGATGCCCAGTATAAAGTCACATCATTTGCGGCATTGAATGTCGACCCATGGACATTCAACATGCAGGTGGTTGGATCGAAGCAACCTAATAACTGTTGTAAGAAGTTCCTCTTCAGCTTACGACATTTACTATCCAACAACCCTCTAAATCCCATCTCCACGACCGCACTCCCCTTCCCTTCATCAAAATTTACAACAAGATCTGTAAATTTCTCCGGTGTACAGCGTGTGAGCAACTTATATTTAAAGGCAGACCTTCTCAAATGACAGGACCAGGTTGTTCCGCTCCGCTTTCAATGAAATGAATTCATTTTTCTTAAAATAATTGAGTTTTGCTTCCTTCGTCATACTATTCCACTTTAAAGCTAGATCTTTTTGTGTCTGCATATCACAAACTCGCTTAAATTACAATCAAAATTTATCAATTCTATGTTATAATGTAATGTTTGTTTAAACATAATTACTTCATTACCACTAATCTTTTCACCTGCCGCCCTCATTTTAGTACATTCTTTCACATTGTTTTAATTTCAAACAACCACATTAACATTCCAACAATTTATATGAAAATATGTAACATTAAATTGATGATCTCATTAATTAGTTACAAGTATAAAAAAAACCTTTTTGTGCATTCTTCGTGTTCACATTTATGTTAGCCATATGAAATATATGTTAGTATTAACAAATTTAGTCATATGATAATGTCTTCTTATCATGATTATCCCTGATGCTAATTTATAATAGATTGAGCATCATCCAGTAAGAATACTAATGTCCTATGTACCATTAAATTAATGGCATACCAATGTATTTAAAAAAAAAAAGTAAAACTAGCTATTAGATACTTCCATAAACGAAAAACACTTGGAAACTAAACAACTTAACTAATAAGGTACAGATAAAGAATTAAATTAATAAAAGTGAGATGCATCACATAAAAGTGAGGGGAAAAGATCATGTACATAAAGGATGAGTAACTCTTAAATCTCATTCTCAATAAAAGAAAGATAATATTTCAGCACCAACTATCCAAATTACAACCAAACATTACATTGTAAACCAAACTAAAGATTGTGTAACATATTAGATGACCATGAAACCATAATAGTAGTAAGATCTTCTTTGAGCAAAATTCTGAGAAAATTTGTTCAATGCCAACAAAGTCCCCACTCTCTAAATCTAATTGTAGTCAACCTTATCAATCATTAAAACTGCATAAGCCTTGACATATCTAAACAAAAAAATAGAAGAAAATATTGATATTGATATCAAATTTATTATGCAGAAGCTACACTAAATACCCATGCTAGACATATAAATATGTTTGTATCTAATGCACCAATAGCATTGACTATATGTTCATTTTACTACATCTCAACTAAGATGAAAAGATCCACAATAGCATATTTTTAGGCTTCAGAGCAATCAAAACTATTACGCAAAAAATAGTGTATAAACTAAACTAAAACTTCAGCTCAAGACAAAACTTATAAAAAAACGTGTAAAGAAAAACTCAAGCATGCTCAACAAAATGAAAGTAAGACTCGCGACAGGGTTCAGAATGAGAATCGACACTGATATCCAGTAACATAATTAATACATCTGCAGAGGAAATGAGGAAATACTTGAAATGTTTAAACCACCCCAAAGACATTAAAAATCATCTTTATCAAGAATGAAATCAAATATTAAAACAAAAGCAAACTAAAAACAAAGCAAACTAAAAATTTGATTTTAAATCACCAAGAACAATCATAAATTTTCAATTATATAACTAAAAGAATCCCAACTCTAAACTAAATCAAAACATTAAACATAGCTCTCAAGCTTAACAAAATAATGTAACCCTAACTGAACAATGAGTATCCGAAACCCTAACTGCAATGCTTCCTTAATCCTATAAGAATAGTCTAGGAGTGAAACCCTATAAACCAACCGTAATCGACAAATATTAAAAAGCTTCATAAAAATAAAATCAAATATCAATGTGAAGAATAAGGATAGTAAGATCATTATTAAGCCAATTATAAGGGAGGCCACAAGACAATATAACAAAAAATGATTTCAAGAACTCTCTATCTCTCTGCACACTTAGCACACAGCTGACATGTAATTTCAATCATATTCAACCAATATAAGTTTACTAAGAAACATTATGAAGCAATTGATTTAACTCGTAGAACGCTATGCAAAAGAACCCAAATGCCCTATATAATTTTCAACACATAAATCTTTTATCATATTTAATTTAATGCAAAACACAATCTAGAAAATGATTACCGTAATTTCAAAGTTTGTGGAATTCAATAGCTATGAAGCGAATATATAGATATATAGCATATCAAAAATATTTTCCACAAATTCAAGCGTTAAAGCAAGATAAATTCATTAAGCATGCTAATCATTTATTATAAAATAGGATCAGTATTACAAGCCTGCTTACCTATAGGATCAATATTAGAAGCTTGCTTACCTCTTGATATGGAAACTGAATTTTTCCAGTTAAAGAAGAAGATGGAGTAGAATATTGCCCAAGAGTACACAAGTCGAGCTAAAGTTGAATCATCAATTTAATGAGAGACGAAATTAACAAAAATCTAACTTTTAATTTGGGTAGGGGGTCATCAACTATGTGAAGAGTGGACATCCTACTATAAAAACAATCAAGAATTATATTTCTTCTGTGTGTTAAACTAAATAAAACTGAAATAAAATATTAATCAAAGACCAATTAATGAAATCTCAATCCAAACTAGAAACCCATAAGTAGTCAAGTATCATTAGTATTGTCCAATAGGTTCTTTCTTCTCTTCCTTATCAAGTAATACTCTGCTCCTCCAATAGCAATAGGAATAATCTATCCATCGACAACTCCAACTACAATCAATATCTATTTTTTCAACCCAAACTTCTCATGACTCCCACGAGCACCCTTCGGAACCTTAACCATGTAACTCAATCCCTCCCGCCTTTCTATTTGTTTCACTCCCATTACCATACTATATAGAAAGCATTCTTCTATGTCTCTCGAGGAAACATACAAAGCAGCTCCACATTTACAGTCATCTAAGCATAAATTATCACATACTTCTTTACTTTTGAAGGAAATCAGTAACAAGATAAACTTACTGACTCCTGCAACAACCTACAATTGTTACCTTCCTTTAAGAGTCTTATTTTCTCTCCAACGAACCATAAATCAAGAATTAAATAGACAAAGATTAAATCAAGTTTAAATTAAACAAAGCCTAAATCAAACCTAAATTAAATATAAACTGAGACCTGCTGACTACTGATTACCTTTGAAAATTTGAAAATTTTTAAGATACTAATTCAGAAAAATCAATCAGAATTATGTGGTACAATTTCAGTCTCCAAATTCCATGTACAAATCCAAACAAAAACACATAGACAAAGAGTTAGGAAAAAGACCTTGGACTGTGTTATTTCCATGACTTTTATGTAAAACCGTGTGGGTTCTACCTTCTATTTTGCTTTTTGTTGGGTAAATCTACACTTAACTACAATTTGGAAGACCAAGTCTTGGCCTTGATTATCGTTCAATTTACATACTTTTTACTCTTTTCTATCTATTTTTAAATTTGCTTATAAATATCCTTTTCTCATGTCTATTTTTCTCATGCACCCAACACATTTTCACATCCTTAAACCCCAAGAAACAACCACTAGTCACTAAAAACACTATCTTTTAGCAGATTCAATGGAATAAATGACATAAAAATTGAACTTCCTGTATTTAGATTCCACCCCATTGAAGAAAAGCTTCTTGATTTTTATCTCAAACACGTGATTATTGGGAAGAAACTATGTTTTGATATCATTGGTTTTCTCAATATCTACCATCATGATCCTCACGAATTGTATAGTACGTACTTGAAGTTCTTTATTAGTCTGTTCTAATCAAATTTGAAATGGTTATTATTTAATTAAATGGTAACGAACTTTGTAATTATGGGTTGATTATAGATTTGGCAAAGATTCGAGAAAGAGAGTGGTACTTTTTTGTGCCAAGAAACAGAAAACATGGTAATGGTGGAAGGCCAAACAGAACTACCGAAAATGGGTATTGGAAAGCCACCAGTTCTAACCATAAAATACTAAGCTTATCGGATCCAAAGAGACTAATTGGATTAAGAAAGACACTTATTTTCTATAAGGTAGAGCCCCCTAGAGGAATCAAGACTGATTGGATCATGAACAAGTATCACTTGCCCGATAACTGTCCTTTGCCTAAGGTAACTGACTCCTTCCTTGACAGAAGAAAATTCAGTTTAACGAAAATATTTGCAAACAAGCACTGATTTTCTATTTGTTTTTGTGAATGACGGACATAGTGTTGGGCAAGATATATAGGAAAGCAACTTCATTGAAAGTGTTGGAGCAAGCAGAGCTAAAAATCTAAACAGAACCTAAATCAAGTCCTAAATTCAAATATACCTAAATCTAAACAGAGCCTAAACCCTAAGAAATTTCAAATTTCTACACAAACCCTAAAAAATATACATGCAATATATTACTACGAAGAGAGATCTCTTGAGATTTAGTCTTAAATTTTTAGTGCCTTAAGTTGAAAGAGAGAGAGAGAGAGAGAGAGAATGCACCGACAACAGACAGAGAGAGCCGACGACGGAGAGAGAGCACCGATGACGAATACAGAGAGAGAGCCTGGACGACGAACGCACAGAGACGAAGAGAGAGAAAGTCTGGACAATGAAAAGAGAGAGAGAGAGCTTGGAAATTGGGGTGAAAATCGTGTGCCTTAGAAAACTTGATTTTAAGCTTCAATTTTTTTTTCTGAGCAGATGTTAAGCTTTAGTTTGAAGCTTTCGACGAAAAAGAAGAGGAGGAGGAAGCTTCCTTTGGAAGCTTTCCAAAAAATTAAAACCTGCAACCAGGGCAACGGGTAAAGGCATTTCCCACCCCTTTTGTGATCTAACGGCTGAGATTTCTTTGACCCGATCTAGGGCTAGAAATTAATGTCGGCATTCATGCTGTTAAAAAACTGCCGGCATCGGTGATGGACCCATCAACGATATTACCTATTTCAGTGTTAATTTTGTTTTCCCCTATAAAAGAAACCCTTGCAACTCCATTACTTGCAGCCAGCTCCAAGGACCTTTGTTTTCCTTATACCTTCAGGGTTCAGCACTGCACAGGCGCTTGTTCTCTTACGTTAGGAAAACAATGGTATATCTGATGTGTTCAGTTATTCTCTATTTCTAATAGAATTAACAGAGATATTTTTTTTGAAATTATATGGAATTTGATTTGGATTTACACTTATTTTAACTTTCATGTTTACATCTCCATCGAAAATGTGAAGTGATGAGCTTTCATGAACTGTTTGATTTAAATTTTGTTGAGACAGAGCCATGAATGGTATGAAAAGAGCCATATTACTGTCGGACCGTGGGGAGGCCACGGTGGAGCACGGTGGGAGGACGGAGTTTACTGCACTATAAGAAAAATAATAATTAGCCATGGAGCTGGAATTGACTCCATCCAGATTGAGTATGACTCAAGGGGTTGCTCCGTGTGGTCAGAAAAGCATGGTGGTTTTGGTGGTAACAGAACAGATAAGGTCAGAAATTCAATAGCATTAAGGATGTTTGAAATTTGTCTTCATCGTCCTGAAAAACTTCCAATAGGCGAATAAGTCGATCATTTTTTTCTATAACAAGATAATTTCGGTTCTTTTGTTGTTCATTAGACTTCGGTTGTTAAGTGTATAAATCTAAAACCTGCATTTAACTCCAACGATCTTGTTTCAGATCAAGCTTGACTATCCGAACGAGTACCTCTGTTCTATTACTGGTCACTATGGTAGCATCGATGAATTTGGCCCTGTCATAGTCCGGTCACTCATGTTCGAAAGCAACAAAAAGAGATATGGACCTTTTGGTACCCCACTAGGAACCATATTCTCATTTCCAGTAACTGGTGGAAAGGTAGTTGGATTGCATGGAAGGAGTAGTTTTCACCTCGACTCCATTGGAGTCTACTTGAAGCCTCTCGTGCAAAGAGACCCTCCCAAGAACCTGGCTTCTTCGTTTAATTACGGGAGCAATGCTAATGGGACCAGTGAAAATAACACAAGCTATGATATCATGGTTGATGTGAAAGAAAAGACGGATAGTATGTTGGTGTCCAACAGACGTACTAGTGAATTTACGAGAAAGGAGAAGGTGGATGATGATCATTCTCTTTTCTTATTTTTGTTTAGTCAATTTACTTTGTTTGTTAGATGAACTATGATATGAAATTATGTATAAATCTCTCCAGGTTTATAATACTACCGAAGCTTCGAAAAGATCATCAAACACGACTCATTTTTCTGGAGAAAAAGAGGATTGTTGTTACGTACCAAACCAAAGTTTTAGCCAATATGAAACTAGTAACAGGGTGAGTTCCTTTTTATCACATGCTTTAATTGCAGGCTATTGCTATATCGACTTAAATTACTTTATATATTATTTCAGGTATATCCCACATTAGGAGCTGCGAGACGATTCCCTAATATCATGCAGGCGTCAAGAGAAGAAGAAGATGTTTTGTATGTACCTAGCCAAATTTACGACGAAATTAAATTCAACATGGTGTGTGACAAGTTTACAGTAGACAACACTGCCATTTTTTGGTCATTTTGTAGATTTTCATAGATATTCATGTATTTGAATTAGTTCACTATTTTAGATGTTTGGCAGTGGTGAAGCTGCAAAGGGCAACCCAAGCAAGAGACAGGCTGAAGACAGAGTGTTCATAACAAATCAAGTTCATAGTGAACTTGATACAATTGACAAGGTATATGAATATGTTCTGCCTATTAATAATTTCGATGAGTTGTTTAAAATATTTAAGACGTTGAAGTGAGTTACATTTACGATTTTTTCAGGTTTATGGTTCTAATCAAACTGGGAAGGGATCGGCAAACATGAGGCAAGTTGTATCATTAGGCCCTTGGGGTGGCAGTGGTGGGATGATATTCAACGATGGAGTTTTCACAGGCGTCCGTGAAATTCACCTAGCACGTTCGGGTGCTGTAGTCTCCCTTAGAGCTTGTTATGACTTGAATGGCGAAGCTGTGTGGGGAAACAAGAACGGTGGAAACGGAGGTGTGAGATTGGATAAGGTAATAACATCACAAAAAACTGTGATGGATAGATCTCCGAGAAAATAAAAAAATTATTTCGAATCCCTGTTCTATTTTTAACAAAATGAGTCTACCGATGAAAATCTAAGTTGTCTCTTGCTAGACTAAAAGTTTTTGTATTAAAATTCTGATAGCAAAATATTTTGACAGGACCATGGTCTTATAGATATTAAATTGAGCAGAGATTTTTCAAATAAAAAGAGCAATTTAGTATTTTCTCTTGTCAAAAAAGTGCAATTTAGGTAAAAACAGGTCAGGGACAAAATATCGATGAAAACTCTCTCTAAAATCATGCCATTAGCCTGGCTGAAGAGACAGATATTTTGTCATTTTCAGGTATGCATTAATTAGTTTTGGAATTATAAATTGCAGATTTCTTTTGATTTTCCGCACGAATGCTTAATTCGCATAAGCGGATACTATGGATCGATGAATATAAGAGGACCTATAGTTGTGAAATCCCTCACATTCTACAGTAACAAGACAAAATACGGTCCTTTCGGAGATGAACAGGGGATACCATTCTCATCAGGCTCAGGCTCAGGCTCAGGCTCAGGAGTTATTGTTGGATTCCATGGAAGAAAAAGCTTGTTTTTAGATTCTATCGGTGTTCATGTCATCCAAAGGAAAGCACCTTCACCTTTCACTTCGTATGATGCATTCAACAAGGTGTTCACTTAAAGGACTGCAACTGCACCTTTTGTAATTAAAGACTCTGGAGTCTGCCCAGAGTTAAGCTAGTTGTTATAAATAAATCCGAGAAACAATACTGAATATAAGTGTGATATTTCTTTCTCTATATGACATTAACAATGTAGTCAAAATACAACTTTGAATTTATGTGGAATTTAGGATTAAACCCATATCAGATGGAGGTAAAATTTTACTATAATCAGTCGGCTAACAATTTGTGTTTAGCTACGTTGAATATGATGCAATTGAATATATATTCTTTTTTTAATCATTAGTGTAAAATATGACTTTAGTTCTTCTACTTCACTTACAGTTACGAAATAGTTTTGCTTTTGTTTTTAGAAAAAGTATTCGGACCATCTCTATAATTTGTTTAAAAGACACGGACATCCCTTCTAATTTAAAAAATAAAAATAAGTCTAGTCCGTTAAAATCTATTGGTTTTAAGGTGAAATGACCAAAACACCATTAATCGGCTAAAATTTGTGTTTCTTTGTCATTGAAAGCAAACGTTGAGGGATGTCCGAGTCATTTTTCAAACTAAAAATGTGTATGTGTCTTTCGAGCAAAGTGCATGGGATGTTAGAGTACTTTTTTTTTGAATCTAGAGCCAAATATATTCTTAATCCGTTTGAAGTTATTATAACCTGATGTTTATTGTCTTCTACTCATTTGAAGAAGATGGTTTTACAAGTACATAACTCATCTCTTGTAATATCATAGTTTTACATGACATTTAGTTGGGGGCTTTGAGGTTTAACAATAATATACGAATCCATTATCCCGCTTTTCCACTTTTCATTTCTCTTGCTTTTACTACTTTTACTTGTGTTCTTCTTTTAATTTATCTACTTCCAAACACTTTCTTAGGTAACTCATGTAATAGTTTTTATTTTCATAAACAAAAATTAAGGAGAGGTTTTTTCGATTAATTATACCTAATAATAAATTCTCTGGTGATATTCCACACAGGTTTAAACACTGACAATACTTTTGACTACTTGGAAAACAACGAGCTAACTGGAACTATACCTGAATTGAATAATCTTTTTGTTAAAAAAAACTTACCTTGAAGAATGGCAGATAAGCTCTCCGTGGACATGTAATAAAAAATCAGAAGCTTTTCATGACTGCTACAATAATGAGCCTCAAGAGAGATCAAACTTCTGTGTTTCATCTTCCATAAAACTTTCATCTTCTCCCTAAACTCTTTCTTTAATACACTTACTACATCCTTCAGTAAAATCCTCCAAATCAAATACTTTATCTACACCCCTCAAATCACTACGTTCTTGTTTTGGTCACTATTTTATTTTCGGATATTCATTGTTTATGATGTTACTGCTTCCGACCACACCAGATTTACCACTCAAGCAACCAGTTTGGTCTATTAATGGTATTTTGGTCATTTCACCTTAAAATCAACAATTTTGTAACACATTTGTAACATATTTTATCTATTTATCTTTTTAAACTAGAAGATGTATATGTGTCTTTTAAGCAAAATACACAGGCAAAAAAATCATTTTTAATTTTGAGAATTGGGAAGGGTAATTTTATTATTACAAGACAATTTAACTTCGTTCTTATGGAATATAACGGTTTTGAATTTCTATGTCACCGAAAGTAAATATATAGAGAGTTTTGAGTCATTTTTCAAATTAAAATGAATGTCTATGTTTTTTAAGTAAAGTGTCGGAGTATTTTTCTTTTTTTTTCTCACAATATTATAGATCTAAGGGATTGAGATTGTGGGTTTTAACCTTATTTTCATATATAGAATTTTCTAGATTCTCAAATCTACTATAAACTTGACAAACTTGACGGAACATATTTTAAAAATATATTTGTCATCATATATTAAATTAACAAAATAGAAAATTAAGAATAAAAAAATTAATTAACTGAATCTTTCCCTTGCTTCAAATATAGATAATTAAATTTATAATTTTAAATAGAAAGAAGCATCAACTTACGAATTTATAAACTAATCCTCGTTATTAAGTCTTCCAAAAAACATATACTTTATTAAAATGTAAAGTTAAGATTAGTTAAACCAGTCAAAACAAAAATACCTTTTTTCATATGAAGAAATCGTGTTTGACTTATTTTATAATTTTCGAATTTAAGAACAAAAAATACTGGCTGGCTTGAGAGTTGGATCAATCTTAATTTTGAAAGGAAAAAAACTACTAAATAATATGGAGCCTGATATGGGGGGTGGCAAGGCAATGGCAAGGGGAGACGAAACCAGAAGACAAGAATATCAGACACGTCTTGGCTTAAATTTGTCATTTTTACCTAATTTTTCTCCAAGTACAGCTATCCCTTTAACAAAGCTTCCTATCGTTTACTTCCTAACAAGAAAGAGAAAAAAATTATAATTTTCATTTACTCAATCAAAATAATTTTATCATTTATTTCAGACGCTTCCCGTTTCTTCTCCTATAACCAGAAAGAGAGAGAGAGAGAGAGAGAGAGAGAGAGAGAGAGAGAGAGAGAGAGAGAGAGAATTAATGCTTTAAAAGAAGGTTTAAGGGTAATGGATTATAGGTCCACCAACTGGTTGTTAGAGTTTCAACCCTCCTCTAAAGCAAACAACCACCGTCGCCGCCACCATCCGATATATGTTTTCATCAACTTAACATTTCTCAGTTTTTTTTTACAGATGACATTAAATGATTGATAAATATACAATTTTCTTGTGATTAAGAACCTTCTAGCAGGTTTTTCACGTGCCAGCTTTTGTCACACGTGGGAGAAACTCCAAATGATTATGTCTGAACCAATCACATTATATTATTGTTATTATTTATTATCTTTCCCTTAAAAATAAAACAATAAAATATATTATTTTGGAGAAAAAATAAAAATATTGGAGTTGGTGTTATCGTTGTCGTTATTTTATTACTTTCCAATGAATAATATATTGCTTTTTGGTTGAGTTGGTGCCGTTGTTCCAATGATAAGGAAGTTGCTCTTCTTTGGGTTTATAATCATATAGCATAAAAATCTCTTGGGATTGATTTTTGTCTCCGTTCGAGGAGGGAGGGAGGTTTTAGCCTATTGGGTCATTTTTTGGTTTTCAAAGTGTTTGCCTCCCACGAACAAGCGCGCCTCATTGGGGTGGGGCTTCTGGTACTCGAATTTTTCTTGCTTCTGTTTACCCTTTTTGCTTTGATTCTTCATTGTAATTATGATCTACTGTTAAATTTTCTGTTACCAGTCATAGAATCTGATGCTTGATGGCATTTCGGGGGTTTTAGTGCGCCAACTTTTGATGCTGCTGATAGCAATCAGGAAAGAAAACTAGGAAGTCTTCTCTAGTGGGTATAATTATTTTACTTTTTATGAGTTTTCAGCATCTGGGTATTCTGATTTTGTGACTGTTTAGGATTATTTCCTTCTGTTTAACAACGGGTGTTTGCCATTTCTAATGTTTGAAATTGACTCCGTTAATTGGTTTCGAATCTGGCTGCGCTATTATTCTTTATGTCGTTTCTTACAAGTCTATAAGTATAAGTATATATTGTTGTTCAATCTAAGAATGACAAAATAAAGAAAGAAGCTGGTGTTTTAGATAAAATGGGGTTAGAAATTGTTAAGAGTTTTATCTTTTACGGGTGTTTTAAAACGAATTTTCAAGTTATTGTAGCTTCTTTGATAACCGATAACTTTCTAAATTAGGAGTAATTGGAGATTTTTGGATGAGGTCTGATCTGACTAGACTGAGTTACATAGGAATTGTGTATTATCGTATTCCAATTAGACCAACTTCGCTGGGTCCTCAGCCAAACGGCAGTATACCTTTTCTCTCTGTCTTTTTATTTCCTCTGTTTGTGATCTATGAAATGTTATGCTGGAGCCAGCTTGTTGTTGGTTTCGTCTGATGTGCCTTCTTCATGCTTTAGTAATCTCTGATGGTTCACTTTCTTGAAGCACATCAGAAGGAGGAAAAGCTTAGCTTGATTATAACGATTTTCATTTTAATGTCAAATTTGTTTTCTCACTGACGTTGCGTAAGCTAAAAAATTAGCATGTTTGAGACTTTAGAGTAGAGCTTCTTTTAACTTAGATAATCATATGGTGATATTCAGTGATACATTTTCTGATTTGTTATGAAGATTTAATGTTAGAGCATCACCTTCTTTTTTATAGGATTAGCTGATCAGTAGATTAGCAATTCCAAATAGTTTCATTCTTCATTTTGTGAAGAGCACTGAGAATGTTTGTCTCATTCTTAGCTACACAATTTAAAAATTTTCCAGGCCGAGTAAGCAAAAGATGGCTACATATTTCCCAAGTTTAAGCAATCAAAGAGATGGCTACCAAAAATTTGGTCCTTATTCAGAAATGCCCGTTACCTCAGAGATCATGATGTGCATAAATCAAGAACCCTTTCCTGGATTATACTCAGAGATCTTCTCTGAAGTTTCTTTAACTCCTTCCAACTGTATTGAATCTGAAGGAAGAAATGAAATGGTATTTATTCCTCCTATTGGTGATGCATCACTTATGCAGCACTTTGACACACATTCAAACACAGAAGGGGCTGATCCAGTTGATTCTATTACTAGCAAGAGACAAAATATCCAGTGCCTGCAGGGATTATCTCTTAGCCTTGGCACACAAACAATATCTTCATTTTTAAACACTCAACTTCTTCCAGTCTCAGAGACATTGCCTAATTCTTCTGGCGTAATAACCCCAAACGGGACAAATTCAAATCTTTACAATCTCTACAAAGCTTCAGGCTTTGCTAATTTTGTCTCAAACTCCAAATTCATCAAGGCAGCCCAGGAATTGCTTGATGAAGTGGTAAGTATCAAAGAGGCTTTAAATTCACTTAGATCTAACAAACACAAAAGCTTCCACATTAGCTCCAAAGAAAGTGATGGAGGATTTAATGGTGGTTCTCTCGACACGTCCTTGAATCCTAGCGAATCAGCCGGTGAGCGTTCTCTCAAGATATCACCAACGGAGCGACAGGATTTAAAGAACAAATGTACTAAACTTTTGTCCATGTTAGATGAGGTAAGCCAATTACCTTTGAATCTCGAATTTGGGAAATTGTTGTGGATAGGCCACCGAGAAAGAAAAACTATATTTTGTACCTTTGGACTGATTTTAATGAAATGTAACATTTTTGCAGGATAAAAGACTAAGTTGCCTCTTTCTAGACCTGATCTAGCATTCAGACGTTAAGATTAACACTCGCTAAATCGCAGTCTTGCAAAATATTTTGGTTAGACTATGGTGTCGCAGACACCAAGTTCAGCTAAAAGTTTTTAAATAAAAGAGGCAACTTAGTATTTTTCACTGTCAGAAAAGCCAACTTTTATTACAGACTTGTGCTCCAACTTTCATTTTTTCTCTTCTCACTGGTCTACCCGTGGAAATTTCTCTGTCACTTACTGGTATAATTCTTAAAATAAAGATGATTTTTGGTAGGTGGATCAAAGGTACAAACAATATTACCATGAGATGCAACTGGTGGCTTCATCATTTGACATGGTAGCTGGTTATGGGACTGCAGAACTTTATATTGCACTTGCTCACAAAACAATTTCACAACATTTCCGCCGTTTACGTGATGCCATCAGTGACCAAATCCAGATAACTAAGAAAAGCTTGGGAGAGGAAGATACTTCATCGTCTTGTCAAAGAGGAATACCTCGTCTTCGCTATGTAGACCAGAAGCTCAGGCAACGGAGGGCTCTTCAGCAATTTGGTCTGACTAAACATACTTGGAGACCTCAAAGAGGGCTTCCTGAGAGCTCTGTCTCGATTCTTCGTGCTTGGCTGTTTGAACATTTCCTTCATCCGTATGTTCCTTAGAACTTATATCTTTTGTTGTGAATGTTCTTATCCTGTGAACTCAGTACAGTTTGCAAAAATTTTATCATGGTTTTGGTGTTTTAATAGTTATCCAAAGGACTCGGAGAAGATTACGCTCGCGAAGCAAACAGGTTTGACCAGAAATCAGGTAAGAAACAATTGTTCTTTCTTAAACCTGAAACTCATCCTCTAATATTTGTGATTTCGGTTTTTTTCTGGCTATACGGCATTGTTACCGAGTGTCATAACTGGACTAGGTTGCGAACTGGTTTATAAATGCCCGAGTACGCCTTTGGAAACCGATGGTGGAGGAGATGTACAAAGAAGAATTCAGCGATCCCAAACTAGATTTTGAAATCCCACTTGAAAACACCTCTGAGGAACGCATCGATAACTTGGGCGAGGATTTTCAGAACAACATAATATCAGAAAACAACGAAAAAGTTCATAACTCAAGTAACCAGGTGTCACTGGCCCTGGAGTTGAGAAATTTTGAAAGTGGGGGATTTTCAAAATCTAACAGCATCCATTTAGTAGTTGATAATCCAGAAGATGGATCAACAAAGCTTGATTATTCACTGGATTATCCGTATATGGATCCCGGGAGTCATCATCAATTCAGGTTAGATAGCAGCTCCCATTTGTATGCGATTTTGTAGCTTCATGTGTGTTTCTGCTATGATTTTGGCACTTGAATCTGATAAATCCACATCAGGGTGCAGATGAAGATGTATATAGTGGCATAAGCTCTGCTTATTTTGTACAATAATAACACATAGATTGATGGAGTTGTATGTAGGTATATTTGTAGAGATGAAGTGTATAATTCTTTTGGATCTCTTTTGAATAATAATATTGTTAAATTACAGTCATTGACATTGAAATAAAATGAATCTGTGAATGTTCAATCCGTTGAGTTGTTTCTTAATGAAATTTGAGTAGTTATATTCATTGAAGTTTTTTTTTATTTCCTTTTGTGATTGCTCATGATTTTAAAGAAATAAGTTGACACAATGGTTAAGTCTCATACGTGTCCATTACGAGGCCGTCTATTCAAGTTGTAGATTTTTTTTAATTCTCGTAGAATTTGTAATTTTGACAAAAAAACTCATATTTTTCATTTTTAATCACATAATAATAATGATTCAAATAGAGAATTTTTGACACAGCAGAAGTTGGGAATTGGGACAACTCCACAAACGATATTTTGTTTAATATTATTTTCATTTTTTAGAAAAGTAACCTCTTTAAAAACGTATTTTGATCAGCAATGAAACTCCAAGTTAATCTTTTTTTAATAACAATTATTAATACTATGCCTATTGGTGTAAAATGAATATTTGATTAGTGATAAATTATCATGTAATAATAATTTTTTTATAAAATGAGTTAGCACGGTAATTGAGTCTTCACATTTATTCAATAAGATGATGCGTTTATGGCATCCTTGATACTTAGAATTTGTAAGATGGTAAATAAATAATAATCTTTTATAATTTTAAATCATAAATTTTTTCTCTCTATGTATATGGTTGGTATTAATATTTTTTGTTGCGGCGCAGGTGAATACCCAACTATATCATATATCATTAAAATTATAAAAATATATATATCATTTCAAATAGTAATTTGGAATTCATATTAAATCGTAGTAAATGTTTTACTTAGAAAAGTTTCCAACTCAAAATTACGTTATTTTAGTTTGTAAAGTATTTTATTAAAATTAAAAAAGTTTAAATTTTAATTCATTTACTTACTGTTTTTATTATTATTAAATTTAGAAGTTTTAAATTTTCCTCATGTAAATTTTGAATTTATATAATTTATTTTTTTCCTTTCTATTATTTCAATATTATTTTAACATTTGTATAGATTAAATTATCTATTTAAGTTGCAAGTTATTGTAAGCCAAAAAATTTAATTATGCCCAAAACACATCTCTACAAATTCCAACACCAACTTCGCTATCTATCCATTTTCACCTACGTTTAATTTATTTACTTCCCTTTTCAACTCATATGAATTATTATCATAAGAGATATCTACTGTACATTCTTTAATGATTATTAATTATTATTTTAAAAAGTTTTCAGCTTGAGCTAAGTAAATAATGAAGGCGTTGATTCTAAAAGATGTTTAATATTCTTAATTGTTCTTGCCTTTTTTAGTTTTGTCCTCAACTTTTTTATACATCATTGATGTCTTTTTCTGAAGAAAATATATTGTGCATTCTTTTAATAATTATTATTCTGTTTAAAAAGTTGTTCATGCTACCATAAAATATTTAATATGATCGAGATTGTTAAGAAGACAAGTAACTATAAAAATATAAGAACTTACAAGAACTTTAGTCGTCAGAGATCTTGAGGAAGCTCTTGTAGAGAGGATATCAAGAGCTACTCGAGCAACATAATGTGCTGCTTGTCTTAGGATTGAGTGATAGAATGGATTTTTAAAATTTTCACAATTGAAATTACTTGTAGCTTTGAACATCGGGTCATGATATGGTCCTTTAATAGATGCATACAATGTCATATTGAACCTATTTATATGTGCTAGTTGTTGTAATTGATTCTTGTCTATGATTGGATATGAAGAAAAAAACATTAAGTATTAAAACTTTCAGAAAATGATTAAAAATCATATATGTGTAAATATCAATAAAATACAATGTATAGCAAAGAAAAAAATAATAAAAAATCAAGTAAATAAAGATCAAGTATTACTGAATTTAAATAATCAAATACTATATAGAACTGATAATAATTGTAATCAAACACCAATTGTAAATAAAATGTTACTCATCTAAAGCTTTGTTCTTTCTTTTGGAGAGAGGGGATGTTTTTAGGAATTTATCTTAAATGGAGTTTACTTCTGTCTCTAACTCACAATGAAAAATTTTGAGATGTCAAAAGACAAGCACGTTAACACTTTCAACAAGAGATAGGCACACTCAAAATTTGAGGTATACATTAAGAAGAGATGTATTTATATACACAAAAACAGAGAAAAACAAAGTTTATACTATCATTTTCATCTTGATCAAGCTTTGTATTTATGATCATAACCATAGGAGACTAGACTATGCCATTATCTTTCTTCTCATCTCTTAAGCCTTTCCATTTTCCAAATGTCTCACCTGCTAGAATAATAGATGTTCCCCTTCACTGCAACTCCTCATCCAAAAGCTCTGTTAGCTCTTTATGCAGTTTCACCCTCTGCCTTGTAGGTTCACTAATCTCTTCAACAGTCAAAGTGTCCAAAATCTCAAAGAATTTCCTAAGTAATTTACTTTTTTTGCCAGTCTCAAAACTATTATCTATCCATATATATATATATATATTGTACAATAGCAAAACATAGAAATGTATCAACTTATTTTCTATTTATATGGTATATACATTATTTATATATACACTAGAAAATTACAAAAACATGCCTACAGTAAAATTAATCCTATAATACAAAATATTTACACATATTTGCTATAACAAACTTTAAATATAGTTATTATAGCCATGTGGAGGATGAAGAATGTCCTATGTCTACATTAACGATAGAAATATATGTCAGGCATGTTGATGCAGATGACTCACCGGGTAAAGAATTGTCCAAATTGTCAGATATTCTGATGATATTATATTTAACATTTCCCTGCTCATATCTTCGACATTTATCAGAAGATAAATATATCAAAATACATAATACGAATTTAAGTCTTACAAAACTAAAATAAATAAAAACAACTAATATTAAAATAGAAAATCAATATAAGAATTCGACTCATCATTCAAAAATATATTAAACTATCATTAGAAACATAGACAAATGAACATAGAATCATACACTGATTTACAGTTGAAGAATCCAAAGCATCGAATGAAGAAAAAAATATAACTAAGAGATCCTAAATTAGGAAAAAGCTCTATATACATCAAATAGAACACCTTAAAGCTCAGTAACTTCCTAAAAATAAAATAAATATATAAAATCAATAAGACAACATGGCCAAATTTTAATATTAAAAAATTGACAACACAGTTGTAAATGTAACTATCTGCTCAAGTACTTCCTCTGTAACTATCTGTCCAAATTAATGAGCTTCTTCTCTTTCATATTAGTTAAATGGAATCGATCCCTACAACAATATGTAACATCAAAATATTAGGCTAAAGAGAAACAAAATATATGAAATGAATAAGATAACATACGTAGTTCTCAGTATTAAAAAAATAGAAAAAAAAATTAAGCAACTATTAAGGGGAAGAAAAAAGGGGAAGAAACCCTCCCTAGATACCAAATAAAGAAGCTAACGAAGTAGAAAGCTTAAAAAAGAGTTTGAGAAGTAATACATCAACCACACAAAAAAAAAGAATTGAAATACACTAGTAATAAGAAGGAGAAGAAATAGAAGCCATCACCAAGTAATCAGAATCCTAAATATCGGCTCTAATTACTCAAACGGTTTTAGCAATTGAAACTCACAAAAGAATAGACAGCATGGAAAGCAACAACAACTAAGGCAACTTAATTGAACAACACAGACTAACATTCACAAAAATTAAGAAGATGAAATGTAAGTAGAAAAGAATAGACAAAAAAATAACATAGAATCATAAATACACCTACTTTACCATTTTTCAAAGATCACAGCAAAAATAAGATTAAATAACAATTATTGATAGACAACTAAATGGAATTATTTCCAAAAAATTAATCTACTGTTCATAACAAAGTCAACACAAATAGCTAAATTTGGGAAAACTCTAACTCAAGTAAAGGCATTCGCTCACTCATATTAAACCATCACATAGACAATCATTCCCACATAACTAAAGAAACATCAACAACCAACAACAAACGGTCTGTGGAGAAAAATAGCGTTAAACTCAACTTTCAGAATAACAAAACAGAGATTAATATGAGGCTCACACCAAGAAAGCTCACCTAGATTACAAAATAAGGAAGTGATTATTGACAAACTTGTAAATTTGAAACAGAAAAATCTTAAATTCAAAAAAAAAAGTTAATGAACCACAAAAGATCAAACCTGAAAAAAATGAAGGAAGGATCTCAACGTCAGTAAGGAGTACTACTTGGCAAGAACAAAAGCAAAAATAAAAAAATATAGCTTTAACAATAATTAACTCATTCGGATAAAGACCAATACCAAAGACGCGTTAAATGCATAAACCTCGAATACATGAATGCGGACGTCAAAATATCTTATAAACAAATATTTTGTCAAATCTTTAAACTAGTGTTTAATGACTAAGCAGTACAAAGCCAAGAAAAACCTGTAAAAAAATCATATCAAATAACACATCCCACAATCAAATAACACAGATCTCCAAATCTGAATCTCAATCTTGTGATTTGGATCTCCCCACAAAAATCTTTACCCATCCCACATCAAATAAAATTTGAATTCAACAATCATGATCCCCATAATATTCACACATATCTTTATCATACTTCATATTAACATTCTTAAGCATGTATGAAGCAGCAAAGACAATAAGTTGTGTGAAATCAATTTCGTAAATTTTTTTTCCAGATAAACGAATGGCAAAAAGCATGTCTCGAAACACAAAAATAAGCAAGACAAATCATCAGATAAAGTCATATAAATTATAACAGGTCATAAAAAAAATTCAAAAGCATAAGATGGGAAACTAAAATAAAATGAATACAAACATATTTAAACCATAAACATCACACCAAAGGCAAAAAAAATTCTCAAAGCTATACAAAGAACAATCAATAATAAGAACAACTAATGAATGCTTAACATAATCTGAAATAGAAAGAACGACCGAAAATTTCTATAAGAAACATTTTTACGGCATAAGCAGAAAATGTTTAATTAGAAAAATTTCAGTCAACGATGTATATATATCATAAAGACAAATAATATATTAAATTATCACAAAGATATTTAATCTAAATCTCTATGCAACAATCAAAGAAATTAATAAACCAGAAAGCTAGTAAAAACACAGAGTTGACTGAGAAGTAATACATCAAACAAAAAAATAAGAATTTAACTCAAAAGAAACGAATAATATCTCGCATCAAAAGAAATTAAGATAACAAGACATCTATTTTAATATCAAATATCAAATTATTATTAAAAATGACAGAAATCAACAATATAAGCATGCTAGAGTTATGCAAAGACAATTAAAAAATCATTACTCACAGTGAACTACCACAAAACAGAAGAGAAATTAATCACAGAACATAAAACAATAATAGAAAATGAAAATCATATTAGAGAAGGAAAAAATTTCAAATCACAAAGAGCAGCAATAAAAAAGAAGTAAAAGAAAAAAATTTCAAAAAATAAATCGAATCAATGGTACATAAAAAAAATATTGTCTAAATTACAAATTCCAGGAGTCTCGCACCACGTGTATACCTTCTTGCAGCTGAACATCAAAATCAAGAAGTAGAAAAGAAATAAAAAATATAGATCTAATTTTTAATCTAAAAAAGAAAATAATCTATAAAATCACCATAAAGGAGAAGTACAAGGAGAACCAGAAGAAGAAGTATGACCTACTTTACCATTAGAATCACTACCAGAAGTACCCAAACACCAAATATCTCTCAAATAAACAGCGCGCGCACACACACACACAGAGAACAATTGAACAAATAAGACAAAGTAACCATCATTACCTCCAACATGAAGGCACGTGAGTACCATCTGCTATGAAGCCAAGCAACTCAAATTCAACATCTGAATGCACATGGTTGCCCGTGGATTCAGAAGCTGAACATAGCACCTCCACGGCAAGAACCTACAGTGCCTAGCCTGTACAGGTGTTAGATCAGGATGCAAAAATATAACAGAAAACACAGACATCCACACAATCTACATTATTAGCAAACACACAAACATAGATCGATTGAGAATATCAGATAAAATAATCACCATTGCCTCTGACAACCAAATGCAACAGCCAACGTGAAGACACACAGCTCAACATCTGAATAAACGTGACTGCCCACTCGCTCAGAAGCTCAACAGTTCAATCCTCTCTCCATGCACTTCCACGGCAGAATCACAAACGTGAAGGCACATGGACTACCACTTGATATGTAATCGTTTATTTTGACTGAGAAAACACAGAAGATAAGATAAAAGGGAAAAAGACAAATCAAACTAAAGTTACCTATGTTCTAATCTATAACAGGCGCAATACATAGCTTTAAAACTAATTTTGCTATTACCCAACAAAATAAAAAATCAACCCAGACTAGCCAAACAAATAAAGAAAAAAACAAAAAATCATCAACCTTACCTCACCGCCAAAGACGACAAAAAAACTACATCGATCACTGGAGCAAGAAAATGAAAAATCCTAACTAATCGTTGTCGAACAGGCCAACGAACAAAATTTCATACGACAAACAAAAAATGGTGCAAAAATCTCACCTGTTCGATGAGCTGAACCAATCGCATTCTCACCTCCATCACCGACCACCACACTAGAATTAGACTCTAACAAAAAAAGAGGAAGACCAAAGATTCATCCAACACCTGCGAAAAATAAGCAGAACAGAAGACTAAGAAACCCTAGGCCATAACACTACTGCCGAAGAGAGGAGATGAGAAAAAAACAAACCCTAAAACTAAAGAAGAAGAACTGATTAAAAAAAGAAGAAGAGGTATATATATTAGTCAATCAACGGCTCAGATTAAAACACTTAAATGGCTCATATCCATCCTCCCAACTAAATAAACGGCCCAGATCAAAATGATCATACAGTTTGAATCAGTCTATATTTTTAACTAATGAAATTACTCTTACACCCCTAATGCAAAGAAAAGAAACTGCAGATTTGGAAAGGCAAATCCGTCAACAAAAAATCACACACTCTATTAGACAGACAACAACTAAATGGCTCAGATTAAAATACTTAAATGGGTTAGATCTATCCTCCCAACTAAATAAACGGCCCATATCAAAACGATCATACAGTTTGAATTCGGTCTATATTTTTAACTAACGAAATTACTCTTACACCTTGCAGATTTAGAAGGGCAAATCCGTCAATAAAAAATCACACACTCTATTAGACAAACAACTAAATGACCCATAAAAGTCCTCATTCCACCAAATTTTACAACCAAACCCACACGGCCCAAAATGTAAATTAAGGCACATTGCAATAAAATAGAGAAATGACCATGAGCAAATAGGTATAAACCCACTCTTTTATAAGAGTGATATATGAAAAATAATAACAAAATTAATTTCTAACGTTCGAAAACCATTTTTCAATAACAAAACATATGAACCCTTGTTAATTTTAACACAAGCTAATATTACTACGTTTATTAATTTGTAGATCTAATATTTGCATAATCCGGTCCGGTGTGAGCACGGGCTTTTTAGCAGTTAATGTCTACAACAGAATCCACGTGTTACGTTTATGTAGCAGGAATTTGATACCACTACTCGTCCGCGCAGCAGGCGAACTCGAGCGTTAGTTAACGCCAACTGAAACCGATAACCACAGAAACGACCATCTGATTACAGCGCGCAAATCAAACACTCCTCCAGTTTCAGAGCACAGTGGAAAGCGAATTCTATCATGAGCTCATGCTTTGGCACCTTTCTTTCTCGTCCGTCACCCCTAATTACCGATCCCTTTTTCCCACGGAATTCGTTAAACCCTCATCTTCCACTACTTCGTCTTCCCACTGTCAGAAAAGACCTTCGCGGTTTGTCGAATACCTTATTCTGCGTACTCCAGCAAGAGACCGGCGTTGTATCTTCTGATGACGTTTCTCTTAAAAACCAGGTTAGTAGTCCTAATGAAGTTGGAGTGGAGAAAGAGGTTAATGGCTTCGTTAATGGAGGGGCGGGCAGAAAAGGTGAGGATAAGACCCGAAGTTCGTCGTACAGAGTTAAGAAGAAGGGAGACGATGGGGATAGCTTCGAGGATAGATTCAAGATTCGAAATGGAAAGGAGGTCCGTTCAAACCTTCTTTCTGTCTTTTCTTCTTCTTTTTATTCTTGATTCTTCGATTACCGAGAAAAAATCGGAGGGGGAGAGAACTGAAATTATATTTGAAATCATAATAGCGTTTATATTGTGTGTGTCAGATTGGAGCAATTAAACAGTGGTTATGATTTTAACTATGAGTGGAGATTAAAAAGCAGGGCGTTATAATAGTAGGATGCTGCATTCATTACACTGGCATAATGGATAAATACGTACTTAGATTTTGAATAGCAAGTATTTCCATTTTTACTTTTACTGATAAGAAAATTAGAGTTTTTAGATTTTTTTGGCCTTCAGGTTGATATGTCACATTTCAGATAGTTGCGGTGATAAGATATGAAGTGAACTTTAGATTATCAAGGAAAAAATATGTAATATGATCTAAAAGGACAAGTTACAGGCAGTAGGATTATAAGCATGCAAATGTTTAAGTACAAGAGAGAAGTTCATGGTATGGTAAGGCTATTCAATAATGTACGGGAAAAGACTGAAGAAAATCTGCACTCGGTTGACGTGGATGAGATTTAGTACTGCCACAGTTCAACTCTTAAGTTTTGATGATATACTGATATGGTCTGTTTTTTAATGCTTTTATTTTCTTTTGCCAAGATTTCGCTGGTCTTGAAGTGACAGTGTTATTTATTGCGTCAGATCTTTGAAGAAAAAGCCTACCTTGTGGGCGTTGAACGAAAAGGAGATGTGGAGAATTCTTTTGGCATAGAAGAATCACTCAAGGAACTGGGACAACTAGCTGACACAGCTGGACTTAGGGTCATGGGTTCCACCTATCAGAAGTAAGTTTCTGAAATTCTTGCATGTCCCCTCAACCCAAAGGTTTTTGTTAAACCTAATTACTAAATTTAAGATATACATGTGATGCACATGGGTCAAATTCTTTTTATCTGTTTGAAGTTGTAGGCATACCATTTAAAAAACACATTGCATTATGGGATCTGGATTTGGTCCTGGGTTGGAATTGGTAATGAGAATTTATTGGGCAAGAGTCTCGGAGACTATATTCAGCAAAGCAATGGGAGTTTCAGTGTTTACTTGAATTCTATTTCTTTGAAAACCCGTTGCTTAAGCTCTCTTTTGATATATTTTGGATAGCTGCTACTTTTTATTTGCAAGACGAAGAATAGTGCACTAGGAACATGATACATACATTTGATACGAATCAAGCTTAACTTTCTTACTTATTATGAATTCGAAGATAACTCAAGCTTAATATGTTACTTAGTGAAGCAGACGGCTCATATTTAGTGTCTTTATCAAAGAAACAGAATTTATTAAACAATATAAAGAAAAACGTAAAATAACACAGATAAGGTTTCAAACTAGTTCCATTAACTTGCAATTGGCATTATTACTGAATATTGAGTTAATTGACTTAATGACATTAATTCAAATTGAAAATTTATTTTCTTGAATTACTGGGCGACAAAGTTTGTGTCTTTATCAAAGAAACAGAATTTATTAAAAAACAAAAAGAAAAACATAAAATAACACAGGTAAGGGTTCAAACTAGTTCCATTAACTTTCATTGGCATTATTACTGAATATTGAGTTAATGGGCTTAATGACATTAATTCAAATTGAAAATTCATTTTCTTGAAATACTGGGCTACAAAGTTTTGTATGGTTGTCAGTTGGTTAACATTGAACATAAGCTCCTGCACTTCAAGCGCTATGTTTTTATGCCCAGCCCTGGACATTTAACTGCTTTTTATTATTACAAATAATCATCTCTCATCTGCAGTACATTATATCTGTTTTCAATATTCTGGCCTTCCACCGTCATTGATATATTCATGCTCTAGCAATGTTGAATTCACCACCTTCTTGTATGCTTCCCACCGCTCAATTTCATAATTGTATTTTGTCTGTTTTCTTTCCTTTATAATTATGATCGACATATTTAATCATGATTAATGTACCGCAGGCTAGCTTCACCAAATCCTAGAACTTACATAGGGTCTGGAAAAGTTGCAGAAATTAAGAGTGCGATTCATGCTTTGGATGTTGAGACTGTTTTATTCGATGATGAACTTTCAGCTGGGTAAGCTTCCTTTGAAAACCCAGCTTTAATATAACATACTCTTTATTTCAGTTTCTTTATAGTTTTGTTTGGTTATTTGCTAGTTTTGAGTTGATGCTAATAAATTGTCATGCTTTTGGTTATTCCTATTGATATAGAACGATGTTATCAAAGAATGATTTTAATATTTTTGTCCTTTTGACTTTGACTTTGGCCTTGTCTGATTTTTTAGTTCAGAGTTCCAAATAATTTAAATTTCACCTGTAAATACTACAGCCTTATGTTAAAATGCCTTACTCTAGGCAATTGCGAAATTTGGAAAAGGCATTTGGTGGAGATGTTAGAGTTTGTGACCGTACTGCCCTGATCCTGGATATCTTTAACCAGAGAGCAGCAACACATGAAGCAGCTTTGCAGGCAAATTTTCATGCTTTGCTTAGATATTTAGTAGTTGTTGCTTACAAGAATGACAAACAACTTTTGTTAGTCTCTCGGGTTTTTCATACTTCAGTTTTGGAAAGATCTTGAATAATTATTTAGACAGCAAATAGCTAACGAGAAGAGTAACTTCTCTATGTTTCTGATCACACTTGTAGGTTGCGTTGGCACAAATGGAATACCAATTACCTCGATTGACAAAGATGTGGACTCATCTTGAACGTCAAGCAGGAGGTCAGGTGAAAGGGATGGGTGAGAAACAAATTGAAGTGGATAAACGTATCTTACGAACACAAGTAAGTGTGCTCACTTCACATTTCAGAAATTCGGTCTAGAATTAATCATTGTTCATATAGTAGCAAATTCCTTTTGATCAAGGCGATCTTACATTTGGCTTATTCTGGAAATTGACCTTGACTTTAAATACACTTGGATTGCTAGATTGGAGCTCTCAAGAAGGAACTAGAATCCGTCAGAAAGCATCGAAAGCAGTACCGAAATAGGCGTTTTTTGGTTCCTGTCCCAGTTGTATCTTTGGTAGGTAAATACACAATTATTTACCTTCTTATCAGGTTCTCCACCCTTTTTAGGTCTGACATGCGATTCTTGTACTTGTGCTGATGTATGTGAGGTTTGGCGACATATTAGGTAGGATACACAAATGCTGGAAAGAGTACACTTTTGAATCACTTAACTGGAGCCAATGTCCTTGCTGAGGATCAATTATTTGCAACCCTTGATCCAACAACAAGAAGGGTTCAGGTAGAGGAAAATCAATTAGGTTTTAAAGCTCATTTTTGGAATATCTACTGTCAGCACTGTATGCACCTATAGATGGAAACGTCTTGCCGCTCCTAGGAATAATTCTTTTTAAAAAACTGAAGTAAGGTAAAACACAGAAACATCATCTTTACCTGTAAGCGATACTTATTACCTTCAGATGATCTTTCATGCTGTTGAAATTGGGATGAGCTATATGGGAAATTTTTAGTCTAGGAAAGCAGCTGGTGCTGCAGCGCATGTTCTTTTGCTTGCTAAAATACACATGAGTGTTCAAGAAGTCTTTACTTTTCCTTCCACGCTTTTGGTCAATGACATGAAGCCTATGTACTTTTTTTTGTAAGTAAATATGTATTAGAAAAAACCCCGAGGCGGGGTAATTACAACCCAAAGGTCAGCTATGAACACAAAAAATGGAGGCCATTCATCCAATATTTCTCAAACTCTAACATGGGGAATAAGATGCCTATCCAGTCTTTAAGAATATAAGTGAGATGTAAGAAGTCTTTACAAAAAGAATTTTCAATCCCCAAAAAATTCTAAGATTTCTCTCATGCCAAATAACCCAAAAAAGGCCATGAATGATAATCGCCCAGCATTTCTTATCCACAAGACTTCTATTAACAGCCTGCCAGCAAAAAGCTACTTGCTTGATCGAACCGGGCACAACCCAACAAATAGAGAGGCCGTCCACTAGTTTCCCCCAAACCTCCCAAGAAAAAGGACAGTGAAGAAATAAATGGGAATTAGTCTCTTCAGCTTTTTTACACAAAACGCATCTGTTTGGAATGCTAAAGCCCCGTCTTTGTAAATTATCGAGAGTGAGATTAGCGTTCCAAACCGAACTCCACAAAAGGAAAGCACATTTCGGTGGTGCTTTAGTCTTCCAGATGCTTCTCCAAGGAAACAGCCCCTCCCCGCTCCCATCATCGACAAGAAGCTTGAAAAAACTATATACTGGTGCATGGAAATAGCATTTTACATATTTGAGTCTGTGTATCATTATTAGACTTAGTAAATTAGCTCCCTCTTGCATTAGACTGGTTTGAAGGAACCACATTCCTTAGCTTGATTTAGAATGCTAATTGTTTGAAACATATGTTGCTGTGATTGACTAGTTTAGGTTTTGTAAAATGACCTGTGGTCACATGCTAGCTTTATATAATAGCATTTAGTGGTAATTTTTTTTATAAACTTCAATTTTCTTCAACGAATCCAAAGATATTTTCATTTTGAAATCAGTTTGTGCAATTTTAGCTTGTAAATGGTGGTTAGATACGACAGTTTTTCAATTTCTCTCCAGATGAAGAACGGGAAAGAGTTTCTGCTCACAGATACTGTTGGTTTCATCCAAAAGCTACCAACTATGGTGGTAAGATTTACCACAACCAGATGAAATTGTTATGTAAATATTTTTTTTATTCTGTTCATGTTCTATTTCAGAGCCTTCTAGTACTATTTATCTTCCATTTTGATATTGTTTCTTGTCTTCACTATGAAAGATGCTGTTTCTGAAACTGATGCCTCCATTTTACTGTAGAATGCAAACAGCTAATTTATCATCTGATAATTGCTTAATACAGGTTGCTGCCTTTAGAGCAACATTGGAGGAAATATCGGAGTCCTCATTGTTGGTGCATGTAATTGACATCAGGTACAATCAGATACAACCTTTGGAAATATATGTTACTAGTGACCTTCATTATTTTCTGTCTTACACACTGCTATCAACTTCAGCCATCCATTGGCAGAGCAGCAGATTGAGGCAGTAGATAAAGTTCTTTCAGAACTAGACGTATCTTCAATTCCAAAGTTGGTGGTCTGGAATAAGGTAGAGGAGAACTTTCTAGTTATTAGTCCGGCTTTACATCCTTGAACCTGTATGTGATGAAATGGTTGTCATCAGTCACTGATGTTGCTATGTTAAGTTTACTGAAAATTTGTTTAATATGACATTTATCTGGTCAATTTTGTAGTTTAATGGTGAATCAACTTGTGAGTCATCGGCTAATCCAAAATCTATTCATTCCATCACATTTAAAGGAGACAATTATTTTAGAAAAGTACATGTTTAATGGTAGGTTGATAATGTAAGCGATCCCCAATATATAAGGTCAGAAGCAAAGAAGAGAGGAGATGTTGTTTGCATATCTGCATTGAATGGTGATGGTTTAGATGAATTCTGTGACGCGGTTCAGGAAAAATTGAAGGTACAATATCTCTAGCTTCCTTGTAACTTGTTTATCTTTTTACTATTTATCAATTACACTTTTTTGTACTTGAGACAACTATTGTTCAATGACAGGACTTGATGGTATGGGTAGAAGCTTTAATTCCATTTGACAAAGGTGAACTCCTTAGTACTATACATCAAGTTGGAATCGTAGAGAGAACTGTAAGTATTTGGAATTTTCGTCGATTCTCTTTCATTCAGTTTCCATCTTTTTCAATTCACTCTTATATGCTATTTTCTCACTTGTTACTGATAAGTGCTTGACTATTATTAATTACAACAGCCCTCTCTAGCCTCTCTCCAACAGCTTTTCTTGGAGACACAATCTCTCCGTTGCACTTAATTCATCAAAATCTTTATCTGTAGGATTTTGTTTTTCCTTTTGAAAGCATGGATTAAGTTTTTTGGTTTATAGCTCAACGGCCCAGATCAGCTTTAAACAAATTAAAATTTTGTTTTACTTTTTTTCGTCGATTTCTTGAAGAGCCAATCCGGGCCTTGGTTTCAAACTCAACGTCCCAGGTCAGACGAAAATCACCTCCTATTTTCAGGAGGTGATCGAAGTACGGACCAGGTCCAGGGACCAGAAGAAAGGGACCTCATAAAGTTTTACTAATAGATGAGCATTGCAGTTCATTAAGCTTAAGTTTACATAGTTCGCTCAATAACAAGACTGTATTTATTTTGTGCTATAGATGCAGCAATACAACAAAAGAATTTGATGAATTATATCGTGGAACCCAGAGAGAGATGATAATTATATGTTTATTGTTTTGGTCAGTCGAAGTTATACGAGGTGTTGAACAGGATCCTATTTAGCTTAACGGGGATTTACATATATTGATGTTTTTTTGGATAAGAAGGGATTTACATATATTGATGTTTTTTTGGATAAGAAGAAGGGATTTACATATATTGATGTTTTTTTGGATAAGAAGGGATTTACATATATTGATGTTACTCTCTATTTACCTTTTAGACAGCAGTCATCTTGACCTGTATTATTACTTGTACCGATAAGTTCATCTCCAACATTTAGCAAGTTCTGAATCACAAGTTAATCTCATGCCATCTTATAGGAATACACAGAGAATGGAACACTGGTAAAGGCACATGTTCCCCTTCGGTTTGCCAGGCTACTCACACCAATGAGGCAACTTTGTGTTTCTTGACACGAGACTTCCTGGTAGCGGTAGAAAGTTTCTTATCAAATTAACGTTCGTTTGATGGGATACAGGCGTTTGTTGTAATTGTTGAATGATTATTGGAAAATATATGTTTTTTTGTTGGTTCAGGGGTGGGGGTCATTACTTTGTACAGCTACTGTCCGTTCGTGTACATGTTTACTTTATATAAGATATATATTGTCCGGTATTTTCTTCTCCATAGGACATAGCTTAGTAAACTTTGTACCACATGTGGTATTTGATGTTTTTTTAGGAGAAAAGTTTCAAAGAAGTAGAGAACTCGATCGTTGAACTAGAAGAGTTACTTTGGTTCCGAATTCTCCTATCAAATGACAGATGGTGATGATTTCAAGCTCAAGTAAGAGAAAGATATGAGCTTGTTGAGAGAGAGATGTTTCGCGACTCAGACGGAGTTGGACAGGGACTGCTTATAAGAACCCGGAGTTGGTTAATTTGAAAGCAGATTAATTAAACATTTGTGAAGCAAAGCTACCGGTACAGCGATGCTGATTAAAAAACCTAAGGTCTATAGTTGCTTAAATGTATATTTGGACTTGATGCCATGCCTAAATTCTAAATTCCGGAAGCTCTCCCATGATATGTTATATGTGTTCACATGTAAGAAAAAAATGAATTATAAATTATGATATCTATACATGGTCTCATACCACATGCTGTAAAAATATAACCGTGTTGAGCTTCATGGTTCTACATAACATTGCTCATATATCATTTAGTTGTTGAGCGAGTCATATTTTGAGTGATATATATTATTTAAAATTATTTTAGTATTAACGAGATGAGTTGATCTATATGTGTGTGTATATATTTACAAGATTAAAATTTGATTTTAACAGTTGCATCCATGTATTGTTGAATATGATCAATATCTTAATAAGTTGTTGAATAGGAGTAAGTTGACTTTCATTGGCTAAAAATTAATTTGTAGGCAAAGTAATATCAGACCACTTACTAATTTCAGGGATTCTAATACTAACATTACTTTGATTGGATTGAATCAAAAGAGATTGGTTTTTAGGACTTCTATTGATGGCTTGGAAATTCATATTAGTTTTGGTAACTTTGTAATGAATTTTAAAAATCAAAGGTAGGAGCTAGACCCCTTCAAAGATTTCATAACCACTAATTTTGATATTCAAGGTTAAAGCTTCAAAAATGTGAGGGTCATGTAAGCTCATAGACAAATCATGAAAGCAATCAAGATGGATTGGACCATTACAAAGAGAAAATTTAATTAATCCTAAGATATTATTATTAAAATTGGTGAATCTTGCATCACGCAAGGTTAACAAGACAGATGTATTTAAACATTTTCTTGTGATTGGTTTCACTCTAATTTAGACTAAACCAAAGTGAAGGAAATTGTATCATTCTTTAATATGATGTTTAAGAGCATTAGATGATAATAATTGACAAGTTTCATGCTCTTTACTTAAAGCATATGTTTCTTCAATTGTTTTAACATGATGCTAAGGCTTAAAAGAAATAACAAACAATGTTGATTTATAAATTTCTTTACTGAAAATTTTAAGTATATTACATATCTTATGATCTACATGATCATCAGCAAAATATTCAACGTGTTCTTCATTAATTTTGTCATGGATTGTATTTATTGTAGATCTACTGCTACATAGAGAATTACTCCTAAATAACCTACTTATCGTGCAAGTTAACTAAATTATTCTTATGTCTAAGAATTTCATATTATATTTTAATTAACAAATATGTTATGACTTCTACAACCTCCTACCCTTCACCCTTTTGCCTCTCAATAGCTACCCTACTCTCGGCATTTACAACCTCACAAAAGGTCTTACTAGGGTACCTCAAGAAAATTTAATAGAAACTGATACGTCAGATTCACTGATTAGAAAATCAAAGATATAGAGAAATAATTAAACACAACAATAACAAGTCACTTGGGCAGAGAAGCATATTAATTAGAAATAATTAAACCAAGCAAGCAAGCAAGTAAACAACAATAACCAGCCACTCAGGCGGATGACAAGATTAATAATTAAGCATGTAGTGTGTGATATATATATATATATATATATGTGTGTGTGTGTGTGTGTTGAAAAACGTGACGCACGCGCAGTGGAGGCAAGGTGGTTTTTTTAAAATGTATTAAAAATGAACGTATATTTTTTCAATAAAGCGAAAACAAGTGCGACGCAATGGTTTCTAAAATAAAAACTTTTACTGAAAATTCTTTTCAATTAGGATCCATTATATATTTATACATTAAATCTAAGACATACATGAGTATTAATCATATACCTCTTGTAATCTATATCAAGCGTTCTCGCAAACCAATGATCTTGCGTTCCCTTCAGAAAAAGACTTTAAGATTCACACCAAGATCTTTCAAGTCAATCATCAAACGCACTAGGACGTGTGTGGACACGTAGAATAATCAAATACACTTTTTCTGTCTCTACATGTACTCAACACATGAGATTTAGAGATTTATTGAGAATAATTAATTTTTTTGTAAGATAATCCTCTAAGAGAATAAGATGTTAATTCTTTCAGAGCTTTTTGATTAACTCTTTAATCACAGAGAAAATTCGCCCTGATAGCAATTATGTTCTCAACTCTCTATCAACAGGCCAATAGAATAATATTTATATATTTTCTAGATAATGGCATATCAGATTTTTAGAGATAAACTGAAAAAAATATTTAATTTCAAAATTACCATTGTAGTGGGACCCACTCAATTTGTGCACAACCGCAGTGCCACACGGCACTATAGTTGACGTGAGGTATCATAGTGCCTCACGGCACTACTGTAGAGTCGTGTGGCACTACTGTAGTGTCGTGTGGCACTACTGTAGTGTCGTGTGGCACTACTGTAGTGTCGTGTGGCACTACAGTATTGCACCCCGACTATTGTAGTGTCACGAGGCACTACAGTAGTTCATGTCAATCTTTGATTCTCAATCAGTGAGACAATAATAAAAGAAGATAAACAGTAGAAACTATATTTAATAAACAGTAATTATAAAAGTTGTATTAAGGTGTAAGATTCAAAACTTACACAAGCCGTTTTATTGGCAACGATAAATCAGTGCTCCCGGTCTCTAATTTATGTTGAAGAAAAAGGAAGAAAAGATTTACAAAAGATGAAGAGAAGAAGTCTTTGTTTCACAAAACATATTTTAGCTTTCAAATAGTTAAGAGTTGTAAAACGAGTTCTGAAACAAATGGGAGAGGGCTACCTATTTATAGCCTAAGGAAAGTGGAGTTCACTGGGAACCCATCACTTACCTGAACTATTCTATTCGACAAAAATAAAAATATTTACATTTTCTATTTTTGTTTACTTTTGACTAAAAATAGTAAAAAGCATAAATAGTTGCCTAATTGTTTGACAATTATTACAAAAAATGATAAATTACAGAGATTCATTGATAATTATAACATTGGATTCGTGCGTCTTCATCATTGTGTCTTGAAGAGAGTCACTGTGACTATTGTTGCTTTATTTCGGTGGAGTCACTGTTGTTGTTTCTTGATAATTGCTATCTTGAATTTTTGTGTCTTCGTTACTGTTATTTTAAAAGTCATTGTGACTTTTGCCGAGTCATAGTTGCCTTTGATAATTGATTGTTGGGTATCATTATAATCGTTGTATTGGAGGACTATTATGATATATTTATGAACTTCTTGATATTGGCATTGTGCCTAGGATGAATTATTTTGTTCATTTACCACTAAGATCAATATTATTGAATGGGTCCTTCAATGGCTGAGGAGTAACATTTCTGGATGATTGATATTTTTGGTTTAATTTGGTGACTTGGCTCTATAGATAATTCAGAGTCGGATTCATTATTGTCTTCTAAAAGGAGAAACATTTTTTTGGATTAATTTTTTTTCCAATTTGGATTTGGGTTTCATGGCATTTGATTTATCCTTTGAAGAGGGTTTTGATTTGGTCATGGATTCAGATTTGGACTGGATAGTTTGATTTCTGGATTTGGGTGAACGAGCTCATTAATTTTTAATGGAGCTTGGATAAAAAGATTTGCTAGTCTCATAATGGGATGAATACTTGCAAATTCATAATTGATGGATGCAATTATTTTCTAGGTATTCAACTTATCCCACTATTTAACGTAGTACTTTCTAGTGAGGATTCTATTTTCAACCGAATATTATCATTTCAAAATCCAAGGTATTTTGTATTTTATTGAAAAACAAAGTATTTGGGGAAAGTAAACCTCATTTGGTGAGGGCTTGTAAACTTTTAAAAATAAATAGAAACATTATCATAAATCAGTTGAAAAAAATCTTAAGGTAAGACCATGAATGGACCACCATTTTAAGAACCAATTTGGAAAACCAGTTTTGGAATTGTTATCCAAATTTAAAAACCAAAGTGAGAAAAATCACTATTTTGATGCAAGAAAATCTTGTGTCATGCATCAATATAGTCAAAATAATTATATTATTTTTTATTCAAAAGTACTTTGAAACTTGAAGGGGATTTTTCATCCCTCCATAGTGATGATCCCGAGGATAAAAAAAGAATGGTAAATGATTCTTTCTTCTGAATTTCTAATTGGGCTAATTTTTATTAATTCTGTTTTTAAGAGAATGTCTATGTAGAAGTTGAGATTTTTGTCATTATGTCTAGGAACATAACGGAATTTAGGGATGAAATGGGTTTTGAAAATTTGAGCAAGATCCTTCAAATGAGCGAATGAAGGTTTAATATGAAAGAGATTTTTACTAGTCATTTTTTGAAAAAAAAAATGATGATTTCTTGTATTTTGAAAGTGATTGAGCATCAAAGAATATTGGGAATGAGATCAAATTGGTTGACCATGGTTGATTGCTGATTGGATCTGATGGACCCAAGTATTGTTGATTGAGCTTGGTTTGGAGTAGAAGACTCCTTCTTAATTTAGGCCCTAAGAGCTAATTGTTGAGTTAAATACTATTCTATTATCGAACCATTCATCATTTTCACATGTTTTCTGAAAGTGAGGTTGATTCTTCTGGTTAAAGATTCTACAGCATGCTCATATCTTTTTTGAAATCTGTCAGGCATGACGAAGAAAGTTCCTTCTACTATTAGAAATTCTTTTATTCTTTTGTTTGGAAATTCAATTTTAAAAATTGTTCGTCACAAGAGGTTCACAGTTAAATTTCTCTGTTATCATAACAGATTTCATTATTCTTGTGAAAACTTATTTTTCCATCTTTCTCATAACATTGAATTAAGGCTGAATTGAAATCATGCCCCAATCCAATTTCTCCTAAAATTTTATCTAATTCATTAATCCATTCATTCCTTAGATATTCAAATCCATTATGACCATAATTAATGGATGAAAATTTTGAGCAAAAAGTTGTTGCCCTGCCATTGAGCTTTTTTATTCTAGTAGGACAGATTCCTCAAATTGCTCCATTGCAGAATTTTGGTATGATTTCCTGCAAAAGATTACAAGTAAGAGAGTCAAGAATTTAATTATTGATAAATTAAGTATTGAAATTAGAAGTACTGAGAATATACTACTACCTGACAAGAATTTATTATGAAGTAATATTTTTTCATCCAAAACACATTTTGCAGATTTCTCGTTGATTTTTAAAAGATATCTTTGAATCAAAGTAACTTGTATGATTTAATTAATAATGGAATGATAGATTTCAAATTCAAAAAATCTAATGTTAGATTGGAACAAACCGATTTTTCTTGCAGAGATAATTAAACTATTTATTGTCTTATCAATCAACTTAAAATATTTCCAACATTGTTTAACATATTTAAAGGAAATATTGTCAATGTAAACAATCAAGAAATTCAACTAGTATTGTTTACTAAGAATGCAATCAATTAAGAGTTGATCAAAGAATTCAATCATTATATTCTGAAATTCACTTGAAGCAAATTTAAGATCAAATGACATTATTTTTCATGCAATTTTGTTTTTATTAATTTTATTCATCTAGATCTGCCAAAATCATGTTTTGCGTCAAACTCAAAGAACACAATAGTATTTCTAAATTTGTTGATTAAGTCTCATTTGTTTGCTATTGGATATTTTATCCATTTCAAAGCATCTTTGAGGGACTTATAATTAGTTTTTAAACAAGGATTTCCTTATTTAAAGATTTGACTTTGAAGAGCAGAATTCTGAAGTTGTCTTCAATTCTTCTAAATTTTATTTTTTTTTTTGTAAAAAAATAATTGTTTTCCTTTACAAGAAATTGAATTGATGGATTTGAAGACAGAATTTTGTCTTAAGGTTTTTAGTTTCTCATTGTAAGAAAAAGAAAAATTTGAATTTGATAGGTTTATCCATGAGATAAGTAATTATCTTATCATACTCTGTGGTAAAAAAGATACAATAGAGAGATAAATGATAAAACCAAAATTATTTTATGAGTCATACTAAGACAAATAATATTTTAGAACATACACTGTCTTGGAATGAACTTTGGGTATTTCATAATTGATGTGCATCCAAGTACCATTGCCAGAAGACAAAGATTCTTTTATCTTCTTGAAGTACTTGGGAGGAACTAGTCCTTCATGCATACAATTCAAATCTACTCCTGAATCAACAAGAGTCATTGTTGTGGAATCAAAATCTTGAATTATTATTCCGACCATTATACATCATTTCTTGATTTTGATATGATTAAGTATTTGGAGGAAATTATCATTATTTTGATTGTTGATAATAGGTTCTTCAACCTTATTAATTGAAATTGAAAATCTACTAGGTTCTCCTAGTTTACTAGATTTATGAATTTTAATTAAATCTTTTTATTAAAAGATTTAATTCTTCATTTATTTTAATATTTTTAATTTCTTTCTGAATTTCATGTAGGATAACTTATTTTTTCTTTCCTTTACCCTTATTGAATTTCTTAAGGGTTTGTGAAAGACTTGCGATAATGTTAGACTTAGTATTTTCTTTTAAAATTATTTTCCTAAGTCTTTCTAGGTATTCTGGATTTTTTATTTTGCTAATTAAATCTAACAAGAGATTTTCTTCTTGTTCTTTATTTTTATTTTTACTTTTATTTAGAACATTAATTTTCTGACAACAACTATCCTTATACCCCATAAAGATGTTAGGAGAATCACTGTCATAACTGGAAGAGTTGGATTTTGAGGATTCAGGGTATTCGAATTCTCCTAAATTATCACTATCACTCTCATAGTTTTGTATTGACTCTATGATTCTAAATAATTCTTATTTATCTTTATTAGAGATTTTTAATTGATTAATTTTATCTTGAACTTGACAAGTTTTAGAAGAATGACCATTCTGGCTATATTTAAAATACTTAAGTTTATTTTTATCAAAAGAACATTTATTGTATTTTCTTCTAGAATAAATTTTATTCTTAGAGAAACGTTTGTCAAAATTTTTATTATTTGAAAAATATTGGTTAAGAATCTTATGCTTATTCTTATGGTATTTTCTCCTATTATGCTTGTGAGACCTTCTAGGGTTTGAATGAAATTTTTTTCTAATCGGGGGTAAACCATACTGCTCACAAGAATTGTCTAATTCATATTCTATAGTTTTATTTTCTTTATTGATTTTTATACCAATGCACATTCTAAAATCTTCCTTTTATATTGTAGTAATAATTGTACCATAGGTAAGACTATCATAGTCTATGTTTATTTGGTTATTACTAAGGACTACTCTTATTTGTGTGTGTACAAATTGTTTAATTTATTAATAATTTTTTCTTTCCAGGAGAGTTGATTGTTATCATCCTTGACATTATTCTGGACAAAAAATATTTTTATACCAGTGGAATTTACTTAGGGTTGGAGACCTAAGATTGGTCAATTGATTATGGATACGTGAAGTAATATTACTTGATATTTCAATGAAGTATTTAACTATTGTGTAGATAAGTGTATTGGTGGAATCAAATATTGTTTCTTGATTTTCTCCAATAATTAGTGTTCCTTCAACATTAATCTTTATTGTTGAAATGATGGTATTTTTGAATTCTTTTGTGAGATATTTTTCCCATCAGGAACATAGTATTCCTATGAATCCTGTGACTAAAAGATTAGTTACCTCATTGTGAAGTAGATTGTGTATGGTAATATAACTGTTAGCTATCATTGTCATGTGTTGAAATTTATTAAGTACTTCCTACTCAGAAAGTCCATCAATATTCCATTTGTGCAATTTATCTGCAGAAACAGAAAATTGGTTAACTAAAGAACTATCAGTAATTAGAATATCAGGAGGAATAAGCATTTTATGTCATTTCCTTTCTAACTTATTAACTTTCTAATTCATATTCAATTTCAAATCCTGAAAGACTGTTAATCTTATCAAATGATGATGATTCAACAGATTTATTCATTAGTTCTTGAATCTGTTTATTAAGAGAAATGATATTTAAAGTGATTTTATCTCAAAGATTTATTAAAGATTTTTATTTCAAAGTTTCATTAGATTCAAGAAGATCACCAACCTTATTCTCAATTTTTTTAATTGTTTTCCTATTATAATTAAACTTTGATTGGTATGATTGAGTTGTTCAATCAATTTTTTATTAAGTTCTTCTTCATTTGCAATCTTGATAGGAGAAGTAGTGATTAAATAATTTATATGGTTAATGTCCTTAACAGAGGATGATTCATTAATTTCTAAAATTTTTAATGTTTCTTTAACGTTTTAAGATTTATCAATTATGAGAGATTCATAGGTTGATTCTAACATGTGGCTTTCTAAATTTAAACTATTGTGCTCTAATTCTTGAAGTTTATTATTAGTAAGGTTTTCAAATTCTAAACAATTGTTTTGGTTATCAATTATACCAGAATAAGATGATTCATTAGTTTTAAAATTCTTTAATGTTTCTTCAATATTTGAAAATTCATTAATTGTGGAAGATTTATAGGTTGATTTTAACCTATGAATATCTAATTTAGAGATACTTTCATGGTCAATAATCTTGACAGATAATTTAATTTTTAAATCTTTGGATGGTTCCTCAATACTATTTGAAGGTTCATCGATTGTGGATGATTCGTAGGATTCTGACCTACAGGATTCTTCAATTTTATTATTGGAAGAATTATGAATTATGGATGGCTTATAAGTAGATTCTAACCTATGGCTATCTAATTCTGAGATATTGTTTCTCAAAATTTCTAATTTTTTAAGTATTTTTTCATCAGGAGTTTTCTCATAATGAATTTGGAAGGGTTTAATAAATTCTTTTTTAGGTTGAGAATTTTTATGATTAATTAAGATTTTTTCAGGTGGTGGATGACTAGCAGTCACCACACTAAAGTCTTCCTTGACCCATTTGGGTTTAGAAATTACTTTAATATTTTTTACATAAACATCATCGATATAATCAGGGAAAAACTTGTTAACTTTTTATTTTTGCATGAATATCTTCCATTCAGTAAGTATGATTTTTCTTTTATCCATATTATATGAATCTCTGAACTTATTATGTCTATTAAGATTGGCTGGGTCATTATTGTGTTGATTTATACTTGCCCAATCTGGTTTGTATTCTTGGTGCAGAGTATCTGAATTCAAATTTTTAGAATTTCTTAATTCTTGTTCTAATTTTTGAATTCTAAAATTAATAGATGATTCAGGAAAGGAACTCCTACAGGTATTAGACTGACTATACTTCCTAGTTTGAGAATTAAAAGATTGGTAATTAATTTTATTAGATTGTTTATTATTAAGGTTTGTCTGACTTTGTTGGGAACTTATTCCTTTAGGTTCTAGACATTTAATTTTTAAATTTTTTTAATTCTTACTCTATTTGAATCCTAATATTTTTATCATTACTAATGGATGATCCAGAAAATGAACTTCTAGACTTACTAATCTTAGAACTGGAAGACTGGTAATTAATATTCTCAATAAGTTTTTTAGTTTCATTAGAAAAAAGTATTTTTTTTCATGCTCTTTATTAGGAACATGTATTTTTCTAATTGTTTTTTATGACGCTAAGGCTTGAAGGAAGTATCAGACCATTCTGATTTGTATATTTATTTATTGAGAGTTTTAGGTATATTCCATACCTTATGATCTATTTAATCATCTGAAAAGTATTGAAAGTGTTCTTCACTATGATCTACTTGATCATCTGGAAGATATTCAAAATTATTATCTACTTGATCATCTGCATAGTAATTAAAGTGTTCTTCACTTATTGTGTTGGGTATTGCACTTATTCTAGACTTAATGCTACAAGAAGAATTACTTCTAACTAATCAACTTATTGCTCAACTAACTAAATTAGTCTTATTATCATACGATACATTTGTTACTAACATTGTGGCGACTTCTACAACCTCCTATTAGGCTTCATTCTTCTCCCTTTCTCCTCTACAATCACTCTACCCTCGGGATTTACTTATTTAAAAGGTCTTACTTAGGTCCCTGAAGGTTAACCAAATAGAAATTAATACGTCAGCCTCTGATAAACAGATTCACATATTAGATAAACAAATAATATAGAGCAATAATCAATTGTAAGAATAACCAGCCACTTGAGCGGAGAATGAGATTATGCAAAAGTAATTATTCATGTAAGTAATTAAGCAATAATAATAATAATAACCAGCCATAGTAGGCTATGAATAGTTTAATTAAGCAGAAATTGAAGCAGAAATAGTAAATGAGCAGTATTATCCCACCAAGTTTGGTTTTGATACCAAAAGTGCGGAATCGATTTTAATTTAAAGCAATTAGAGAGGCAAGAATTAAAGAAGATAAAGAGTAAAAACTATATCTAATAACCCTTCTTCTTCTTCTAGCAACCCTTCTTCTTCTTCTTCTTCTTCTTCTTCTTCTTCTTCTTCTTCTTCTTCTTCTTCTTCTTCTTCTTCTTCTGTCACTCACCGTCTGTTATGGCTGGTTATTGATATTATTGTTGCATATTTGCTTACATGAATAATTGGTTTTTCATAATCTCACTTTCCGGCCAAGTGACTGGTTATTCTTATAATTGATAATTTCTCTGTATTATTTATTTTGCTAATCTGTGAATCTGTTTATCAGAGGCTGACATATCAGCTTCTATTCGGCTAAGCTTCAGGGATCTAGGTAAGAACTCTTAGATGCGTAAATCCAGAGGGTATGGTGGTTGTAGAGGTTAAAGGGAGAAGAGTGAAGCCTAATAGGAGGATGTGGAAGTCACCACAAGGTTAGTAATAAAAAATATAGTATGAAATTCTCAATAATAAGAATAATTTAGTTACTTGAGCCATGAGTATATTGTTTAGAAGTAATTCTTCTAGTAGTAATAGGTCTACAATAACCTCCATACCTGACATAATAAATGATGAACATATTGAATTAGCAGATGATCAAGTAGATCATAGGGTATGAAATATATCCAAAATCCACAACAAAAATATTTACAAATCAACATGGTCTGTTGCTTCCTTCAAGTCTCAACATCATATAAAAATAATTGAAAAAATATATTCTCTTGGAAAAGAGGATGAAACTTGCCAATTACTTTCCTCTGATGCAATAACAAGAAGAGGCCTAAATACCTATGTCTTATTAGCCTTGTGAGATATAAGATTTACAAGCTTTAATGATAGTATCTTAGGATTCATTGAATCCACATTCTGTAATGGTCCAATCCATTTTGATTATTTTCCAGATCTATTTGTTAGTTTAGTAGATCTCCATATTTTAAAATCATTAACTTTAAATATTAAAACTAGTGATTACCAAGTCCTAGAAGGCACCTAACCTCTAGCTTTAATATTTAGAATTCATTTCAAAATTACCAAAACAAATATGAATTTCCAAGCCATCAATAGGAGTCCAAAGAATCAAACCCTATTGATCTAATCTAGCCAAAGTAATGCTAATATTAGACTTCCTAAAATAATTAGGTGGTCTGATATTAATTTACCTTCAAATTGGCTATTAACTAATAAGAGTCAACCTACTCTAATGCAAAGACCAATTGAAGATGTAGATTACATTCAACAGTACACGGATGATACTGTTAAAATTAATTTTCAATCATCGTCTAGTTCTAATCACTAAATTAGGGAGTATAGCCAGTCTAGTACACCTAGGAATTCCTTTTCAAGATCATCCATTAATAATGATCAAGATCTTAGGATTCAACAATTAGAACAAGAATTAAAAAATTTAACAATTTAAAATTTAAGACTTAAAGGCATAGCCACAAGTTCCCAAGTTAGTCAGCCAGTCTTTAATAATAAGTTTGAACAATTTGACGAAGTTGAAGCACCCACTGAATCAGATTTCCAAGGAAACTTTGATCCTGTTAATCCTCAACTCTTAGTCCTGAATATAGAAACTCTGAGTCAAGAATATAAACTAGATTGGGAAAGACTAACCCAACACAATGATGACTCAACCAATCTAGATAGACGCAATAGGTTCAGAAATTCATATAATATGGATCAAAGAAAAATCATACTTGCTGAATAGAAGACATTCATGCAAGAATTAATAATTGATATATTTTTCCTTGATTATATTGAAGATATTTATGAAAAAATATCAAAGTAATTTCAAAATATAAATGGGTCAAGGAAGACTCCAATATAGTGTCTGCCAGTCATCCTCCTCCTGAGAAGATTATGATTAATCATAAGAATTCTTTAATCACCGCTTATCTTTTCAAAATTACAAAGGATGAAGAACCAAATAAAAAAGCAATTGAACTCAATTATACTAATCAGAGTCTGATTACAATAGAAAAGCAATTAGACAATTGAGAATAAGGTTGATAATGAACCTAAACCAAATGAAATTCTGAAAGAAAAACCCTTAATAGATCTTTCAGATAAAATCACTTTAAAAATTATTTCAATTAATTAAAAGATCGATAAAATGATTCATGAATTAAAAAATAAATCTATTGAGTTGTCTTCTTATGTTAAGGTTGTTAACCAAGACAGTAGTTTAGAATTTGAAACTAAGTCTGAAAAAATTGGTGAAATATTTCAAGAATTGAAAATAATTAACCAAGACGATAATTCAGATTCAGAAAGTCATAGGTCAGAATCAACCTATGAATCATCTACAGTAAGTGAATTTTCAAATATAACAATATTGAAAAAACATTTAATAATTTATAAATTAATAAATTAGAAAGAAGATGGCATAAGAAACTCATGCCTTCTTACATTCAAATTATTGAATCTCTCTTGTTAATCAATTTTCTGTTTTTACAGAAAATTATGTGAATGGAACATTGATGGACTTTCTGAACAGGAAGTTCTTAATAAATTACACACACATGGCAATGGTAGCTAACAGCTACATTACCACCCACTTTACTTCATGAAGAAGTAATAAATCTTTTAGTTATAAGATTCACAAGAATGATCCATTCCTGGTGAGAAAAATATCTCACAGAAGAATTCAAAATTTCCATTCTTTCAGCAATAAAGATTGATGTTGAAAGAAACTCAATTATTAGAGAAAATCAAGAAACAATGCCTGATGGAATTAATACATTCATTTATACAATAATTGAACATTTCATTGGTACGTCAAGTAATATTACTTCTCGTATTCATGATCAATTAACCAATCTTAGGTGTCCAACCATAAGTGATTTTAATTGGTATAAAATATATTCTTATACGGAGTTATATCAAGGGATGATAGTAAACAACATTTTTAGAAAGAAATATTTATTAATGGATTACCTAATCTATTTGCACACAAAATAAGAACAATCCTTAGTGATGACCTAGGTAATATAGACTATGATAGTCTAACCTATGAAACAATAATTACTATAATACAAAAAGAAAGATTAAAAATGTGTGTGATATGAAAATCAATAAACAAATTAAAAAAGAAAGTAAAACTGCTAAATATAAGTTAGGTAATTTTTGTGAGCAATACAGTTTACCCTCTATTGCCTCCTCTCAGAAAAATAGGAAAAATTCTCACCTAAGCCCTAGAAGGTCCAAACCCTATAGGAAGAATTATCATAAAAACAGAAATAATAATTTTGATCAATCTTTCTCAAAGAATAAAAAATTTTATAAACGATTCTCTAAGAATAAAAATTATTCTAGGAAAAAGTTTACTAAAACATTTGATAAAAGTAATATTACGTATTTCAAATGTGGTCAGAAAGGTCATCTTTCTAACATCTGTCAAGTTAAAAAATAAAACTAATCAATTAAATTTTTCTGAAAAAGGTAAACATGAATTGTTTAGAATCTTAGAAATAATATATTATTATGAAAGTAATAATGAAGATTTAGGAAAATATGAAATCCTTGAATCCTCTTAAATTGAATTCTCAAGTATTGACAATGATTCTCCTAACATCACTACTGGGTGTAGAAATAGTTGTTGTCAAAAAATTAATGTAGTAAATAAAATGAAGAACAATAAACCCTCTTATCAGATTTAATTAGCAAAATTAAAAATTCAGAATTAAAACAAGAATACCTTAAAAGACTTAAAAATGTAATTCTGAAGAAAGAAAATACTAAATCTAATAATAGCAATACTGTAAGCTTTTCTCAAATTCTTGAAAAATCCAATAAGGTAAAAGGGAAAAAAATGAAGTTACTTTACAAGAACTTTAAAAAGAAATTAAAAATATTAAACTTGAAATAAAAGAATTGAAAAATTCAAACACAAAAATAAAAGAAGAATTAAATCTTTTAAAAATAGAAAATCTAATTAATAAACAAGAATTTAGTGAACCAAGTAAATTACTAGTTTCTGATAATGAGGTTGAAGAACCTAATATTAACAGTCAAGATGATGAAAATTTCATTCAAATACTTAATCACGTCAAAATAAAAAAATACAACATAATGGCCAAAATAATTATATCAAGATTTTGATTTCACAACAATGGCTCTTATGGACTCAGGAGTAGATTTGAATTGTCTGTAGGAAGGACTAGTTCCAACCAAGTACTTCAAGAAGACAAAAAAATCTCTATCATCTGCCAACGGTACTCGTATGCATATCAATTATGAAATACCCACAGTCTATATTTGCCAAGATAATGTATGTCTCAAAACATCTTTTGTCTTAGTAAAAACATGATTGATAAAATTATCTAGGGTTTACCATTTATTGCTCCGTTATATCCATTTTCAACAGAGTATGATGGAATAATTACCTATGTCATGAATAAACCTATAAAATTTAAATTTCTTTCTTTTCCTCGCAATGAAAAATTAAAGACTCTAAAAGAAAAATCCATTTCTAATTCCATAAATCTCATTTGTAAAGAAAAACAATTGTATTTTTTACAGAATGAATTAAAATTCAATAGAATTGAAGAACAGCTTCAAGGTCCTGCTCTTCAAAACAAAATTAAAATATTTGAACAAAAAATCTGTAAAGAATTATGTTCTGATATTCCCAACGCTTTCTGGCACAGGAAGTAACATACTGTCAGTTTGCCTTATATTCAGGGATTCGATGAAAAGAATATCACAACAAAGGCAATGCCAATTTAAATAAATTCTGAGATACTTGAGTTCTGTAAAAAAAATTGCAGAACTTCTCAATAAAAATATCATTAGAAAGAGCAAGTCTCATTGATCCTGTTCGACCTTTTATGTCCATAAGGTGAGTGAAATTGAATGAGGAATTCCTCATTTAGTAATCAATTATAAACCCCTTAATGATGTTTTAGAATGGATAAGATATCCAATATCAAACAAAAGTGATTTGATAAATAGATTTGGAGATGGAGTGGTATTCTCTAAAATTGATATGAAATCTGAATTTTGGAAAATCCAGATAAATAAAAGTGAAAAGTATAAAACTGCATTTGTAACTCCATTTGATCATTATGAATGGAATGGAATGCCATTTGGTCTTAAAAACGCTCCCAGTAAATTTCAAAATATAATGAATGGAATATTTAATCAATCTACTGATTTCTCAATTGTTTATATTGATGATGTACTCATTTTTTTCTAAAATAATAGAACAACATTGAAGACATCTTAAATCATTTGTTATGATAATAAACACAATTGTTTAGTTATCTCTGCAAGAAAAATTAGGTTATTTCAATCTAAGGTTAGATTCCTAGATTTTGAAATACATCATTATATAATCAAACCAATTGATACGATAATACAATTTGCTGACAAATTCCCCCAATGAAATCCTAGATAAAACACAGTTGTAAAGATTTCTAGGTTCTTTAAATTACATATCTGATTTTTACAATAAGATGAGAATTGACTGTAAGTCTCTCTTTGACAGGCTTAAAAAGAATCCCCTTCCATGGACAACTGTCCATACTGATTTAATCAAAAAGATTAAGGATCATGTTAAGACACTTCCTTGTCTTGGTATTTCTACCAATAATTTTTTCAAAATTGTTCAAATAGATGCCTCTAACATTGGATATGGAGGTATCGTATTACAAAATATTTCTCCAGATGTTTAAAAACAAATTGTTAGATTTACATCTGGAACTTAGACCCAATCCCAAATCAATTACAATATAATAAAAGTGGATATATTATCTGTTGTATTATGCATACAAAAATTTCAAGATGACTTGTTAAATCATAAAATTTTATTAAAAATTGATTGTAATCTACTAAGCATGTCCTGGAAAAAGATGTTAAAAATATAGCCTCCAAACAGATTTTTGCTAGATGTCAGTCTATACTTAGTAATTTTTATTTCGATATTGAATTTATTAAAGGTATTAATAATTCAGTTCCTGACTTTTTAACTCATGACTTTTTGCAGGGGCAACAACACGATGAGGTCTAGTCCCCAGGCCTCAAAACATGTAATCAACACATGTAATTAAGGCCCTCAAGGCCCAAATTAAAGAGGAGTTCTCTACTCCTAACTAATGACAATACTTTGATCCATCAGACCCAACTAGCATGATCAACCAATTTGATTCATTCGCAATTTCTCAGCCCTTTAAAGCTCAATTAGTAAATCAACCAATTACAAAATATAGAAAATTATCTCCCTATCTCCACAAGAAACCAAGTAAGACTCTTTTTCATATTGAGCTCCCATTCACTCATCTGAAAAACCCTGCTGAAATAGCAAAAACATATTTTCTTCCTGATTTTTACTTTGTCCCTGATCTCGGAGACAAAAATCTCAACTTCTATGGGGACATTCTTTTAAATCTGTAAATATCAGCCTAATCAAGAATGGATAAGAAAAAATCATCTGTCACTCTTTTTACATTCTCAAAATCCTAACATTGGAGGAATAGAAGGCCCATTTTTCAGGTCTGAAAAATCTTTTGAATAAAAAATCATACAATTATTTTGACTATATTAATGCCTGGCACACAATTTCCCTGCATCAATATAGTAATTTTTCCCACTCGTGATTTTTAAATTTTGACATGAATTTTAAAACTAATTTTTCAAAATGGTTCTTAAGGTGGTGGTCCGTTCACGGTCCTCTATCAGAACCTTTCCTAATCGATCTACAACAGAGTTTTGGTTTATTTTTAAAATATCATAAGCTCTCGCCAATTGAGGCTTCTTTTCCTCAACTACTTTGCTTTATAAATAAATTTAAATTACCATAGATTCTCAAGTGGCAATACTCAATAGAAGATGAAGTTCTCACTTGACAGTATTATGTGAAATGGTAGGACAAGTTCAATACCTAAAAATAAATACATCTATCAATCAAGAGTTTGCAAAAAACCACCCTAGCCTAAAACTAGTCAATCCATTTATCCAGGCTCTATTAAAAATAAATGGATTAGCCCAGAACCACAATCAAAATCATCCAGTTCATCCAAAGTATCCAGACCTAAATCAAAACCCGAATCAAGACCCTCCTCAGATGGTAAATCTAAGGCCACAAAGCCAACTTCTAAATCAAAGCAGGAATTGGTCCAAAAATTGCTTCTCCCGCTAGAAGACAATGAGCGATTCTGACTCTGGATCTTCAGTTGAGTCAAATCACGCAATGACACAAAAATTCCAGTAAGGCTAAATGGCCAAGAGTCTCCATCAACAATTGACAGACAGAGAAAATTTGAAAGGTCGTGTCTTACCTCAATGGGCCTATGATGCATTTTAGGATTCACAAGATCCATTCGACAGTGCCAATTTAAGCAGTGATGAATAAAATTGAAAAATGAATATTTTTCCTTTGGCAAAATGCCAACGTCAACAGACAGTACCAAGTAATGTAACAATGAAGACACAAAAATGTGAGATAGCAATTATCAAAGAAAACAACGGCTCCACCAAAATAACAACAGTCTCAATGAATTTCAACAGATTATGATAGGCGCGAAGATCAATATTTCAATTATCAAGATTCTTTGTAATTTGTCGTTTTGTAATAATTGTACTAAATTGTCGAATTATTAGGCAACTATTTATGTTTTTTTTGTTCTTAGTCAAAAGTAAAAATGTGAAATGTTTTTACTTTTGTAGAATAGAATAGTTCAGGTAAATGATGGTTTCCCGGTGAACTCCACTTTCCTTGGCTATAAATAGGCAGCCCTCTCCCATTTGTTCCTCAGAACTCATTTTATAACTCTTAACTATTTGAGAGCTAAAACCTGTTTTATAAAACAAAACTTTATTCTCCTCCTTTTTTGTAAATATTTTCTTTTTTTTTTCTTCAACACAAATCAGTGAGCGGGAGCACTAATTTGTTGTTGCCAATAAAACTGTTCGAGTAAGTTTTGAATCTTGCACCTCAATACAGCTTTTGTGATTATTATTTGTTAATACAGTTTTACTGTTTATCTTCTTGCATCTTAATACTCTCTAAATTACTATTATTTCTGGGCCTTTTGATAATTACTGTGAATTAAATTTTTATTTTAATCAGATAAATATCTAGATATCAGTTAATTCAAAATTAACATATTTGATTATCCATATCAACTAACTTAGCTGTTAGTTCACAAATAACGTATTTAGTTGATTCAAATTATTATCTAATAATAATTTATAATCATCTAATTTCACAAATTAGATACTATCTTTTCGATAATTAGAAAATTAATCGATATAATTATTTATGTATATATATATAAGTAATTTCCAAAATGTATATATAAATAATTCAATTAATTAATTCTTAATTAATTAATCACATATAGTTATCTCATAATTACGTACTTGCCTCAGAATAAATATTAATTTTGTAAGTCAGTCATTTTCTCATGTCCATAAATATTTACACCCTAGACTGCGTAGTACAGAAGTGACTTAGGGCCATGGACCTATGATCTTAAACTCCAATAAACTAGATTATTAATTATATTTTTTAATTAAATAATCTTATTTATTAATTTCATTATTACTCCACTACAAATATGAAATTGCACTCTTAAAGATTATAGAATGTATTTACAGAGTATTCTCATGTAGTCCATTGATATAATCATTTCACATAGTTTTATCCTTCAATTATTGGTTCGTTAGTTAGAGCTGGTCAAAATTACCATTTTACCCGTCTAATTACCTCTTGATCCTTAAGTACCATTAATTCACTAGTAAATGGCTAATTCATAATCGTATTATAAATTTAAGCTCAATAATCATTCAGCTCCAGAATTAACACATAAGAGAACCAATATACGATCTGTTAGGAAAGCATGGATTCTAAATCTTGTAAGATCATGTTCCCAGCCATTCATATCATTGAATCTCTAAAACAAAAGTCACTAGCCTGTTTTATAAACAAACATTAACGAGTGAATCAAAAGATCTAGTAGATATGTATAGGAGTTCATGACTACTTAGGATTCTGACTAATCTACATATGATCATCAGATTGATGTGTATTAAATCTTTATGATAAACGGTACGTTAATAAAGATATTAATTCACATCGATCCTATCATATGCAATCTTATTATATATAGTACATTCACTAAGATATCTATCCACATCAATGATTCAGATCTAGATCACATGCATTCATAATGCTTAGTGAACCGCACTAGCAACCATACATTAAAGATTTTATACTTTAATATGTTGCTGACATTTTTATTCATTATCTATGATCTTAATCCTCTCGTACTAATACAAGATCATAATCTCATTAATGAATATGAAATTTTCAGATATTTATATAAATTATTCAACAATAATTTAAAAGAACAATTATAAGAAAAATGTAATTCCATTAAATTTCATATTAAAATGTCAATACATATGCTTTGAGGACAACCCCCCCCCCCCACCTCAACAATCTCCCGTTTTTCCTAAAGCAGATGTGGCATCTCTCTCAACCCCATGTTACGCACACGACCGTCAAATGACTTCGCAGGAAGTGTCTTGGTAAAATGACCACCCTGGTTCTGATTTGATGTTATCTTCATAACAGTCACATCCCCTCGATGCACAATCTCTCTTACAAGATGATATTTCATCTCTATGTGCTTTCCCCTCTTGTGACTCCTTGGTTCTTTGGAATTAGCTACCGCCCCACTGTTGCCACAGTATAGGATCAATGACTTGTCCATATCTGAAACTACTTCAAAATCAGTATAGAACTCTCTGAGCCATCTCGCTTCACAAGTCGCCATATATTCGGCTTCCACAATGAAATCTGCAATAGTGGATTGCTTGATACTTCTCCAAATTACAGTTCCTCCACATATTATGAATATTGATCTAGACGTTGACTTTTGACTATCTCTATCTGATTGAAAATCAGAATCAGTATATCTAGTGAGGTTCAAGTCTCCACTTGAATAAACAAGCATATAGTTTCTCGTTCTTCTAAGATACTTGAGAATGTGCTTTATTGCAATCCAATGTTCCAAACGTAGATTCGATTGATAACGACTGACAATTCCCACTACATAACATATGTCTAGTCTTGTACACAACATGATATACATGAGACTACCAACAGCTGAAGCATAATGAACATTTCTCATATCATCTTCCTCCCGAGATGTCTTGGGACATTGCTCCATGGAGAGGACAATTCCATGTCTGGTCGGTAATTGACCTTTCTTGGAATTCTCCATAGAGAATATCTCCAACACCTTATCAATATAAGATCTCTGAGAAAGAGCCAAAAGCTTGTTCTTTCTATCCCTCAGGATTTGGATGCCTAGAACATAGCTCACATCTCCCAAATCTTTCATTTGAAATTTCTTAACTAACCACTTATTTACCTTTGACAAAGTTTCTACATCATTCCTAATGAGTAGAATATCGTCAACATAAAGAACTAAGAAAACCACTATTTGTCTTTGATGTATTTATAAACATAAGCTTCATCAACATTTTGCTCGAAGTCATATGATTTAATAATCTCATTAAAGGTAAGATTACAAGACTAGATGCTTGTTTTAATCTATAAATAGATTTAAGCAACTTGCATAATTTCTTATACCGCCACCTTTTCACGAACCCTTCTGATTGCAGCATATAGATGTTTTTTTCAAGAGAGCCATTCAGAAAAGTTGTCTTAACTTCCATTTGTCATATTCATAGTTCAAACTAGGGCAATGGACAAAATTATGCGAATAGATTTTAGCACGACAATATGGGAGAATATCTCTTATCGACTCTTTTCCTTTATGTATAGCCCTTGACTACCAGCCGTACCTTAAAAGTCTCTACTTTCCCATCTGCACCTCTTTTCTTCTTGAAGATCCATTTACATCCAATGGGCCTGACATCTTCAGATGGATCTACAAGTTCCCAGACGAGATTGGAATACATCGATTCATTTCTTGGTTCATGGCATCTTGCCATTTCTTCTTTTCAGGATCATCCATAACTTCTTCATAAGATAATGGATCGTCCTTATCAGTGTCAAACAAAGGACATGTGCCTCTAGTTCATAGCGAATACGTTGTCTTAAAACTCTCCCACCACGACGTTGCACCGGCGTTTCATTAAGACGAACTATGGTTTTTATGGTTTATCGTTTATCAGTTGATAATGAAAGGTGGTATGATCTCATCAGACGCTAATTTCTCAAGAACTACTTTGTTTCGAAGTTTGTAGTTTTCCATATAGTCGTGTTCAAAGAATATGAAACATTTTTCGATACAAACACATTTTGATCATTGTGACTATAAAAGTACCCACCTCTAGCCTCTGGAGCATAGCCAATGAATATGCATACTTCAGACATTGAGTCTAAATTTTCAGTCTTGGGTCTAAGAACGTGAGCTGGACACCTTCATATTTAGAAATGACACAAACTAGGTTTGGAGCCATTCCACAACTCTAAAGGTGTCTTGCTTACAGACTTAGAAGGCACTACATTTAAAATGTATGTTATTGTGTATAATGCATATCTCCAAAATGTAAGTGGTAGTGATTAGTAGCTTAACAACGACCTAACCATATCTAATAAGGTTCGATTTCTCCTTTCTGAAACATCATTTTACTGTGGCGCTCCAGGTGCTATGAGTTGGGATATAATTCCATACTGCAGCAAGTAATCCTTGAATATTAAATCCAAGTATTCACCACATCGATATGATCGAATGATTTTCAATGATTTACCTAATTGCTTTCCAGCTTCAGTTTTGAAGTCTTTAAACTTTCCAAAAATTTCAGACTTTCTATGCATTAGGTAAGTATATCTATATCTTGAGAAATCGTCAATAAAAGTGACAAAATACTCATGCGCACCTCTAACTTATACATTGATCGATCTACAGACATCACTATGCACTAACTCAAGTGGTTCCTTGGCTTTTTGGCCCTTTCCAGTGAAATGTCTCTTGGTCATTTTACCCTCTAAACAGGATTCACAAACATGAAGAGTTTTAACTTTTAGTCCTCTCAAACCACCATGTTTTGTTAACATGTTTAACCTATCTAGATTAATATGTCCTAACCTAAGATACCAAAGATATGTGTTATCATCATCATGAGAAACTATTTATCATTTGTTACTTTTAAGTTTTGCTACTTTAAATAATTCAGAATTATTTAGCGGGCGTTCAGCCAGTTTAAGCATATACAGTACGTTCAATACTTTTGCATGAAAGATATTGAATCTATTCTTAGAAATAATAAAATTATCATTAATTAAAGAAACTTCAAATAATTTTTCATACAAAAGGGAAAGGAAAATCAAATTTTTCAAAAATTCAGGAATATAATATACATCGTTCAAAAGTAAATAATTATTTATAAAATAAAGGCGGACTGTCCCCAATGCTTTCCCTGACACAAGTGCACCACTGCCAACTCTCATAATGACCTCGCATCAACCACCTCCCTTGACGAATCAAGCATTTGCAAAGAACATACATGGTTAGTGACTCCTGAATCCAGTATCCAGGATGACAAAACATATTTTACTAAACAAGCTTCAAGTACAAGTAAATCATATTTACCTTTCTTTTTCAGTTCAGAGAGATACTTGTTACAGTTTCTCTTCCAATGACCTTCAACCCTATAATGGAAACATTTTCTTGCGAGTTCGTTATCAATATTATTCTTCTCGCCATCGGCTGACCATTTGGCTTTATTTTTATTATTATTCTTGCTTTTGTCCTTATCATTCTTATTCTTCATTTTGTTACTACTAACAACAGAAGGAGAAGGATTTTACTAGGTAACATGTATCTCGCCCGCAACGGTAGCCCCTGTGTTAATAATCCAAGTATTGACTGCAGGCCTTTCATGACTTTCTTCAGCAAGAATAAATTCATTATGCTCATAAACTAGCAACATGTTTGAGTTTGATTTCCATCTTAGGAAATTATCACCGTTCAATTTCTCAAGTGCAAGTAAAGCAGTAATAGGGTTGCCCATGGTAGACATAATAATAACTGAAAATAAAATATACATAATTCAATATAATTGAAATAAATATCCAGAATTTGAAAAGTAAATGTGATGCATGAACGCAACTTAATAAACACATAATTTAACATTTACTAATCACGATAAAACAACCCAAAAATTAGCGTGTCGCCTTAGGGTCAGTCAGATTAATCGAAGACTGCCTGTGAGATATTCTCATCCTTACTAATTAAAACTCAAAGTATCTCATATTTTCTCTTTTAACAATAAGGTATCGCTTATTTGGTCAAGTCACAATTATCCACATGAAAGCTTAATTGTGACATTGTGAGTGTAACCCATTATTTCAGATTCCCTCACTTGATTTAGAATATGCCGCCTTAGGGTCGGTCAAAACTAAACTACATCACTTAGTCATATCTTCACAAGAAGCCCAACATTGGCATTGATACAGTTCAAAATCTTCCTTAGGAGGTGAAAACAAAGTCATCTCAAGTCCCTCACTGCACTTCACGGTGTTGTACTAATAATGGAGACCATAGGTTTCATTGACATGTCAATCTTCTCTTACTCACTATTTTAGTATAATGTGTTTCTATTTTAACTAATCAATTAATTCTAAATTAATTACTAGTTTAAAATAATAACCCCGTGAATGTGAAATTAACATTTAATCTAATCTAATTGATCTAAGTTCATTTAATCTTCTAAAAAGCTTAAGTCATAATTAGGTGAACTTAGATTAACTAATTAATTACATTCATCATACTTTAATAAAAAACTTTTACTAAAGTTAACTATCCTAAAGGTTACTATGTCATCTATAGTGGTGTGATTACTAAGTTTTAACTAATTAAAACTTAACAGTTTACATGTAATTAATTTATCAAAATAATTCATATAAACATACCAAGACAATTCTAATAAATCATGTGTTCTACTGATGAGATGCATGATTCAATAAAACTGTATGGGGTTTCATGTATGGCATGTGACCGACTAATGCATGGTCATGTTATCAATCATATCAATAAATATTTATTTAAGAATTAAATAAAATAATAGTAGACCGAGTGACTATTAAGTATTTCTAAATTACAATCATTGAAATAAAAAAATAAAATTACAAAGAGGACTTCAAGATTACATTTTTCCAAAATATCTCATTCTCTACCTGATGTCCATCTTCATAATCTTCCAGCTTTAAACAAAATCATCTTAATTAAGAAAAATTATTTTTTCTTAATTAAAAATGATCTCTATAATTATCTTTTAAAATTATTGAACTTGACTTAGTCAATAAATAATTTATTGACTTGGTCAAACTTGGGTCAAACTTGGGTCAAACTTAATCAATTAATTAATCTTTAATTTCATAAAATTAAAAATTAAAAATTAATTTTTAAATTACATAAATTTTTAAAATTTAAAAGATAATAGATAGAATTAGGGTTATCATAAAACTCTGCAGCGATATGATAAGTTGGTATCAGGGTTTCTGCGAAACTTCCTTAGATGTGAAAACAGTTACCACCAATGATAAGACTCTCCTACCGCCACCCATCACCGCTGCTGGACGTCCACCGCCGCTGCCCGCTGACCGCCGACCACCACCATTAGACACGGCACCACCACCGTTGGGGCCAATTTTTCGGCAACCTCATCGCCGGAACCAATTTTTTTATTTTTTCGTTCATCTCGTGCGTTCTTCATCTTTTTGCAAGATTACAATATAATATTCAAAATAAAATTACAAAAATTCCTACTCCCCAAATCAACTTACATAAGATCTAAGGAAAAATTAAAGAACAAAGCCTAATCAAATAATCACCATACAATTAACGATCCATTATTTAACCATATATATATAAAAAAATCATCCATTCATTCACATATATCAAAATATATTATGAACAATGCAAGAACACCCACACAATATTTAATATACAAATATATAATGGCCGCTTTGATACCAATTGTTAGAAAATGTGGCGCATGCGCGGCGGAGGCATGGTGGCTTTTTAAAAATTTATTAAAAACAAATCGTATGTTTTTTCGATAAAACAAAAACAAGCGCGACGCAACGGTTTTCAAAATAAAATTTTTTATTCAAAACTCTTTTCAATCAGGATCTATTATATATTTATACATTAAATCTAAGACATACATGGATAGGAATCATATACCTCTTGTAGTATATATCAAGCGACCTCGCAAACCAACGATTCTGCATTCCCATGAATAACGGACTTCGATATCCACACCAAGATCTTCTAAGCCAATCCTCGAATATATTAGGACGTGTGTGGGCACGTGAAATAATCAAATATATTTTTTCTGTATCTAGATGTAATTAACACATGAGATCTCGAGATTTACTGAGAATGGTTAAATTTTTTGTGAAACAATCCTCTAAGAGAATATGATGATAATTCTTTCAGATATTTTTGATTAACTTTTTAATCACAGAGAAAATTCACCCTGATAGCGATTGTATTCTCAACTCTCTATCAACACTGAGGCTAATAGAATAATATCTATATATCTTCTAGATAATGACATATAAGATTTTTAGAGATAAACTGAAAATAATATTTAATTTCAAAATTACCATTGCAGTGGGACCACTGCAATTTATGCACAACTACACTGCCACACGGCACTGCAGCTGTCGTGAGCTATCAAAGTGCCTCACGGCACCATGTGCCACAACACTATTGTAGTGTCGTGTGGCACTACAGTATTGCACCCCCATTACTGCAGTGTCATGTAACACTATAGTAGTTCATGTAAATCTCTGATTCTCAATCAATGATTGACACGTGGTAATTACTTTTTTTTAATCAAATATTTATTCTAATAAGATAAATATCTAGATATCAGTTAATTCAAAATTAACATATCTAATTATCTCTATCAAATAACTTATCTGTTAGTTCACAAATAACAAATTTAGTTAGTTAAAAATTATTATCTAATAATAATTTATAATTATCTAATTTCATAAATTAGATATTTTATCTCACTTATTGATAATTAGAAAAATAAAATCGATATAATTATTTATATAAATATAAATATATATATATGTAATTCTAAAATTTATATAAAATAATTTAATTAATTAATTCTTAATTAAGTAACCACACATAATTATCTCATAATTATGTACTTGCCCCAGAATAAAAATTTCTTTTACAAGTAAGTCATTTTCTCATGCCCAGAAATATTCACACCCTAGACTGTGTAGTATAGAGGTGACTTGGGGACCATAAACCTATAATCTTAAGCTCCAATAAATCAGATTATTAATTAAATAATCTTATTTATTAATTTCATTATTACTCCTCTATAAATATGGAATTGCACTCTTAGAGTTATAGAATGTATTTACAGAGTATTCCCGTTTAGTCCATTGATATAATCATTTCACATAGTTTTATTCTCCAATTATTAGTTCGTAAATTAGAGCTGGTCAAAATTATCGTTTACCTTAACAATTATTGGTTCGTAAATTAGAGCTAGTCACTAGTCTATTTTACAAACAAACATTAACAAGTGAAAAAATCCAGTAGATATACATATGAGTTCATGACTACTCAGGGTTCACATTGATCTATATATGATCATCAGGTTGATGTGTATTAAATCTTTATGATAAACGGTACGTTAATAAAGATATTAATTCACATCGGTCATGTCATATATAATATTATTATATAAAGTACATTCACTAAGATATCTATCCACATCAATAATCCAGATCTAGATCACATGCATTCATAATGCTTAGTAAACCGTACTAACAACCATTCATTAAAGATTATATACTTTAATATGTTGCTGACATTTTTATTCATTATTTATGATCTTAATCATCTCGTATTAATACAAGATCATAGTCTCGTTAATGAATATAGAATTTTCTGATATTTATATAAACTATTCAACAATAATTATATGAAGAACGTAATTCCATTAAATTTTATATTAAAATATAAACACACATGCTTTGAGGGCATACCCCCAACAATATATATATATATGTCAAGCTCAAAGTTACAACTTCTACAAGAAATGGGAGTTTAAACAATATACCCGTTGGTGGAGGTACTACAGATGGTTGACTACATTCTAATTCCTATGTTGTATGCCCAAGCTCAAGTGACATATTTTACGGCTCATTTAGGGAAATAATCAATTTTTGAAAAATAAATAAGAGAATGTAAAAAAATTGTATTTGCAAGAACGACTAGTTTTTTTACTGTAATTTCTTTTATAAAACTGGAAAAAAATTTATGTACAAATGTACCATGATATATAAAAATATACCATGATATATATATACAATAGTATATTTTAATATACCATCAATATACCGTAATATATTTTTATATACCATATATGATATACTATGGTATATTTATATATCATAGTATAAATATATCATCAATATATGATAATAAATATTTAATATATTTTCATATATCATCTGTGATAATCATACATCATGCTGATACCATACCCCTTCCCACACCCAAAACCATCTCCTTCTTCTTCTTCTTCTTCTTCTTCACCTCTCTCGTGCTGAATTTCCTAATTCTCCACTTTAGAGTTCTAATCTTTCTGAAATCAAACATATGAGGGCGAGAAAACTAAATGTTGGGCACCCAAAATCAGATCTCTAAAATGAAATCGGAGCACCCAAAAAACACTGACGATGAGAGCACGAGGGCGAGAAAATCAGGCGACAAATGACGAAAAATAAGTCAGATGAAGAACTCAATAAGAAATAAGAAACCAACAATGACCACGAGAGAGAAAGAAGGGGATCGCGAGAAAGAAGAAGGAGATCATGAGAGGGAGGAGGTTAATGGCCATATCTCTACAATAGGGGAAAAAGACCATTTAATATTTTGTAAGCCCAAACCCATCTCCTTCTTCCTCTTCTTCTTCATCACCTCCCTCGCGTTGGATTCCCTAATTCTCCACTTTAGAGTTTCAATCTTTCTGAAATCAAATAAAAAAGCCAGAAAATCATACGAGGGTGAGAAAACTAAAATTTGGGCACCCAAAATCAGATCTCTGAAAATGAAACTGGAGCACCTAAAAACGCCGAAGACAAGAGCACGAGGGCAAGAAAATCAAGCGACAATTGACGGACAGTAAATCAAACGAAGAACCCAGTAAAAAATAAGAAACTAACAAAGATCACAAGAGAGAAAGAAGGAGATCACGTGAAAAAAGGATATCGCGTGAAAGAAGAAAGAGATCGTGAGAGAGATTGGTTAACGTCCATATCTCTACAATAGGGGAAAACTGTTTAACAAAAGTAAACTACCTATATACCTAATTTTCTCAACTTTTGAATATTTTGTAAGCCCAAGCCCAATTTGAGATCTTCAGAGTCCAAGATCACCGAGAAGAAGAATTCTATGTTCCTCGTGCAGTTCTGTTCGCATCTCGACATCTTCGTCACTCCGACTCTGGGTGCCATAGCGAGGTGATCTCCTGTCATCTTCGGTCATGAGTTTAAAGAGAAATCCGTAAAGGAATCAGAGTTTCGGGGTAAAAGGATGGCGAAACCGATCGCCTGGTTGATGATGCCGAAGAAGAATTGGCCGTTGATGATTCTGGTGCTTGTTTGCATTTCCACAGCAATGGTGTTCTTCATGAGAGCCACATTCGATTCTTGCAATAATAATGTCATCAAGAGTTTTGGGGAAGATAGTGAGAGAGACGCTCAGATTCACTCTGCTGCTCAAATCGGAAGACTTACACCGAACCCTTTGAATTTCATGAAGTCGAAGCTCGTCCTCTTAGTTTCCCACGAGCTCTCTCTATCTGGTACTTGTTTTCAACTCCATGGTTTTGTCCTTAGAAATTACTCAACAAAGTGGAAAAAAGAAAATAGAACCTGTTTACAGTAAAATTTTCGCGTGTTTTCCTATTTATGGAGTACAGGCGGACCTTTGCTGCTGATGGAGCTAGCCTTTTTGTTGAGAGGGGTTGGTGCTGAAGTTGTTTGGATTACCAACCAAAAGCCTGCTGAGCCTGACGACGTCGTGTACAGTTTGGAGAACAAGATGTTGGACCGAGGAGTGCAGGTGATTTCAGGCTTCGTTTTTGTACTCTATTTTTTTTTTTGGAAACTCTAGTCTGTGATTGGGTGCGGAAAAATCTAATGTTCATTTGAATTTTTGCCAAGTGTCGCAACAATATTTTGTGAAGTTATCACTCTTCAGTCTGATTAGGAAATAAATGTATCTGTGTATATGTCAAAATACTATAGCTTGCAACATTGCAAATTCGATTTCATGTCATTGCAAAACTAATTGTGGCTGGACTTGGACATTTTAGAGTTGATTTGACCTTTATAGCAATTAGTGAGGGGTGTATTGGTTCAAGTTCTGCAACTAATTCTGCAATTGTTGGTTCAGAAATCTTTTCTGATGTTGAAGTTTCTTTTTAATAAGAGAACTATTATCAAATAGAAAAAGTAACTATAAAACCAAAGTTGAAGCTTCTGTTGGCACTGTATCGCATTAAGTAGGTTCTGGGATTTTCGTCTTTAGGGTGTTTGTCCATGGTGAATTTGCATCTTCAATTTCATGATGCTCTGTTAGTTGTATTGACAATTACACCACATAGGCTGCTGGTACGGGAAAATCTTTTTTGGGGGTGGAGGAGGACGACATTTATGCTAAGACACAACTGTGTAGTAAGTATGACATTCCATCACAACAAGTGTATTATCGTTGACTACACATGTTTTTTGTCAAATGTTTTGCCATATCACTGTATGAGACTCAGTCGACTGCTTGGCAAAATTTGTGGCCTCTTTGACAAGCTATTCTAATATTGCATCAGAAGCAATTGTATTTGGGAATATTTGTCCACAATATATGTCCAAACTTGGTTATATACATATGAAGCTTGATTGTAACAGATAGTTCTCTTTTTCTACCTTATGCTACTAAATGACCCTTTCATGTGTTTTATGTCTTATTGGGTGTCTAATAGTGAAGTGTCAACACTGTTAGGTTTTTTCTGCTAAGGGACAAAAAGCTATAGAGACAGCTCTTAAAGCTCATTTGGTTGTTTTAAATACTGCTGTTGCCGGAAAATGGCTGGATGCTGTTCTCAAGGAGAATGTTCCTCTGGTTCTTCCAAAGGTTTTGTGGTGGATTCATGAGATGCGAGGGCATTATTTCAAAGTTGAGTATGTTAAGCACCTCCCTTTTGTTGCAGGTGCCATGATTGATTCACAGACAACTGCAGAATACTGGAAGAACAGGACTAGAGAACGATTGGGGTATGATCTTGACATATTTGACAGCTTAATTTCACACGGCAATGTATAAATATAATAGCCCAATACTTGTCTCCATTTCCTTCTATTACAAATACCCTTTTTTTTTTCTTTTTTCCCCCTTAAAAATATAGGATCCTAACTACCAATTATGAAGGTTTGTGTAGTTCTGTAGCATTTGACAAAGGGGAAGGGGGGATGATTCGAGCATCCTCCCACTACCTGAGTAGGGTGAGAATCACTAACCAACTGGGCTAGCCCCAGTTGGCAGTCAACTTCAGTACCTTGATGCACTCATCTTTTGTGTATTTTTGGTTCATCATGAATTCTGCATCTTGAGACCCATTCTGAACTTGTTTTGCCTTAACATCTGGTGTAATTTTCTTTAGTCAACATTGTTGGTTTTTCTTTGGTATAAACTATCATTAGTGCTTGACAAGAAAAGTTGATTAGAGGTTCAAAATGATTAGCATTTTTACACCCATTTAGCAACAGAGTGTTTGGAGTGTAATAATCACAGTCGTCTAGGATCAACATATTATGAGTTGTAAGATTTAAAACTTTCAACTCATTCATCATACCAACTCTAATAATTTCTTCTAAAAAAACAAATAATATCTACATGACCATTAATTGGCAGCTTAGTTTACTGTTGGGGTTCTGGTGTGCAATGGAATAGTAGAAACACTTCTAACTGTGTTGTTTGATGCCTTTTGCTACTAATTTCACATTTTTTACTTCTTTGTTTACTGTCGGTTTTTCCCCTTTGTTCTCATGTGGTTTTTCCTAATAATTTTTACGTCTTGCAGGATTAAAATGCCCAAAACCTATATTGTGCATCTTGGAAATAGTAAGGATCTAATGGAAGTGGCTGAAAATAGTGTGGCCAAGAGGGTTCTTCGTGAGCATGTCAGGGAGTCTCTTGGAGTTCGTAATGAGGATCTTCTATTTGCCATAATAAATAGTAAGCTCTTTGTTAGATGGTAAACCTTTAGTAAGTTTTCGATTCACGGTACCCAATTATAGAAAGATTCCACTGTGTATTCAAAAAGTAATTACCTTGTTGGTCTGAGGCAGCAGTGGTTAAGTCTCACGAACAATTATCTAACAGGTGTTTCACGTGGGAAAGGTCAGGATCTATTTCTTCGTTCTTTTCATCAGAGCCTGCAAATTATCCAAGAGAAGAAGCTTCAGGTTCCCTCAATGCATGCAGTGATAGTGGGAAGTGACATGAATGCTCAGACTAAGTTTGAAACAGAACTTAGGAACTTCGTAGTAGAGAAAAAGATTCAGGATTGGGTTCACTTTGTCAACAAAACATTAACAGTGGCTCCATATTTGGCTTCTATTGATGTTCTTGTTCAAAACTCGCAGGTATTAAAGTGTATCTTATCAGTTTGCATGGGCAACAATAAGCTGTTTCTTTTATCCCATTCACACGTTCTCTCACTTGGATGTTTCCAATTTACTTCCCTCCCAGTGATACTACACAATGTTATCATCCCCCCTCCCGCACCCCATCCCCAAATGTGAGTTAAGTTTCATTTGTTTTCCTTGCACGCTTCCAAAACTTCTACTTGTCGTTACTATGTAGGCCCGGGGAGAATGCTTTGGAAGGATAACCATTGAGGCGATGGGCTTTCAGCTGCCTGTGCTGGTAAGCTTTGTTTACATTATTCTAATTTTTTTGTCAATAACATTGTTCTACATTTCAGTGAGGAAAAGTCTACTATCGTCTCCAATTTTCATTTATATTGTTCTCTTCCTCCTTATACTTGATAATAACTTCTTGGTTGGGCTGGAGGGCATAGAGCCGGTGGGCGACGTTCATTTTTTTTGTAGGAAACTGAAAATTCATTAAAAAGGGAAGAAAATAACGGTGGTCAACATTCATAAATACAAAGTTAGGCCTCCAAGAATGCTGTTTGGTTATCTGTGTTCCTCAAAGCAGACTTTATTAAGTTCATTCCGTAATAGCCTGCTAGTCTAGTCCAGAAATGGCGCCAGTTACTCTCTCGGGTTTTCTTAAGTTGTTAATCTTGTTGAGAACAGTTGTACAACTTGAAAATTGTGCCATGAAACTTATATGAAAAATTAATATTATATAATATGAAAATAATATTCCGCATGCTCTCTAATAAGGTTTTTTAGAAGAAACAATATTGGTATTAAAAAGAAGATGATTACAAGGAGCGATTCGGAGGATAAAAAATCTAGTCTATAGCAGCCATCCAATCACTAGTGATAGAAAATAACGGATAATTCTTTAAACACACTATTGTCAGAAGCCTAAATAAAGTAAAAAAAAAACGTCACTTTTCGCACAAAGAAGCCACTTCCTCAAAAGAGTCTTCAAAGATCCTCTTGTTACGCTCCTCTTGATAGTATGGATAGGAATATGTGTTTCACGTTATAGCATTATTTGAAAAGAAATACTAATACGGACTGTTTTGAAACTCCAATATGTACTATACCAGCTAGAGATCTGATATATTTTCTATACCATGTTTATGATTTCGCAAAGAAACCCAAATGTTTGAATCTGATGCTTTCTCTGAACGTGTTTGGTGTTGAAAGGGCACGGCAGCAGGAGGAACGATGGAGATTGTAGTGAATGGAACAACAGGTTTGTTGCATCCTGTTGGGAAAGAAGGTGCGAGTCCTCTTGCACACAACATTGTGAAATTAGCAACTCATGTTGAGAGAAGGCTGACAATGGGAAAGAAAGGATATGAAAGGGTGAGGAAGATGTTCTTGGAACACCATATGTCTCAGAGAATTGCTTTGGTTTTGAAGGAGGTTTTACAGAAGCCCAAGACTCACTCTAATTCTTAGCTTCGAACACTTTAGGTTTATCAGCTAATCTTTTTACATCTCGGACATAATCGCCGTTCGTTGTATCATATGGAATGCGATTTTCTCCTCTTTTTTCTTGTATATTATGTAGCAGGAAATTATATAGCTTGAAAACAGTGACCGAAGGAGTCCTCTGAATGAAGATCTGGAGAGTTCATTTTACTTCAATTTAATCTCAGTTTGTGGATGAATCATGAATGATAGAATGTTAATTTGAATCAGAAGATCTGGTCGTAGACTTTTCTAGTCATAGACCTCTTTGCCCTTCCTAACTTCACAAGAAATTTTTCGGTATATTCAATATTTCTGGAGTACCGAAGATGGAGTATTCCTCTACATTATATGATGTATATAGGATTCTGAAAAATCATTCATTCTTTCTGATTTTAGTAAAATATTATATGTTAAGTAGGGATGTGTAAAAGTCGATTAAATCGAATGGAAAACAATTAGATTTTTAGTTAACCATGGTTGGTTAGGTTTTGAATTTTAAAAAAAAAAGTTGAACTTACAGTTCGGGTAAAAAACTTTCTACATTTTGGATTGGACTGATCGTTCTTCCTCCCTCTGTGTGTGTTCTTGTATGTATGTATGTTCTCATATTTTCTTATATTTTATGTATGTGTGTGTATGTTCTCATATGTATGTATGTTCTCGTATGTTCTCATATTTTCTCATGTTTCTCTCATTTCTCATTTCTCTCATTTTACATTTCTCTTATCTCTCTTTAATGTTTAGTTTACAATTTATGATTTAAATTGTGAATTTTATTGTAATACATGAAAAAATTAGAAGTTTTTGAAATATGTATGTATGAGTAAATTCATTTATGGATATCTTGAAAAAAAAAACTCTTGGTGGATTTTGAAACCTGATCGAACTGATCAATTATTTTACGCCGGTTTGTTATGTACATATATGTTCGGTTCAATCTTCATTAGATAAGGTCATGAGTTTCAGTTCGGTTCAATTTTTATGTTAAAATTCAGACAGAAATGAACATGCACACCTATTAAGACATAGGCGGACAAAAGAGAGTAACGTGGTAATAGTAATAATTTTACAGAGATGAATAGCAAGTTTTACTTGATTAAAGACTGTGTCAATTATTTATAAATAATAAAAATTTAATTTATAACTTGGTGGATTATAAATATCTTAATTAGCCGACCCGATGCAGACTATGGTATAAATCGTTTCCAGAGGGATTTTTTACTAAACTGGACCCCTAAGCTAACCGTATTACAGAAATTGACCATATCACTAATTTTTGCTTACCTTGGCCCGAGGCCCACCATCAATTCAAAATCGGTCTATGAAGTTACCAAAAAAACCCTTCACGAATTCCAAACGACAGTTAAAAAAGTTATGATTACACTTTTTCATTACACGAAACTCCACCCCATCATTTCCCCCACTTGCATTTCCCTCATTTCTCTCTTACTGTTATTCTCTCTCTCTCTCAGTCGCAGCATCTTTCTTTCTGCAAATTGTTGAGTCTTCGTCTCCCACAGCAAGAACAAACGACAAGGTAAATTTTCAAGTTTCTTAGGGTTTTTTTTCTGGATTTCTTCGTTTATGTTTTTTTGCGGATGTCTGAATAACAATAATGTTGTTTATTTGGGTTTCTAATATTTTTTTTCTGGGTTTCTGAGTGTTCTTTTGCTCCTAGGTTTTTTATGTTTTTTTCTGGATTTCTGAGGTTCTGGTCTTGGTGAGTGTCTGTTTTCTGGGTTATACGAGGGTAGCCTACATGCCCCCTCGTGTAACTACACAAGGAATACATGAGGGTCGTATAAGCCTCGTGTACGCTACACGAGGGTCGTGTAGGCTACATGAGGGTGTGTACCCCTCGTATAGTCTACACGATGACTACACGAGCATCATGTACATCTCCTGATCTTATGTTTGCCTTGATTATTCTACATGTTATGGTTTCGTCAAAGATGCAACTAAGATACGTCCATGACGTTAACAATATTCCAAAAGCAAGGGGTCAATGCAAAGTGCAATACCCACTGCATAAAGGTGATCAAGACTAAGCTGACAGCTACTCAACTCTCCTTATTTAAGAAAACATGCTTTGTCCTTGATCTCCCATCCATGAAGTTTTCAGCAACTGTGTGCCACCACGTGCTGGCCAGGAAAATGCTTTTTTTGGTGATCTTAAAGATCAAGAAAAAAAAACACAAATCCCCCACTGTTGTTCATGGGTACTCACTCAATGGATGTCCATTTGTCTTCTAGGTACAATTTATTTAATTCTATGTCGTAATGTATTGAATTATTTATGTGTTGAATACTGAATTACTCTCTTTTGTTTAAATAGACATGGGTATTTGAAACTATCCCCTTGGTGGGTAGTTTGTATGGTAACCAGGTCTCGACCAAGGTGCTAAGGATTCTCAAGTGGTATCCGACCACAATAGTACCGGTTGAAATTCTACAAAAAGAAATCTTTTCGAAGGAGAATGTATGTTGGTGAATTATGTTGATAAATTAATTTATATATTGCTTTCTCATGTACTAATTTATATTTTTTGCATTTTTAGTTGACAGCTCTTTCCTTGGTCCCTATTGAGGAGGAAGAACATAAAAACTTCTAGAGACTAGTAGTTGGAGAGAGGGTATGTTCAAAATCATCTTCTTCTTCTTGAACACGGATTTCGTGTAGTCATCGTGTAGACTACACGATGGTTACACTGATTTCGTGTAGTCGACATGATGGTTACACTGACTTCGTGTAGTGTACATGATGGTTACAATGATATGGTGTAATCATCGTGTAGTTTACACGATGGTTATACTGATCTCGTGTAATCTACACAATGGCTACACGATTACTACATGTGGTCCGTATAACCGATATTGTAGTGTACATGATGACTACACGAATCTCGTGTAACCATCGTGTAGTCTACATGATGACTACACGATGTCCGTGTAGCCGATCTGTAGTCACCCTTTTTTGTTTTGTCTACTTAATCTTAATATTACATATTTTTTTAGTCGACGCCTCCTCAGTCACCCTTTCCAGTTGTGACCAAGAAGTTCAGTGGAAAAGAAGATTGGGTGAGGAAATGTCTGATTGGAATGGACCAAAAGATCACTTCAATGGACAAGAAGATCATGTCCATGCAATCATACAATTCTTTTGTAGTTTCCCAGATTAAAATTTTGATGGATCATCTGGTAACATCGAGACTAGATGATTACTCATTATGTCCTCAATCTGACGGGGAGGAGACGGAGATTGAAAAAGATGAAGAGAATGATGAAAAAGAAGAAACGAAGGTCGAAGAAGAAGGAAGAGAAGAAGAAAAAGCTTGGAATGATGAAAAAGAAGAACATATGGTAGAGAAAGAATAAGAAGAAGAGATGGTGGGAGAGTAGGAAAAAGAAAAGGAGAAGGAAGAAGAAAAAGATGAAGAGAAGGAAGAAGAAAAAGAAGAAGCGAATGTCGAAGAAGAATGAAGAGAAGAAGAAGAAGAAGAGAATGAAAGGTAATAAGGAGAAGGAAGGTGAAGGTGAAAAGAAGGAAGATGAAGAAAAAAGAAGAAAAAAAGAAGGAGAGAAAATAGAAGAAGAAGAAGAAAAGATGAAAAAACAAAAAAAAAAAGAAGCAAAAGAAGAACAAAAAGAAGAAGAGGCAAGGGAAGAAGAAGAAAAAACAAAAATAGAAGAAGAAGAAGAAAAAGAAATACATAGAGAAGAAGAAGCTGAAAATAAAGTAAGGAAGAATGTGAAGAAAATAAGAATCAGAAGGAATAAAGAGGAAGAAAATGAAGAAATAAAAAAAGAAGAAAATAAAATAGAAGAAGAAGAAGAAACAAAGAAAGAAGAACAAAAGGTTGCATCGATAGTATCTGCATTGATGGATTCGGTTCGGTCAACAGAACAGTCCAACAATGGAGAAGAAGAGTTCGTCTACCCTAGAGAACTTAATAAGAGGAAGATAGAAAGATCTCGAGTCCTCGAGTCACCGAATTTGGAAACCGAAAAGGTTGAAAAGAAGATGCAACGAAGGAAAAAAATGATGATGATATCGTTGCAAAAACAGACATCAAACATTTTCAAACATATGGTGATATATCTTTAAAGGAGGAAGCCCGTTTTAAAGCCTGGTTCGAATCCTCAAGGCAAAGTAAGTTCTGTAATTTTCTTGTACACTTCTTCTTCTACACGATGGTTACACTGACATCGTGTAGCCATTGTGTATATTACACGATAGTTACACTGACATCGTGTATCCATCGTATAATATACATAATAGTTACACTGATATCGTGTAACCAACATGTAGTAAACCAATCGTGTACTTAATTTTGATCTATAATTATGTTGTACAGGAACGAGAAAGTAGACGTTGGATTTTGCACCGTTGACCTTACTCGGTTCAAAAAATTAGGCTCTTCACATTATCAATGGCTAGAGTTAGATAGAAGAAGTTATTTATAATCTTTTTTAATGTCGTATTTAAAATAATTATAAATATCTTAACTAATATTTATTACATTGCAGCATATTGATGCATACCTTGAGTTCATGAGGAGGGATTTGCAATAATACAACCCTCATATCAAAATCACTGTTGGTGATTTGATTCTGCAAGTAAGTAAGATTCGTTTTTGAACTTAAAGAAGTGCATCAGGGCTCGTGTAGACTTCGTGTAGTCTATAAGAGGCCTTCATGGGACTTGTGTAGACTCCGTATAGTCTACATGCGCCCTTCACGAGCCTAGGGGCTCGTGTAGTCTACACGCGCCCTTCACGGGGCTCGCGTAGACTTCGTGCAGTCATCATGACCATTTTTTATTGACGTTGACGATTTAAATTTTTCCCGTGACATTACAGGAGAACCTGTATTCCTGAATAGAAGAGTTTGAGAAAGATCTCGTGGGATGGGATATTGACGTTGATGATCAGCTCCGGTACCTGATCCCCAGCTTGCAGACGAATTTTGGAAGGAGCTAGGAACAACCGGATAAGGTTATCTTTCCAATGAATGTGAACTACAGTCATTAGATTACAGTTGAGCTTGATTTGATTGGCCAGTGTATTCATATTTATAACTCCATGAGCATGCCATATCAGCGCTCCTTGTACAATGAAATAATGAAACCTTTCATGAAGATTGTCCATCGGCTTCTTCAAATGATGAACATATATTAGAGACGACAGGAGGTTAATCCTAAAGATGAGTGGAAATATGAGATCATGAAGTCTCCACAACAAGAGAATGAGTAAGTGAAATATATATTTTTTTGAAAGTCCACTTAAAGTTTACACATTATTTAATTGTGTTTTTGCATTTCATGTATTTTGTAGGTTCGATTGTAGGGTATTCACCCTTAAGTTTGTCGAAGCCATGGCATATAGGAAGAACCTCCGAGAAATAACTCAACAACAAATGCTAGAATATCGAAAATGAATTGCAATTGAGTTATTTGCACGTGGCAATGTTAAACTGAAATAAGTTTTATATATTTTATGGATTTTTATTTTAGTTTTAAATAATTTTGATATATTTTATACCCTCAATTTGTGAATTATTTTATGTGTTTAGTGCAGGCTTCGTGTATGCTACAAAATGACTTCACGAGCATCGTTTAGGCTTAGTGCATACTACATGATGACTTCACGGGCATCGTTTAGGTATCATGTAGACTACAAAATCATTTCACAGGCATTGTATAGGCATCGTGTAGTGTACACGAGGGTTTTATGAAGCCTACACGATGACTTCACAAGCATCGTGTAGGCTTAGTGTAGACTACACGATGACTTCACGAGTATCGTGTAGTCAACATGTAGACTACAAAATGATTTCATGAGCATCATGTAGGCTTAGTGTAGACTACACGATGACTTCATGGGCATTATTAAATTTATAACATTATTAAATAACAAACACGAGTAAATTTCTGTTTTAATATTTAGTTTAAGTCTACAAGGTCATTATTTATATTTAAGTGGTTTGCTCATCCCGTTGAGATAGAGGAATTTGATTTCTGTACGTTTGTCGGTTGCGGCCAATTTTTCCACAATGTTTACACATCCTTCTCACTACTCACCCACCTCTAGATGGAATTCTCTTTGTCCTAGGTCTGCCACTTTGTCGCCTTGTTATAGGTGGTAATGAAAGTTCTGACTGATGACTCAATCTGCTTGATCCCCGAGAGGATGTATTGTTTCCGCATACGCAACAATTAGAGCCTAATTTTTATAGAACCTCGAACACATACTGTATGTGAAAATATTACGTTGTCGTCATGCAACCAACGCATGCATGCATGGAATTTGATCAAGATCAAATTCTCTGCACGTACAACTCTGAAGATGCAAGTTGACCACTACTTGCCTACCCCACCCGCAACACGAAACTCGTGGATGTCAGAAGAAAACAATGATAGTGTGCGTGATGCAAGATTCTTCTTATTAAGCTTAGTCTCAACCCAATCTATCATCTATGAGGTGATTTGACAAGCAGTCGTCTGTCGTTCATAAAACCACTGTTCTAACATGTCACAGATATGTTCTACAAGGCATGTAATGGGAAGCTTTTTAACATCCTTCAAAACCCCATTAAAACATTCTGCGATGTTTGTAGTCATTATATTGTATCGCCTTCAATAAAAATGGGGCCCACCTCTCAACTCCCCCATCGACACATATTAGGAGATATCTAGAAATGCATCTGTAAAATGAGTCATCAGCCGATCAAACTCTGATTGACGGTATACTTTTGCTGCTTTCAAAAATAATGCGACTGCATCTTCCTTTTTATAAATTGATTTGATATTTTGGCCTATATGGAAGATGCAAGCTCCATGATGCACATTGGGAAAGAAAACATGTACAACATTTTATATACTTGTATGCCTGTCGGATATAAATATCAAGTCTTCCAGATCACCGATTACATCATGAAGTTAACGGAACCATTCTCATGAATCATTATTTTCTGAATCTACAATTCTAAAATGCAATGGGATATACTTGGTTGTTCTCATCCTTTGCTGTTGTAACAAGTAATACCCATTTGTATTTGGATTTTAAGGCGGTTGCGTCAACAACAATGACAGGCCGTATACAACTGAAAAATCCACGAACAGAGGGTCCAAGAGCCATGAAAAAATATTTAAAATGATCCTCCTTGTCGGTCTCTATGTGTGTTGTTGTCCCTGAAAATATTTAATATTATTGTATTAATCGGCATAATATGTAGTGCACAAGATGCGTGCACGAGATTCGTGTAACAATCATGTAGACTACATGATGACTACACGAGGTCTGTGTAACCATCGTGTAGACTACAAGATTCCTACACGAGGTCAATGTAGGCATCGTGTAGACTACACGAGGTCCATGTACCCATCGTGTAGTATACACGATGGATACACGAGGCTCATGTAGTCATCGTGTAGACATTATGATAGCAAAATAGTGTAAATGATGACTACAAGAGGTCAGTGTACCCTTCTTGAAGACTACACGCGGTCAGTGTACTCATCGGGTAGTATACACGATGGAGACACAAGACCCGTGTAGTACTCTTGTAAACATTTTAATGGCAAAATAAAAAATAAGTATTCGAATTTTTTTATTCTAACATGTGACAATATGCTGGGAGTATCCTTTAATTGTCTTCAGGAGACCCTCGAATTAATTCCAATGTATACTCCTTAGCCCTCCATGCCTTATGGTAGCTTAAGTTTACACCGAAATCAAGTCGAACATTTATGTCTTTTGGCATATATATACGTCTGACACCCGTGTATTTGGAGCTTATAGAATGACCAATCACTGAATATGTAGCCTGATAGTGTTCATGTCTCAATACTTCAAATATCCATGTATGTGTATTGATGAACTTTGTGACTTTGAAGTATGAACAATTTTTCAATTTCATGGCCCGTAACCTCCACGGGCATGTTTTCTCAACACATACAAGTACCGATATTGACTGTTTTGACTTGAAGATCTGAAACTCAAAATTTCTCCGGATGACCATCATACGAGCAACCTTAAGCAGCTCAGTTTTATCACTGTACAAATCATCCATATTTATTGTGTTTGATACAAGCTGATTCAAATCAGCCTGTTGCTCACTAGACCCATGACGTTGTTCATTCAACTGAGGTTGTGATAGCAATGGACAAGTGGTCTCGCGTTCAAGAGCAATATTCAAGTCTGGAATTATTGTATGGTCGTCTCCACTGATGGCTTCATCATGGTCATCTCCATGAATTGCATCATCATACGCCTCCTGATAAAAAATTCTCATTGTAATCCCCATCAACATCAACATCCTCATCTTCGAAAAGCATCATAATCGTCATGACTAAAAACATAATCATCATGATAGTTCCTTTCAAAATGATCAGCGCTCCCAAAGTGAGGACTGCTTTCATGTAGAGGTGGTCGTGGCATTTGTGTTTCAGGAACCCAATTTTGATAAAAACCCTGTAGTTTCAGGAGCCTAAGGTTGTTGTGACATTGTAGTTTGAGGAACCGAGCTTTGAGATGAAATTTTTTTTGGCTTGGTACTTACAGATAGTGGGCTCCTAAGTGATTATGATCTATCCTCCTTAACAAGGAACTATAAATCACTATCCTTTAAAATTTCAGCAGGAGGGCAATGGACATGACTTCTATAAAAAATTTGATGGACATATCATACTTTGAGGGGTCTATTTGGAGTACTTCATGTAATATACCCAATAGCTCGTGGTAAGTGCAGTTAGTAGGTATCTCCAATAATTTGGTCTTCTCTCCACTAAAAGACCATGTTGTACCATTTTCACCCAATCTCCATCATCAATTACAAAAATTTGAACTTCAGATATATTTGTATATATATCAATGAAGGAAGTCAGTACAAGAAGAATACATAATGAAATGGAATATTACACGATAATCGTGTAGTCATCCTATAGTATAAACAAGGCTTTCACGAGCATCATGTAGTCATCGTGTAGTGTACACGAGGCCTTCACGAGCATCGTGTAGAACACTTGTACTAATAAGTCCTACACGAGGAGTACACAATGATCGTGTAGTACTCGTGTAGTGTAATAGATGTTACATGATGTTCGTGAATTGCTGAAAAAGTTCTTGATGCACTACACGATGATCGTGTAGGGTACACGAGGTCTACACGGGAGAATGAATAGTAATGATTTCAGTAAAGGATGCCCGATGGATACAGCCGGCCGTGGAAGCAACCGATGCTTTGGTCATTCATTTGACTCCTTGTTGCCAGTCTGTGCTTGTTGTCATGCTGGCAAAAGCATGGGTTTCGCTATAGCTACTCGATCTCGATCAAATGGTAGAGGAACCAACCCGCCTGCTGTGGCGGGGGGCCAGCGTCTATTAAGAAGGGGATAGCTGCAGCTGTTGCTCCGCGACGATACGAACTCGACCTGCTCCTACCCACCCCGGGCACCATAGCATGTCGGGAATAAGAGGGGACATACAAGACGTAACCACTCCCTTAGTTGGGGGCCGTGCCGCCCTGCCTTTCGATCGATACACAGTTGAGTAAACTAGGCAGAAAATGAGGAAATCCTCTATTTATGTATTTTTTTCTTATTATTGTTATCGTTATATTTTATTTCATTGACAACCTTATTTATTTTTTATTTTCATTTTTGTGAAAAAGATTTGTGATCCTTAAATTAGAAATAGTTAAAATCGAATATCATATCTATAAGAATTTTCATCATCAGAAGAGGCGTATCTTTTGAAATCAGAATTGATTTTCCTTGATATCTAACATAATGCATGAAAGGATCCTTGAAGACCGGTAGCATAGCTAGAAAATCATTAGCAGATACTTCTACAACATGTTCTATTTTTTCTGTAATGATCATATACAATAAATGAATTTCAAACAACATTCCAGAAAGAAGAAAATTAGTAAATATTTTCAGAAAACTCATGAAAATGAAAAACCCATGAAAGAAAGAAGAAGACAAGTAAATATTACTAGAAAGAAGAAAACAAAACTTATACTTGTTCCAGGACAAACAATCATTTGTTGTTGCAGGAAGAAGGAAGAAGAAGACGATGAGGAAAACGAAGAAGAAAACAAAGAAGAAGAAAAAAATGAAAAACGAAGAAGTAGAAATGAGGTAGGTAGAGAGATTTTGAGTGTAAAGTGAGTAGATCATGACATTTGATTACACAACTTGTAAGAAAAGTAATGAGAAAAAAAATTAAAAAAATGAAAGAAAAATGATTCGTGATCAAAGTAAACAAAAATTAGTGATAAAATTTATTTTTATTAAATAATTAATTTAGGGATTGAGTTTAACAAAAAAAAAAACTCTCTCTAGAGAGAGAGTAATCAAAGCTTGTAGCTGTAGTTGTATCTATAGTATAGAGGGTCACAAGGCTTCTTGCTCTCCAAGCTTTCCGAGAACGCATAACTACTCCATTTCTGAGTTTCGAGTGGGAGAGCTACAATGAGCGACGGAGAAGATGCGATAAGACGTCGTAACGCGGTCAACGATTACCGCAAGAAACTCCTCCAGCATAAAGAGCTCGAATCCAGAGTCCGATCGGGTCAGTCTATTGAACAGCCATCTTGGAAACCCTAAATTTTGTTACTGTTTTTACCTCAGACATTTCTTTGAAATAATATGGGCATTTCAGTGGCCCTTGATTTATGAAGACTTGGAAATACAGTGGTTTTAGGTTTCCTTCCTAGTAGCAGTTCGTAGTGTAAAAACCTAAGTTTTTTGTTAATAGGTTTGAAGTTTTGGAAATTTGAAATTATCTTTTCGTAAGTGTGTGAATGGAAACCTGGGATATACGTTATTCAGTTGATAATATATCAAATTTTCTCCTAAGTTCAGGGGTTAGTGGAATTTGAAATTCTGGGAATTCAAATATTAAATTGTCACGAGATGTATCTGATGTTGTTAAGTTGTAGAAAGTTGATACAGTAAGCATTAATTACTGAAACTATGTTGATGGAAGACTTCCAACAGCTCATATACGAAAGTGTACATTGGATATGCTTCCTTATGCTTACACATGAAAGTGCGGATTGCTTTGTATATGTTTTGGACTACTTGCAATGAACTAGCTAAGCTACACTATCTGGTTCTGGTTGTCTTTTAGCTAGTCACGTTGGGTTTGATTTTCCAACATTTGCAGTGAAGGAGAATTTGCGAGGTTCGAAGAAGGAATTTAACAAGACAGAAGATGATTTGAAGTCTCTTCAAAGTGTTGGACAGATCATAGGAGAAGTGCTCAGGCCACTTGACAATGAACGCTGTAATTTTTTTAGTTTACAAACTTTCCTTTGCATGAGATTTCCGTAATATTGAGCTGTTGGGTTTCACCTTTTTTACTCTCCTAAGGCATGGAGTGTTCATTCGATTGTTTGGGTATTAAGTTTCACCATCTTATCTTGGGTTAAGAATTTTCAAGAATTTTCTAAGATTTTCTATTCACGCAGTGATTGTTAAAGCAAGTAGTGGCCCAAGGTATGTGGTTGGCTGCCGCAGTAAAGTGGATAAGGAAAAATTGACAGCAGGTACCAGAGTGGTTCTTGATATGACAACACTCACAATCATGCGAGCCCTTCCACGTGAAGTAAGTTGTCATTATCTTATCTTGAATTCTTTGTTAGCAAAGCGAACAAGAATATTAATAGTTCAGCACACTTCTATCTGTGATTGATGGACTGTTTCCTAGATACTTTCTTATATTAAGTTGTGGTCGATTATTGCATGGCATTCTATTGTGTGGTTCAATTTGGATAACAGGTTGATCCAGTGGTTTACAACATGCTGCATGAAGACCCTGGCAATGTCAGCTACTCTGCTGTGGGTGGTTTATCTGATCAGATTAGGGAGTTGAGGGAGTCCATTGAGCTACCTCTGATGAATCCGGAGCTCTTTCTCAGAGTTGGAATCAAACCTCCAAAGGTAATCATCAATTTCTAGCAGAAATTGTATAAAGAAATCATATAACTCTTCATTTTCATGAAGTCTCCAATTTTCTGCTCTCCCCTTATTAGGGAGTTCTCCTCTACGGGCCACCTGGTACTGGCAAGACACTATTAGCTAGAGCCATCGCAAGTAATATAGATGCCAACTTCTTGAAGGTTTGATTTTGTGATATGCGTTAATACTATTATATTCAATATTCTTTAACTATTTAGAGAGAAAAATTGAATATTTGTTCATCTGAATATAGGTAGTTTCAAGTGCCATAATTGATAAATACATTGGAGAAAGTGCAAGGTTAATAAGAGAAATGTTTGGATATGCACGTGATCACCAGGTGAGATCTGTTGTTCTGTGTACTTGTTATGTCTAGCTCATCGGTGAATGATTTTCATGCTTGTACTTTCTTTTTTAAGCCCTGCATCATTTTTATGGATGAGATTGATGCCATTGGTGGTCGAAGATTCAGTGAGGGAACAAGTGCTGATCGTGAAATTCAAAGAACGCTGATGGAGTTGCTTAATCAGCTTGATGGTTTTGATCAGCTTGGGAAGGTAGACCTTTGTTCTCCTAGCCACTTTTTTGATGTTGCTGTCAAAACTTTGAGAACATTGTCATGTTTTTTAAAAGCTGCTGTTTTGTGGGATTGAAAATAAGTGTATTTCTTTTAGATATTAGGGGAATCAGATAAAGAAGAGTGAGGTGAGTTATCATGGAAAGTTAACAGAGTCTGCAAGGCTGATCGCTTTACTGGTGCTTTTACATTTCTTTCTAACTAATTTAATTTCGTTTGGTTCATGTTTAATCCTTGTAGATTATTTCTGTTTGTTGTATAAAATATAATTATTTTGACTTTGCTTGTATAGGTTAAAATGATAATGGCCACAAACCGACCGGATGTTCTTGATCCTGCACTTCTTCGCCCTGGGCGTCTGGACAGGAAAATAGAGATACCATTGCCAAATGAACAGGCAAGAATGGATGTCCTTAAGATTCATGCTGCTGGAATTGCAAAGCACGGTGAGATTGACTATGAAGCTGTTGTGAAACTTGCAGAGGTAAGTTTGTTTGGCCTGGCTTTGTTTCATACATTAATAGCTTGGTTCTTTACTTTTTTCACTCTTGCATTCGTATAGGGATTTAATGGTGCTGATCTCCGAAATGTTTGCACGGAAGCTGGAATGTCAGCAATCCGAGCTGAACGTGATTATGTCATCCATGAAGATTTCATGAAGGTAATCCTTCCCTTTAATGAAAGCCATTCAGTAAGTTGAGCAGATCCTGTGTTGTATGGAAATATTGAATGACAATTGTTTCTTTAACTCTCATCTTCAAATGATATTGCAGGCTGTCAGGAAATTGAGTGAAGCAAAGAAGCTTGAATCCACTGCACACTATAACGCAGATTTCGGGAAAGACTAGAAGTCTCGTTATTTCTTCACTGAGCAAAGAATGTTGGGGCAGTCTTAATCATATTTTCCATCTGTTGCTAATAGTTTAGATGTTTGAGAAATACAACCCAGTGTTCTATGGGCATCACAATGCTTTCTGTACTTTCTATATATTTATCTTCTTTTCCGGGTTTGTATTTCTGTGTTCTTTATCGTCAACCCAGTTATTAAGTAAATTTTCTTGGAAGAATATAATATTGAGTTGGTAAACTCATGTCTATGGTTGTTAGTCAAGATGATCATAGTGGGGTTTTGCTGTTATGTAATTGAGGATTCAATTCCATTCTCATATGACAAAATATACTTTTAAATTTTAATACCCATGTCAAGCGAACTTAAGATTATGTTCAAGAAAACTTGTAAAATTACAGGTGTCGGGATCAGGATGGCCGAGTGGTCGAAGGCGCCAGACTCAAGTTCTGACAACTCTTTTTAATAATTTTTAGTTCCTTCTCCTTTATTTGGGTCTTAGATTGGGCCAATTAGCCTACGAAATGTCGCTCGCTCAGACGAGCGAGAAACCAATGAACCTTGAGATAGCTGACACTGCTCTCATGCCTCCTCTCAACATTTCACCCATAGAAAGGCAGATCGCAGAAAAGAAAAGAAGCCAGTAAAACTGGAAATAAAAAGTTTGAACTAGGTTCTACCAAGAAAAGTTCTCTTCGTGTCTATATTATCTCCGGATGCTTTTCTGTCAGTCGTGGTTTTTCTGTATGTTATGCATCTTCCTCAATGAAACCAATGGTAAAGAAAGAATTACACATTCATATTTTTTGTTATGATTTACTCATTCCATAGTATTTGAAAGCCAGTTACGAATTTGGTTACGTTTCTGATAAGGTTCTCTCAGATTTTCAGATTGCTTGCATTTCCTTTGTTCAATGCTAGTGTTGGACTGAAGTAAAGCGAATTTATGACAATTCAAGAGTTCGACGTAAGATGTTACCCTGTTGTGGCTCTTAGCCTTGAACTAATCAGAGAATATACTACTTGATGGTGCTCTTTTATAGTCTTGACCTAAACTTTCCCCAATGCTCCTCATTTCATCTTCTTCTAGTTTTAGACGTCTATCCCCCCCTTCAAAATAAGAAGAGACGGAGGAAGCTCGCTGGGTGAGAGAAAAAAAAGGGGTAATAAAGAGGAGACATTTCTGTTAGAGCTAATAGTTTGAAGTTTTATTAAGTAAAGATTAGCTAAGTGTTGTAGAGTGTGAATGAAAATTAAAATTAAAAGCCAATGTGAGTAGAAATCGAATCTGTCACATGTCAAGATAGAGCTCTAATAATTTGACACATGTCTGATGATGTGTATTAGTAATTGAGGGTGTATAATTACATAGACCAAGTCACATGTCCATTGTGCAATGGGAAGTTTCTAAGGAAACTGCCCATCTTTACCCATTGTCCACGAAGGGGCAGTTTCACCTAGAAACTGGCACTTCGTGTTTTGAGTGCAAGATTGGAGAGGTGATTTTCACTAGGGAGAAACCACATCTCTCTCTTGAAAGGTTGCAGCCTTTTTATTCAAAAGGGTGTGACATTTTAGTAATGGTTTTTTAGCGTCCAAAAGGAGTAGAGAAAGAAATTTTTGTTCAATTTTTCTGTCAATTTTTTATGTGTCTAAGAAAGAAAGAAATGTTGTTTAGGTTCTGTGAGGATCGAATCATTAGTTTGCTACGTCTTCGATCATGGTGGTTGTATCCTACAGAGACGTTCACCGTGGTCTCCAAGCAAATTGTGGAGGGTGAAAATTCGTCTTTAGGATATTGCGACAGCAAGCCTCTACCAATTTAATTTTTTGTTTTTTCGTCTGTATTTTTTCATTTAATTGTTATGTAATTGTTCTATTTCAATTTACTCCAAGTATTTTATTTTTAATTATTGCTCTACGGTTCCAACAATCTAAAGACGGATTTTCTTCTAAAACTGATGGAGCAAGACACTGAAGATATGACGACTATTCCCCGCGTTGAGAAAACAATCGATGTTCCTCAAGTTGAGAAACCAGAGAAGTTTAAGGGGAAAGATTTCAAGAGATGGCAACAGAAGATGGTGTTTTATCTGAAGACACTGAACCCATCTCATATTCTGAAGGAATAATGTCTTGTCACACCGATTGGAAAACAGACTAAGGAAATGATATTTGCTCAGGAAGCATGGAAGCATTCTGATTTTCTCCGCCGAAACTACATCTTGAACGGTCTTGTAGACGGTCTCTATAATGTCTACTCGTCGTTCAAGACATCGAAGGATTTATGGGAAGCATTGGAGAAAACGTATAAGATTGAGGACGCTGGGACAAAGAAATTCATCGTCAAGTGATTCTTGGAATATCTTATGGATGATAAGCATACGGTGCCTAGTCAAGTTGAAGAACTCCAGATCCTGTTCAACGAGGGAATGACAATCAGCGAATCATTCCAAGTGGCTGCAAGGATTGAGAAACTTCCGCCGTCCTAGAAAGAGTTCAAGAGTTACTTAAACCATAAGCGAAAGGACACGAAGATGGAGGATCTCGTGGTTCGCCTGCATATCAAAGAAGACAACTTGAAGAATGAACAAAAGCTACTGCCTTCGTATTCCATAGAGATGAAAGCGAACATTGTTGGAAGTGGAAAGTCAAAACTGAAAAGCTTCAAAAGGAAGGCTATGAGCATCAGTAGCGGAAACGTCAACAGAGGTAAGAGTAACAAACAAATCAAAGGTAGTTGTTGGGTGTGCGGTAAAGTCGGTCATAGAGCAAAAGACTGTCGATTCAAAAATGACCACACGGTGGCAAATCCTAACAACAGTCACAAGAACATGGTTAATGTAACCGAGATGATGACCTATGTGCGAAAATTTTTGAATTGTGCATTGTCACTGATACCACGAGTTGATGGGTTGATATTGGTGCTGCTAAGCATATATGTGGTGACAAAAAACTGTTTTCAACTTATGAAGAAGTTGAAAGTGAAAAATTTACATGGGCAATGTCGTTGAGGCTGACGTACAAGGAAAAGGAAAAGTGCCATTGAAGTTTACCTCGGATAAACAACTCACTCTCATTGATGTCCCCCACGTACCATACATTCTTAGGCATTTGGTTATAGGATCCCTCTTATGTAAGAGTGTATTTAAACTTGTATTTGAATCTGACAAGTTTATTTTAACTAAGGGCGGGGTGTTTGTGGGTCAGGGATATGTGGTTGATGGTCTGTTTAAAGCTTAATGTTTCTGCTGTAATTTCTGCTTCAATTAATGGAAAATATTCAACTTCTGTTTATATTGTTGAGTTATATGATATTTGACATGCTAGATTAGGCCATATAAATATGAAATCTATGCAAAGAATGATGAACTTAGATTTATTACCTAAATTTGACATGGAAAAAGGCCATAATGTGATATATGTGTTGAATCCAAATTCACTAGAAAATCATTTAAATTAGTAGAAAGAGATAGTGAATTGTTAGGAGTAATACACAATGATTTATGCGACATGAAATTTTCACCTAGTAGAGGTGCCAGAAAATACTTTGTAACGTTCATTGATGATTGTAGTAAATTCCAGTATGTATATTTATTAGATTCTAAAGATGAGGCTTTAGATATATTTATGACATACAAGTCTGAAGTTAAAAATTTACTTGGAAAGAAAATAAAGGTGTTTAGATCTGACCGAGGTGGAGAATATGACTCCACAATGCTGTCTGAATTATTTGTTCATCATAGCATAGTACATCAGACTACAACACCTTACACGCCTCAACAAAATTGGGTGGCTGAAAGAAAAAATAGAACTCTGAAAGATATGGTGAACTCTATGTTGAACAGTTCTTGACTACCCCATAATTTATTGGAGAAAGGCCTTGCTTATGGCAAACACCATAATGAATATGATTTTATATAAGAAGACTAACAAGTCTCCTTATAAAGAGCGGAAAGGGAAGTCCTTCCTATAAAATCTTAAAAGTGCGGGGGTGTCTCGCAAATGTACAAGTACCGTTGTCAAAGAGAGTCAAGTTTGGACCTAAGACTGTTAACTGTGTTTTTATTGGATATGCATGTAACAGTGCTGCATATAGATTTTTGATAATTAAGTCAGAAATTTCTGACATAAGTACCAACATTATTATGGAGTCTATTAATGCTGAATTCTTTGAGAATGTGATTCCTTTTAAGGAAGGAAGATACAGTCAAACTACCAAACAATGTATAAATGAAGGTACATCTAGAGCTTAGATTGATGAAGAATCTGAACCTGAGCCTAGAAAAAGAAAACGAGATAGAACGAGTACCTCATTTGGTCCAGAGTTTCTAACGTACTTAATGGAAGCCAAACCTCAGACATACAAAGAGGCGATGTCAAACCCTGAAGCTCCTTTTTGGAAGGAGGATATTGATAGTGAGATAGATTTCATTTTGTAAAAATAACACTTGGATATTGGTTGACTTCCCACCCAAGAATAAACCAATAAGCTATAAGTGGATTTTTAAAATGAAGCTTAGAGTTGACGGTATAATTAACAAGTACAAAGCTAGATTGGTAGCTAAATGCTATATACAGAAAGAAGGTATAGATTTCTTTGATACCTATTCTCCTGTGGCGAGGATCACTTCTATTGGAATGGTGATCGCGATTGCAGCTATACATAATTTGGAAAATCACCAAATAGATGTTAAGACTGCATTCTTATATGGAGAACTAGACGAGGAAATCTACATAGAACAATCTGAAGGGTTTGTGGTCAAAGGCCAAGAACATAAGATGTGTAAACTTGTCAAATCCCTTTTAGGGATTAAAACAAGCCTTGAAGCAGTGACATGAAAAATTTGACCACGCCATGCTCTTGAATGGCTTCTCGATAAACGAGTGTGGCAAATGTGTTTACGTTAAATGTACTAGTGACATGTTTGTCATAGTATGTTTATACGTAGATGACATGCTCATAATGAGAACTAATAAGGATAAAATATATTATACGAAGAAGATGTTGAGTTTCAACTTTGACATCAAAGATTTAGGTTCAGCAGATGCCATTCTTGGAATTCAAGTGAAGCAAACTTCTAATAAATATATCCTTACACAATCTCATTATGTAGAAAAGATCCTAAAGAAGTTCGGCCAATTTGAAAGCAAATCAGTTGTAACTTCATTTGACTCAAACTGTAAGTTGAGAAAGAATGATGTAGTTTGAGTACTCAGAGATCATCGAAAGTTTGATGTATATCATGAATTGCACAAGGCCTCACATTGCCTATTCAGTAGGAAGGCTTGCAAGCTATACGACTAATCATGGACGTGATCACTGGGATGCTCTAGTCAAGGTACTTAGATACTTGAAGTACACCGTTGACTATGGATTACATTATACGAATTCTTCCACATGTGCTGGAAGGATTTAGTGATGTTAACTGGATATCTGACAGTCTAGAAACTAAATCCACGAGCGAATATGTTTTTACCCTAGATGGTGGAGCTATATCTTAGAAGTCTACAAACAAACTTATATAGCTCGTTCGACTATGAATCTGAATTCATAGCACTTGACAAGGCTAGCGAAGAAAGCGAATGACTTAGAATTTTTTTTGGAAGACATTCCAGTGTGGCCGAAGCCTATATCAGCCATATGTGTACACTGTGATAATATGGCTACGATATTTAGAGCGAAGAATAATATGTATAATGGTAAGTATAGACACATAATACCATTAAATAATTGCTCGCAAATGGTGTGATTTCCGTTGACTTTATTAGATCAAAGAAAAATCTGGCAGATCCTTTAATCAAAGGATTATCGAAAGAACTTGTAAAGTTGACATCGAGAGGAATGGGCTTAAAGCATATTCAATGAATCATTCAGGTGGAACCTAACCTAGTTGACTGGAGATCCCAAGATCTAGGTTCAATAGCCAAACTGGTCGGAATGATTCACGTAACACACAAAGGAACTTTGTTTCTTCCCATTCCCATGATGTAACGAAAGTGTGTTGTCTATCTACGATAAATGATATACTTAGTATTTAATGACTTTGATAACTTACTTGCAAGAGTATAGAAAGAATACTCTTAATCATTACCACCTATGTGAGAGTAGAAATGGGGTCGCTTTTATGAGAGAACGTAAGGCTCAATCTCTCTAAAGCTCTCATGAGATATGATAAATGTTCAGGACTAAAATGAACAAAAACGTATAAACTCAGACGTATTAAGATGAGTTGAGTGTGAGATTTATTGTCTTGGTTTATTTTAGAGGAATGACAGTTCAAGAATGTTATTCACTGTTCTTTAGAATAAATCCGATAAATCATTTCTAAGGAAGTTTCAAGTCCAAAAGACACCTCCCCCCGATGCAAAACTCATCTATTTCTTTCTCTCAATTTTGTTGTCTGTCTAGGACATTGTCTGTCTAGGATATTTTTATTCATGTGAGGGATTGTTAGAGCTAATAGCTTGAATCTTTATTAAGTAAAGCTTAGCTAAGTGTTATAGAATGTGAATGAAAATTAACATTAAAAGCCAATATGAGTAAAAATCAAGTCTGTCACATGTTAAGATAGAGCTCTAATAATTTGACACATGTCTAATGATATGTATTAGTAGTTGAGGGTGTATAATTACATAAACCAAGTCAAATGTCACATGTTCATTGTACAATGGGCAGTTTCTAAGGAAACTGCTCATCTTTACCCACTGTCCACGAAGGGGCAGTTTCACCTAGAAACTGCGACTTCGTGTTTTGAGTGCAAGAGTGGAGGGGTGGTTTTCATAAGGGAGAAACCACCTCTCTCTCTTAAAAGGTTGCTGCCTTTTTTTTTCAAAAAGGTGTGGCTTTTAGTTAATGGTTTTTTGGCGTCTAAAAGGAGTAGAGAAAGAAATTTTCGTCCAATTTTCAGAAGTCCAATTTTTCTCGTAATTTTTCTGGCAATTTTTCGTGAGTCTAAAGGAGAAAGAAATATTGTTCAGGTTCTGTGAGAATCGAAGTATTCGTTTGCTACGTCTTCGATTACGATGGTTATATCCTTCAGAGACGTTCACCGTAGTCTCCAAATAAACTATAGAGGGTGATATAGGACATTGTTACAGTAAATCTCTACCGATTTAATTTTTTATTTTTTCATCTGTAATTTTTTATTTAATTGTTATGTAATCGTTTTGTTGTAATTTAATTCAAGTATTTTATTTTTAATTATTGTTGTATGGTTCCAACAATACCTTGTTGGGCAGAGAGAGGCATGATGGCATATAGCCACGAGTGTTCCTTCCTCAAAAGTGAAAAGATAGATTTCTAATTGTCTTTCTCATTTCGTTCTTCTTTTGTTCCCTCCATTTCAGTTTCTGCCCAACAACCGCCTCCTTTGAGGCGCTCCTCAACCCCGCCTAGGCTTTTAACCTGAAGCGTGTGCTTCAACTCGCTTGGGCTTGGAAGCACGTTTATAATTACAGTGGGCTAGTAGACTAACTCCTATTTGTATTAATCTCGCTGCTGGATTCAAAATCCGTTGTTTAAGAGAAAATGGCAAGTTCACTTTCAACGTAGTAAATTAGAAATTGACTTAAAAAACATTAAAGTAGATAAATGATTGTTTTTTAGTTAATTTAGTTATAAATTTTTATGATTTATCTATAATACTCTTATCTCATATTTTTATTCATTTTTTTTTAATTTAGGGATTACTGACAATAAATCAAATATTTAAAATTAATTTAAAAATATGCAATCGTCAATAATTCATATGACTAAGATAAGGATATTTTAGACAACTAATAATTTTTTAAATCACAACAACTAAAAATTGACCATTTATTTTTATTATATTTTTTCGATTATTTTTTAACATACCATGAAAATGGTCTATATGTTATAATTTATAGTTGTTTTTAATGATGTTTGCATAGTTGTTAAGCTCTTTTTTATTGCTTCTTACTCTTGAACTTCTTTGATTATCTTCCATTTCCTTTTCTCCCAAACCAAAATCGTTGGATATAAAATTATGTAATTTTATGTTTTCAATTGAAAGGCATAAAATATTTAGGTGATGATGCATTCTCAATTTCCATGACTCTATTGATGCTAGAAGCATTGTAAATCCATCAGATTGGCTTTTTCAGTGGAAGTTAATTGGATTTTGAATCTTGGATCATGATGTTCCATATGAATTTCCTTCATAATTTTATTTTGATAGTTTAAAGTTGTGAGGATCATGATCCGGATCCTACGATTTTACAAGAAGTCAACGATCAAGATCACTTAGTATAATCATTTTTTAGCAGGATCGGATAAGAATCGCGATCCGGATCATGAGATCGTGTAGGATCGCGATCCAGATCCGATCCTACCTCTCAGTTAATTAGGTGAATTTCGAGTGATATGGACTCATCTTGGGTGGGATAAACGGCCTGCACTTGAGGTGAGTTTTGGGCATATGGACTCATCATGGGTGGGTAAACAAGCTGCACTTGCTATTATAAATTGGAAAATTAAAAAAAAAATCAAACAACAAACACATCTCAATTCTATCGAACAAATGAATACAGTACCACCTCAAGAAACCCTCTCACCTGAAGAAACCCTCTAATTCGCCGCCTACACTACAGTACCACCTCAAGAAACCCGCTCCTTCCCGCGGCCGCAAATCATCATTTCTACCGACAACTCACAACAGTGCAACACAACACCAAGGTAAGGTCTCGTCTCTCTCTCTCTCTCTCTCTCTCTCTCTCTCTCTCTCTCTCTCTCTCTCTCTCCCTCCCCTTTTAGTTGAGCTCAAGTAACAGAGCAACAATGGCGATTTCTTTTGCTTCTTCACTAACCATTTCACAAACAAATTTGCTAACATCTACGACTATTGCTCACTGCTTACCAACTATTTTCAGAATTTTATTTCGTCAGGTACCTGGATATGATTCTCAATGGATACACCACACCTTTTGGGTGTGCTTTATTGAATTCTAGGCTGTGTAATCCCAGTCACGCTGCTTCTACATGTGGTCCTCGACTGCATGCTAAGGCCACGTCATCCAGCATTAGGAATTCATGGGGATTTTATGCTGAACGTGAAATGCGGTTGTCTACAGGTATTTGAAAAGCATAAAACTTTGTTTCTTCACCTCGGTGCTTTGCAAAATGATATGTATGTGGAAATTCTATGTTGGATTAGACTTCTGTGATAAGGTGAAAAGTTTACAAGAAGAAGATTCCTTATGTACCATATAAGGAAGATGAACACTGCATTGGAAATTCTCTTAGTTGATTTTACTCATACAGATACTCTAGTTCTTCTTCATGTAGTCTAATTCATAAAACTTTTATTGGCAGGTCTCTCGCCATTGCCCCTGTCTGCTGCATCTACCCCGCTTTTTAGTGGTGATCTAGGTAGCTTATTACACACTATCCCAATGTTGCCCAAGCGATGCAAATCTCGTATGACCCCTCAAGCATCAAAGGATGTCCCTAGTAGTTTTCGTTTCCCTCCAATGACCAAAAAACCGAAATGGTGGTGGAGGATGTTAGCCTGTCTCCCATACCTGATGCCTCTTCACGAAACATGGATGTATGCTGAAACAGCATACCATCTGCACCCCTTCTTGGAGGACTTCGAATTCTTGACATATCCGTTCCTTGGAGCTATCGGGAGGTTACCAAGTTGGTTCTTGATGGCATATTTTTTCGTTGCATATTTAGGAATCGTTAGAAGAAAGGAATGGCCACATTTCTTCAGATATCATGTGGTGATGGGCATGTTATTGGAGATTGCTCTGCAGGTAATAGGTACAGTGAGTCGCTGGATGCCACTTGCGGTCTACTGGGGTAAATTGGGTATGCACTTCTGGACGGCTGTGGCATTTGCTTACCTTTTTACGGTTTTAGAGAGCATTCGGTGTGCTCTTGCTGGCATGTATGCTGATATCCCTTTTGTCTGTGATGCAGCATATATCCAGATCCCATATGATTAAGGAAATGTTAGGAATCATTTTTTACCCTTTGTTGTATGGATGACTACTTGAGTATAAATTAATGTTACTTCATTGAACAAAGGCTTGTGTTGAAGGTTTTATCGGGTTTATTTGGATTCTTAGTAGCATTCAGTGTAATTTACTATCTGTTACTTATTAAACCAATATATTACTCTTAGTCAGTTTACCATAAAATTTTGAATCTGTTTTTTTGGCTTATCGTTGCAATGAGGTCTGGAAGTTGAAGCACGAGGAAATTGTACTCGTTTCTTACTATCTATGCTTTTAATATGATCTAAATATTTATAGTCTGGTAAATTTGGCTCACTTTCATGCGTTGATCTATTTAATTTTTCGATACCATGCCTTAAGAAAGTGTAATTGATGTCTTTGTGCCAAAACCAAGTAGATTATCATTCTCATTTTGTTTAATCTTGGTGGACGAGATCATGAGGTCATGGTATGTCTCGGCTAAACCAGAGACTTATTGATGAGCAAATAATGTATTTGATCTTTTGATTAAAAGACAAATTTTGTGGTAGTCTCTGTCATTCTTGCGCTTTTAAATGACAATATTCAGTAATGTAACGTTTTAAGGTCAAAATTTCAATCACAACACCCCAAACCTTACGGATGCGGTTCGTGCATACTTTGCTACCTAATGCCATAGTCTTGTCTACCTGATGCCATAGTCTTGTTCTGGAACTAGTTCTGGAACTAGACAAATGGTTTTTATGTTTCATGTAACATTATTAATATAACTCATCCATATTGTTGGCTGTTATTTGTGCTTTGACACTTGGTTTATATTTGAGGCCTGGGTGATAGAAGGGTTGGGGTTAATCACTTTTTAGATTGACTCGTCTATTAGAGTCTTTCCATTGGCAACCGAGTTTCTGTCATTCTAGAATATTTCCATTGACAACCGAGCTTGCATCATTCTAGAGTCTTTCCTTTGACAACCGAGCTTGCATCATTTTAGAATCTTTCCCTTGACCACCGAGCTTGCCTATAGATGACGTAGAAGAGAAAGTTTAGGAAGTCTCTCAGGTAGTTACATCTCTCTCCAAAGTAGGAGGTTCAAAGTTTAAATCTCAATATCCAACTTAACAAAAGAAGCGCTTGTCTACATGTAATACGAGATCTCCGCAAATTTACTCCATGTAATACGAGATCTCCCCAAATTTATCATTCTCCAAAAAGAAAATTAATCCCCAATGACTTTGCTTACAAGATAAAGCCATTTATAAACACTTGATTTTATAATAATAATAATAATAACCTAAATATTGAAAATGACGGGACTTTTTTTTACAAGCTTTTCAATTAATGGCTGTCCATATCCTTTCGATCTTCTTGAATAAATACATATTCATTATGCTTTGGAGTATCAAAATTTCAATGTTGTTCAAATTATATATTAATATCATGTTGTATGCAATGTATTACCTAGAGAAATACTGATTTTTTCGTTATTAGAAGAGTAGTGAAAGTTTTTACTATCATCTTTAACAATTTTATAAGCATCGTTCTAAGCTTTGAACTGAGAGAGAGGGAGCGAGTTGTGGCCACTTAATGCAAATCTAAATCTCTCACTTTAGTATGCAAACTTTTGTGTTAAATGCTTGGTTATATGCATAACCTCTGTTATATGATCTGCTTAATTTAAATAGTCTAATATTTTCCTGTTGTGCATTACTCTTACCTTCTAAACAAGTTCAAAATGAGTGCTTTTCAGAAATGGATTCCCTCACACAAAGAGTTATGTTCATCAGATCTGAATCATTAATTTTATGGTACAACTTTAGTGAACAAAAACTTTAAAAGAAATAAGAATATAAATACGGACAATTAAAAGCTAAGTCCATATTTAACATAACTTTCATTTTTGTCTCCAAAAGAGAGAACAAGTCGCTAGAAATTTTGACAAAAAAACCTACTTCAAACGGATTGGTATCCCTTTCGATTGGGAAAACGGAATGGGTATTCGTTTGAATAGGTGACAAATATCTGTCAGATCTAATTTCATGTTAAAAGATAAAAAAAAATTTAAAAAAAAAAAGCAAAACAAAATGATAGACATATTTTTTCGACATTCATACTAGGTTGATCTGTACTATTGAGACCTAAACTTAATGATCTAGATTGAGAAAATAATAACCCCTCATGTTGGCAAAACTATATCATCTACTGGCCACAATGTGGCCCTCTGCGATAAAATATAAAAAGTTAAGATCTGTTCAAATTTAATTTAAAAATTAATTAATTTTTTGTATTTAATAGATCTGAATCGTTCAAATTTAAATTAACGGATTGAATTTTCATAATGTGGGACCCGGGTCACATTGTAACTGAACTTTGGATCCCAACAGAGATATCTATTTTCCTAAAAATGTATATTTTTTTTATACTACAAAAGACCGTATGATTAACTAATAATGATTAAGAACAAAGAAGACGGAAAACAAGTGCTCTGCAAACTGTTAGAATTTTGTCCATAAAATATGATGTGATAATATTTATGAGTATTTAGTTATGTCATAACGTGCCTGCAGCGCGGAGCGATGATTGAAAAATTATTTTTTGAATAAAAAAAAATCAGAGTCGCCACCAATTCATTGAGGGTGTGATCGGTTACCCAATTTTAAAATAAAATTTTGGACTAAGAAAACTCAAAGTTGGTTCGAGAGTTCTTTGTGTGTGAGGAAGGTATTAGCACCCCCACATCACTCATTGTTAAAATGATTATCAGATTTAATCAAATGCTATCCAAATTATATTTAAAAAAAATTCATTTTTGAATGTCTCATTTAGTACATTTTGTATCATAAAAATGAACAAATAAATTATCTTTAATGGGTGATATAAAGATCATTGAAAAGCTATTTTTGGTCTTTTTATTATTTTTATAAATCAAAACATTATTGAAGCTATTCTCGGTATCCCAAAAATAATTCATCACTTCGATAGTTCGAGAAATTCGGTATCTCAAAAATTCCAAAGTCCGTCATTGAAATGTTGGTAAGAGAAAAAAATTGAAAAATATAATATGATTTAAATTTACATGTTATTTTGTGACATAAACTTATACATATTATTTACAAGTGAATTAAACATAAATCACATATATACACATGTTGATACAAATGAACGAAACATAGATCACATTTTAAACATAACAATATAAGAGACCTAAATAAATAAATATGTAAAGAAAAGTTAAATTAACAACTTCATGAAAAGAAAGAAATAAATAGATGTAAAGTTAGAATCACATGTATTGTAGGATAAAAAAATGAGAAAGATTTATAAAATATAAAAATAATATACAGAACATGTAAAAGAAGAGGCATGTAAAGATATATAATGAATCAAAGATAATATATATAAAGAAAGAAAATTAAAGTAAAATGAAAAGAAGTGGGGGGAGGGAGGGTGGCACCCTCTGTCTTAATTACCCTCCGTTACGGTCCGGGGGGGAGGGTGACACCCTCTGTCTTAATTACCCTCCGTTTTGGTCACAGAGGCTGATATCACCCTCTTTTATTTTTTTTTAGTTTAATTTTTCATTTTTAGATAATATAACTATAAATTTTTAGGGTTTTAATATATAATTTTTTTTTATTTTAGACTACTTAGTTCACTAATTACCATTATTTTCTTTCTTCCTTCATTGCTAATCAAATAGCAAATTAATTATCATTGATGGTAATTAGTTCAAACAAGTGTCGTTAAAATAGCAACAAGATCTAAAAAGGAAAAGACTTAAAAGAACATTAAAAAAAAATCTCAAAGCTTAAATATTTGCACAATCTTTATATAGATGTTTAACTCTATATTTTATGCATGAGAAATTATCATTGGCGATTTTTACAACAAATGTATACTTTCAACCCATTAAATGGTTGATTCACATTGAGTTAATTTTGCACCCCTCAAAGGATTTATCATCATCCACATTGATTGAGCTGATGACAAAAATATCCCATTATCAAATTTGTAGGAAAATCATCAATGCATTAAAATAAAACTCAAAATTAAGAGTAAAAAATAAAGAAGAATGAACAAAACATATAAACTGCATGAGTGTGAAAGAGAAATGATGAAGAACAATGAACGATATATCTTATTAGTGGAGGTACAAGAAATTTAGACTATGCTAAGAAAAAGAATGAGTGAACATGAATAGAAATGTAAACTTTATTTCCCTCTCTCTAAGAAAATCTCTCTTGTTTCTCATACACACTCTCTAAAAAGATCACTCTCCTTCTCTCAAAAGCCTCTCTTCTTCCTCACTCCAAAAGTCTTCCTTCAAGTAAAGATCCTTCCTTATTTATAGACAAAATTAGGGTTTCACTTCTTTTCTTTTAGTCCTTATGCTTCTTTTTTATTTTTTTAATCCTTGAACTTTTTTTTTATACTTTTAATCCTTAGTCTATTTATCTATTTTAGACATTGGACTTTTCTGTTTTTTCAAAAATCACACATTGTCTTAGACTAGTAAATAGGCTAATAAACAAAATGTATATATTTAAATTATTGCACCGAACAAAATACAGTCTCTATAAGTTATTTCTCAGATATTTTGTATTACTGAACTTAATTAATGAATTAAACTTTTTCTATCAATTAAAGTGTGTTCATAATTTACTCAAGTCCTAGAACTATTGTCAAAGTAAGAAGAGTAAAGAACTGGGGGGGTCTTCCAGACAAGCTATTCTCAAATAGTTTAGAATGTTATTCACAGTCACGTGATCGATTAGGCAATCGAGTCGATTGCGACTGTTAGGTTGAACCAAATGACGCTGGTCTTGGGGCATGAGAGTGGAGGTTCTAACAGTTGACCTAGACATATTATGGAACATGTTGAATAGACAAGTAACAAATTAGTTTAAAGCAAAGTCATTTATCTAGCTTTATATATAATTGTTACACCTTAAGGGTGTTTTCATCATTACTTTAATCATGAGGTGAATACTAAATTTTACCTAGTTAGTTATGATCTTTGATACGTCAAAGGAGTGAGTTCGAATTGTCAGACAATATCTCGGCTGTTGAGATCGTGATTCAACTATGTTGGAGTTGCATGATTCACAGATATAGAAATTTGTGATTAGATTGCAATATGTAACAATATCACATTATACTTTATTGGTGGGTGTGTGAATAAATTAACCTTGTCAGATACTCGATGAAATAAATCATTGAATAAGACATGAAAAATTGTACGAGACAATTCACTATTATGTATTTTTTATTCAGAGTCAATAAATGGGTTAAGAAATAATAACAAGAGGGGTAAAATGATAATTTTATATCATGCTCTTGTTATTAATATTCACGAATGGTATGTTAAATATTATGTGGACCGTGAAATAAAAGTGTTTATTTACACTAACAGAAATATGTAGCGTGCATGAATCAAAAGTTGATTCGGCATCGGACCGATAGTGGAGTCGTCCGATATCAAGATTAAATAGGTCGAGAATTTATGTTGATAAAATTGCCGAATATTTGATTTATATAGCTTTATTCATGTAAGTTCATTTGGTCTCAGGAATAGTTCATAAGGATAGAAATGAAAAACAACACCAGTAGGACAAAAAATATGATATATTTGGACACAACATTGACTCTAAGGGATACATGCAATTTTCGACAATAGTAAAGATTAGGGGGTGAATTTTTGATAATGTAATATATATGGGTATATGGGTAAATTTCATAATTATTATATAAGATATGATAATAGGGTTGCATCCCTAACCCTAATAGAGTATGTAATTACACAGAGCACAAAAGTTTCTCTCCCTCCTCCCTATTTTCCGCCTAAATACACTAGAGGAAGACAAAAATTTGATTTTTCTTCCTCAGTTTTTTTGAGATTCCACACTTAATTCTTGATCAATATCCAATTGAGATATACTTCAGAATCCTACGAGTGGTTGTTGGTGTGAAGACTGATTCGAGTTCTACGAAAAATGAAAATGTGTGACGACGAACAAGATTCGACCAAATCAGAATTTCTCCGATACAAGAAAGGTGTAAGATTGTTTCTACCATTTTTAATACATTTAACTTTGTATGAATAATCAGATGTATATTTTTAATATTTAATATTATTAAATTGGTTGATGTAAAAAAATTTTGTATCTCGTTCACGAACTGTTCGTGGTTCATTGGTTTTTTCTCAAATTTTAAAACTTAATTTAATAATTGATATCAGAGTCTTGATTTATTGATGATGCATATTTTATGATTAAAGCGTATGTATCATTGGATGTTATGATATTGGCATATTTTTTATGATAGATTCAAAATAGTTTTGAATGTGTTTTATAAATGGATCCCGATCTATTGGCTCGAAGCGTTTTATTTTTCAATTTTTAGAATCGATGTATGCCGAAATTGAAGCATAAGATTTTATGTAATTTATTTTTTTGCAAAAGTTGTAATTTTTTTTAAAAATTCCATGTAATCCGTCACCGCCTCGAAAAACTGCCGCCATTGTCGTCGTCACCGAACATCACCACCATGCCGCACCACCTGCTGATGTCCGTTGTCATTCCCTGCATGGTGACTAGGGTTTGTGAAACCCTAAGCGATAACAATTGGGGTTTAAGAAACTCTGTGATGTTTCACAAAAACCCTAATCTCATATTTTATCTTTTAAATTTTAAATTTTTATTTTTAAACCGATAAAAGACAATTAAAATTCAAAAGATAATTATCAATTTTTATCTTTTTATCTTTTAAATTTTGAATTCAAAAGATAATTATCTATTTTAACTTTTTATCTTCTGAATTTTAAATTCAAAAGGATAATTATCCATATTATGTATTTTATCTTTTGAATTTTTTAAATTTTGAATTTAAAAGATAATTATCCATTTATCTTTTTATTTTTTTGAATTGAAATTTTAAAAGGATTTTAAAGGAATGTTTAATTATAAAAATAGTTTTCCTTAACAAAAAGATTTTGATCAAAATTTTGAATTTGAAAATGGGAGTGCACTTTGTAAATAGTTATCAAATTGGTGGAACTTCCTAAATGACAAGGAGACCATTAGAGACGTCATGAAGACTAGTATTTAAATTAACTGTAAATTATTTATTATTCTTTTATGTGTTGTAATTAGAAATGAGCTAATATGAAGGTTAATTTTGAATGGATGATTTATTATTAATCTCGCATCATCATATAACTGTCATATAAAAATAAGGATATGTCAATATAAAAATGTCATGTAGCATGTACATCCATCATTATAGTTTAATTTATAATGGGTTATAATTTAAATACAATGTGAATTTTATAAAAGTGATAAATTTTAAATTGGGAGTTAAATTTTATAAAAGTTTATAATTTTTGAAACTTATTTTTTCCAAATTAATACAGAGTTATAAATTTTGAAAAAAATAAGGAAAAATCCATTTTTCAAAAACTAAGTGGGAATGTCACTTACGTTAAAACGTTCTTAAGGTCCTCAACACAAACTTGATCGTGGCATGAGGAATGGTTTAAAGCCGCCCTAGCGGTCCTCTCTTTAGTGGAAGAAACTTGAGAATCGTGTTACTTTGAGTCATTGAGTTGCTTGAGAAGTTAAAAGCTTGTAAATGAAGTGGTGAGGCAGGACCATTCCTAGACGGATTGTTAGTTCATGACAATCTTTAAAGCCAATGCATTAGTTAAACACTTAGATCGAACCACATTGGAATCCCTCATAGGGCCTAGTCAATGGGGCAAAGGTTACCAAAATCATTGGTGATTAGTGATTGTAGATGTAGTTACATCTTGAGAAGTGTTAACCAAACGAGATGAGTTTCAATGCGATATGAGGTAGCTTGGACGTTGTCCTTAAATGAGACAAGATATCGTTATTGATCGTAACATCATGAAAGAAATATAGTTTATTGGATTTTTAAATATTTAAGTATTTGCATCATGCATCATACTTTTTTAAATGATTGAGTATTTATTTACACCACTTAATTTATTATTTTTAGTAATCATGTCATTAACCCAATTCTCAACTATCTTAAATGCAAACAAACTTGCTGGTGAAAATTACGTGGATTGGAAATATAATCTTGATATCGTGCTGATGGTAGAAAAGCACAAGTTCGTGCTCACCACTTATTGTCCCCTTGAGCATATTGCTGAATCGACTCAAAAGAAAAATGATGCTTATGCTTTTTGGCTGCGTACTGATGAGATCGCTAGGTGTTATATCTTGGCTTCCGTTAGCAATGTGTTGCAACAATATTATTAGAACATGAAAACTATCGCTGATATGATGTAGAACATCATCGAAATGTTCAGAAATCAGGGTCGCCAAGCCAAACAAGCTGCTGTGTGAAATTTCATGAACTGCAGGATGAAACCTGAAACTCATGTCAGAGAACATATGACGCTGATCATTAGTTATCTAAACGAGATGGAGATCATGAGTGTTGAGGTAGATGGCGAGACACAAGTCTATATTATCCTTGAGACTCTGCCTAACATTTTTTAAAACTTTAAACTTAATTATTCGATGAATGAGTTGAGGTACTCACTTTTTGAGTTGATGAATGAATTGAAAGCTGTTGAGACCTTGTTTCTAAAGGGCAGAGGAAGACTGGAGAGAAAAACTTTACTAAAACAAGACTTCCACCTCTGGTGCAAAAAAAAATACAAGAGAGGTCTGAAGAAGGCTAGGAAGCAGAACTCGAAAGCTGTAAAAAAGAAAGGGCATTACAAAAGTGGAAAAATCAAAAGACAAGTGTCATCATAGTGGAGCCACTGGACATTAGAAACGCAACTGCCCATACTATCTCAAAGAGTTGAGATATAAAGGTATAATACTTGTTATAGAGGCATGATATGTGGTTGACTCTACTTTTTCGTGCATTGTAGATTCTGCAGCCACTAACATATATATTATTCCCTGCAGGGGCTCAGGAAAAATCAGAAGGCTTGATGATGGCGAGTTCAAATTCCGTTGAGGAAATGGAGCACTAATATTGGTCGTGTCTGTTGGAACTATTAAATTATCATTCGACAACAGTTTTGTGCTTTTACAAGATGTTTATTATATGATGGTTTTTGGGAAGAACCTTATTTCAATAGCTAGTTTAATTGAGCAAGAATTCAGTTTGAATTTCATTGATAAGAGATATTGGTATTTTTAGAAATGATTGCTTAATTACTACTGGACGTTTGATAATAAATTGTTTTACGTAAAATTGATAGTTCCAATGATATATTTGTGGTACTTACTTCTTGGTCACATGATTAATTACTATTGGACATGATTAAAAGACTTGCAAATGACGGTCTATTGCAAACTTTAAGTGTGGGATCACTACCCCACACGTGAATCCTGTATTGAAGATAAAATGACCAAGAGATCATTTTCAGTTAAGGGTGAAAGAGCCACTCAATGCCTCAAACTCGTACATAGTGGTGTATGTGGGCCATTGAATATCCAAGTAAGAGGAGGTTATGAGTACTTTGGAACATTCACTGATTATTACTTACGTTTTCGACATGTTTATCTATTTCACCAAAATTCTGAAACTTTGAAAAGTTCAAAGAGTACAAGGCTATGGTCGAAAAGCAATTAGAGAAATAAATCAAAATGCTACGATCTAATCGTGGTGGAGAGTACTTACTAGGAGAGTTCGAAGACTTTCTTAAGGAAAAAAGTATTCTTTCTCAGCTTACATCACCTGGCACTCGAGAATATAACGGTGTGTAAGAGAGAAGGAATCAAACTCTGATGGATATGGTTAGATCCATGATGAGTTACTCATCCATTCCAGATTCATTCTGAGGATATACCTTGGAAACAACATCATATATTCTGAACCAAGTTCCGTCGAAGACGGTGCCTGGCACGTCATATGAAAGATAAAATGGACGAAAATTGTGAAAACGTTAACCACTTTAGAATATGAGGGTTCCTAGCACATATTCTGAAACATAAGACAAGAAAGTTGGCCAGTCGATTAGAATTATACATATTTATAGGATATCCCAAAGGAACGAGGGGGTAAGCCTTTTATAGTCTGACTGACAAGAAAACATTCATTAGCACGAATGCACATTTCTTGAAGAAGACTATACCAGAAGTGTGAAGCTGTGAAACGTTTTTATGCTAGAGGAATTATTATGTGGGAGGACATTGACTCCCCAATCAAGAACTATTTTTTATTCAATAACAGAAGAAGAACCATAACTGGGGCCATAGTCTATGGAGCATCGACGTAGTGGGAGGGTTGTGAGACAGCCCGACAGTTACTTGTCTTATGGAGATGCCTTAACAACAGTCTCAGATAGGGATCATGATGAACCTGTCTCCTACTCACAGGCCATGATTGGTCCTGAAGCAAACATATGGTAAGAATCCATGAACGTTGAGATACATTCGGTGTACTCGAACGGAGTCTAGAAACTTGTAAATCCTTCTGAATGGGTAAAACCTATAAGGTGTAAATGGATCTATAAAAAAATAGAGTTCCAGATGGTAATGTAGAGACATTCAAAGCTAGGCTAGTAGTCAAGGGCTACACCCAAAAGGAAGGTATAGACTATGAGGATACCTTCTCGCTGGTATCCATGCTTAAATCCATCTGAATCCTCATGTCCATTGTTGCTGCCCTCGATTATGAAATTTGGTACATGGACGTCAAGACTGCTTTTCTGAATGACAATCTTGAAGAGTGCATTTATATAGCTCAACTAGACGAGTTCATGGAGAAAGTCCAAGAGGGCAAGGTTTACAAACTACTGAAGTCCATTTATGGACTTAAGTAAGCGTCACGGTAGTGAAATATTAGATTCGACGAAACTGTCAATAACTTTAGTTTTGAACAGTTAGTGGACGAACCATGTGTGTATAAGATGATACACGAAGGGAAAGTGATTTTTTTAGTCTTGTACGTAACTGATATTCTACTCATTGGGAATGACGATGGAAATTATCTGATGTCAAAATTTGGCTTGCAAAATAATTTGATATGAAGGATCTTGGAGAAGCTGTATTTGTCCTAGGTATTTAGATCTTTTGAGATTGGAAGAACAAATAATTGTCATTGTTTCAAGTATTTTATATTGATAAGATGATGGATCATTTCAGTATGCAAGACTCTAAGAAGGGATACCCTCCTTTCAGGCATGGAGTCAGTCTCTCCCAGGAGTAGTCTCCTAAGACTCCTCAAGAAGAGGAAGACATGAGAAATATTCCCTATGCCTCAACCGTAGTAAGTCTCATGTATGCGATGCTTTGCACTAGGCCAGACATTTTCTACGCGGTAGGCGTGGTGAGTCATTTCTAATCTAATCCCGGAATCGAGCATTGAAATGTCGTCCAACATATCCTTAAGTATCTTAAGAGAACAAAAAACTACATGCTTGTATATTCAGGTAACGACTTGAATATGACGGGGTATACCGATTCTGGCTTTCAAGCAGACAATAATTCTAAGAGGTCCACTTCAGGATGAGTGTTCATCCTAAACAGTGGAGCGGTTATATGGAGAAGTATCAAAAAATCTTGCAATACTGATTCTACCATGGAGGCTGAATATGTGACAGCTTATGAAGCTGCTAAGAAGACTGTATGGCTTAGAAAGTTCTTGAAGATTCTAGAAGCTGACAATCCCATGACACTTTATTGTGATAATAGTGGGACTGTAACAAACTCGAAGGAATTAAGGAGCCATAAAATATCCAAGCACATAGAGTGTAGGTATCACTTGATTATAGAGATTGTTCAGCGTGGAGATATTGTAGTTACACACATATCGATGGTAAACAACCTGACAGATCTATTCACGAAGACTTTAAGCAGTAAAATCTTTGATGGTAATCTGGAGGGTATGGGGATACGTGATTGTACGCACCTACTTTAGTCCAAGTGGGAGATTGATGAAATTATGTACATAAAGTAGGGTATAATAATTATTTATGAGTATTTAGTTATTTCTCAGACATTTTGTATTATTGAATTTAATGAATGTCTGAAAGTTTTTCTATTAATTAAAGTGTGTTTATAATTTACTTAAATCCTGTAACTATTATCAAAGTAAGAAGAGTAAAGACTGATGGGTCTTCCAGACAAATTCTTCTGAAATAGTTCAGAATGTTATTCGCAGTCTTAGGATCGATTGGGCAATCGAGTTCGATTACGACTGTTAGGTTGAACCAAATGATGTCGGTCATGGGGCATGAGAGTGGAGACTCTAACGGTTGATCTAGACATATTATGGAACATGTTAAATAGACCAGTAACAAATTAATTTAGCGTAAAATCATTTATCTAGCTCTAAATCTAATTGTTACACCTTAAGTGTATTTTTATAATAACATTAATTCTGAAGTGAATACAAAACTTGACCTAATTAGTTACGATCTTTGATACGCTAAATAAGTGAGTCAAATTGTGAGACAATACATCAGCTGTTGGGATTGTGACTCAATTATGTTGGAGTTACGTGATTCACAGATATGAAAATTCGTAGGTGGATTACAATATGCAACAGTATTATCTTATGATTTATTGATGATTGTATGAATAAATTAATCTAGCCAGGTATTCGATGAAATAAATCATTGAATAATGCATAAGAAATTGTACGAGACAATTCACTATTATGTTTTTTTATTCAGTTAATAAAACAGTTAAGGAAATAATAACAAGAGAGGTAAAACGGTAATTTTACATCTCATTCTTGTTATTGATATTCACGAAGGATAATTCGTTAAATATTCTGTGGACCGTGATTAATGTTACAATTTTACAACCAAGTAATTAATGTTCAAATTAATTAATTGGTTATTTTTTAATTTATGGATAATTAGTAAATTAATTAATTAATTAATTAATTGATGGATATCAATTTAATTTATCAATTTGGGTGAATGAATTTAGACACAACATTGATGATTCTAGGGAGATATGCAATTTTTGGCGATAGTAAATAATAAGGGTGAATTTTCAGTAATTTAACATACAAGGATATATGTGTAAATTCTGTAATTATTATATAAATGATGGTAATAGGATTGCATCTCTAACCCTAACACATTGTGTGTTTTGCATAGAGCATAAAAAGTTTCTTCGTCCTCCCTGTTTGTCACCAGAAGAAGTGAAAAAAAAATTGATTTTTCTTCTTTACTTATTTTAAGAGCCCACACTCATATACTTCTGAATACTATGAGTGATTGTTGGTGTAAAGACTGATTCGAGTTTTATGAAGAACGAAAAATATGTGCGACAAATAGAATTCCACCAAATCAGATACAAGAAATGTATAAAATTGTTTCTACATGTTTTGAATACGTTTGACTTTATATGCATAATTGAATATATGATTTTAATCTTTAATATGATTAAATTAGTTGATGTAATTTTTTTTGATATTATACTCACGAACCATTTGTAGTTCAATAATTTTTTTTAATTTTAAAATTTGATCCAACAAAAACATGTTAACAAATTCACGTCATATTTATTGGTTTTGTGTTTTTTTTTGTTTTTACTAAAAATGTAAGTCAAAACCATTGGGTTTGTTGTGATGAAGCTAACAAATTGGAAACAGAAGAGCTATCTTTGCTTATAGGATCATGGAGGAATATCTTTCTTTAATAGGAAAATATGAAATTACATGTATAAACGTCGTAAAATCATAGATATAAAGTCTCATTATAACTATTTAAATTAACTATCAGATTGATTGTGAGCGAATATTGAGATCGAAGTTTTCGAGTTGTTATCAAATAAGCACGTAACCAAGTCCATGTCATAACGAAATTATTTTAAACCCAAAAAAGAAATCAAATATACAAAGACAAAGGTAGATTATCATATTAATATATATATATATATACACACATGAAACATCATCATAATTGACCCTTTTCCGAAATTGATAATCCTAATTAAACCAAATAACTACTTTTTCACTCAATTAAACCCCGTAATCTATAAATTAAAAATATCCCTTTAAAAAACACCCATCAATCCTCAGTGATAAAACATATCTGCAGAAGCCATAACAGGTTGATTTAGATGAAGGATATTCCATGAATTCATGAAGCTGTCATTATCTGTTTGAATATTTCCGCTCTCCAATTCTCCATAATTGCCTGCGTTTAAGAAACTCAGAATTTCATTAAGAGATTGTAGCCTTTGGCTCAGTTCCGCCATTTGAGCTCTCAGAACAGAGTTCTCTGCTTCTAAATTCACAAAGTGCTGATTGGTGATATTCATCCTTGTCAAAATTTGATTCTTCTCGTTCCTCAATTTTTCCAATTGGGTCATCAGATCGTCCAAATATTGCTGTTTTTTCATCCTTGATCTTCTTGCCGATTCACGGTTCGATTCCATTCTTTTCCTCTTTCTTTGATCCATCAGAAGCTGTAATTCCACTTCTGAACCTGAATTCTGTAGCTGAGAAGCACCTGATGAATTCCCACTTGAGGAATCCATAATTTGAAAAAAGAGAGAGAGAAACTGTAAAATTTTAGACTAGACGCAGGACCCAGATGCTAATACAATTTCTGGATTAAATTCAGATAATAATATAATTATATGTTTATATATATATTTTATATTAATAATCTGCAGTGATGTGGGGAAAATTGTTCATGAAAAAACGTAAAACCAGTGGAGGAAAACAACGGAGAAAGATTGAACTAAATGGGTCCTGCGTCTCAGAGAGGAATTTATCATAAACCCAGATCGGAGAATTTCACTAAGAACTGGAGACATTAATTATTTCAAACATTAATAACAAAATTTTCGGCATCAACATTCAGCGGAAGTTAAAAAAAATGAAAGATCTTGGCCCAAAAGCAAGAGGTTTATGATTCTTCTATGTAAACCCAAGAACATGGAGATCAAAACCTTATAAAAGCGAAGTCAAAGTAAAAAGGGAAAAAACAGAGAGAAACAGAGGAGGAGGAGACGAATTAACAGACAGAACCTTAGAACCTAGAGAGAGAAAGGTGAGGAAATGGGAAGCTTAATGAGAAATAATATGGGGGAAGAGAGGGGAGAGAAGAAGGGAATTTGATAGAGTTGCGAATGGGAGATTTATAGAACCATAAAGGAGAAAGAAGAGAGTGAAAGAAAATGAGAAATGAGAAAAAAAATGGTAAATGGAATATAAAACTGAAAAATGGAGGGTGGAGAATAAAAGGTAAACATAGAAAAGAATATTGGAATCTCTTTGGTAAAGGACCCTCAACATGAAAGGTAGTGTTCCTCAATTTCGGACCATAAGGTTTGTTTATTTGTAAGTTTATGTGTTTTAAATCTATGATTTATTAAAAAAAGTATTCTGATATCATTCTAGTTCAATAAAAAAAATCAGTCAATAGTATATTAATAGTCTTTTTATAAATTTGAAGTGATTATGTATAGATAGGAGCTTAATTTATGTTATTGGCCTATTATGAATAAAATAGGAGAATTTGAATCCAAACTCGAAGTCTTTTTTATGTGGGGTGGATACGAAAATGCCATTGAGCACCAGAAGTGAGCTATCAAGAACCGCGTGGAGATAGACAAGTCCGAACCTAAAACTGTACAACCAATCCTTGATGTGCTCGTGATGGTGCAAGACTCGAGCTGGGCGGTACTACTCACGTGAAAATGATCTATATCTTATTAATTAAAATCATCTCCTAATTTTACCGGTTTAAGGATTACCTTGCAAAATCCAGCAAAAACCGAGTAGTACTTTCTTAACAATTATTTTAGTAATGTTAGAGCTCTGACTTGGGAGAGCACAAATGTCCTTGTCTGGATGAGTTCCTACATAGATGAACAAACAAAGAACTCATAGGCAAGTAGCACCACGAGGGTGAATCCTTGTCAAATAGTTTGTACCAAAAACTTTAACAATGCAGAGGCATGCAATCTGTCTTTCACGTAGGGATCCTCTCAGCCTTAAACGTGCACAACACAGACAAAGAAACTCTAAGGTGAAGAGAACATGGGGTGATTTTCTCGTCAAAATATCTTCGATGCCTAAGTTAGTATCCTAGAAAAATTTTACCAGAGTTTTTTAGGAGAGAATTACTTAACTTATACCGTTTATAGAAGGAGGATTTATACCTGAAGCCTTGGAGGAGGATGCGTGTCGAATAAGCTTCAAGTGAGGTGATGCTCTTTCCTTGACATGACGAGTTATGGGCGACATTCAATGCATTTGTCCCCCTGAGCTGACGTAAATGAGAGTGCATTAAATGTTGATTTTCCTTTAATCACGCTGGACGTTGTGGATGTGATCGTTTGGTGGATGACTCGACGCTTCATCATGTAGACTGAAGTCGATCGGCGCCCGCCGCATGGGAGAAAATGCCATGTGGAATGCTACTTCCAGTGAATAATAATGATACCCAACGTAGGGCTAGCTAACACCCTGCGCCAGATCCTCTTCTCGAGACTTTTTAGCTTACGCTGGTCGGTGTCGCTCGAGCTCCTTGGAGACTGACTTGGTCAGGTCAGTTTCCCTCTCTTTTAGGAGTTTAATTCTTTAATTCTTTTTCCTAGAGTAGAGTAGAGAACTCTGTTGTGGCCTGCTGCCACATGGTGCCGCGTCATTGATAGTCTGAAAATACCCATAACATAGTCTAAATGCTTAAGTTAGTGTCTTGCAGAGAATTGGATTGAGCTAGATTAGAGGTGTGTTGACTCAGTTCGGCTGGTTACTAAGGGTGTGTAATGGTTGTGAAGTGTAGTATTTTATAGGAGAAATTAATGGGTGAATTGGCAAAGATCTTGATGTGCCAAATTTTAAATAATATTAAGTGTTATATGATGAGTGGGTGGCGGACAAATGGTGATCAGTGACAAGTACTTCCCAGATCCACTCTCAATCAGTCACGTGTAAACTCATATGTCAGTGTATTGGTGATTAATGATTAGTAGATAGCTCTGACCTAGAGAGATGTCTAACTGATCACACTATGAAGAGTTGATCTAGATGTTCTCATGACTAGCTTTGGGATGCCATGCTCCAATGGAGTTGAGCTTGGTTAGTTATGTTTAATACGAGCTCCACATATACGTAACACACCTCTGAGAACCTCAGAAAGTATCTACTCATAACAAGTTATTTTAAAGATCTTAACCATTCAAAAAAATGTCCTAAAAAAGTATCCATTCTTATAGTATCTTTTTCATATGGGAATTTAAAACCTATCAACATATAAAATAACATCTCATGCTTAAATTCACTTAAACTCCCTCAACTTTCAATCTAAATCAAATACACCCTTTAACTTTAAATTTTTTCCAGAAGGCCTTAAACTTTTACCATCAATAAAAATACACCCATCCGGCCATCCCTTTATTTTCCATTTATTCCCGTTAAAATTGTCATATACAGTAAATATTGGGTGTTTTTTATTTTATAAAAAAGTTATTGGCAAGTAAGTGAAACTAACACAAAAAAAACATGTAGACATATCCATCAGCTTTTAAAAAATAATCACTTATATTCATTTACTTGATTAGTGTGGAAGACCATTTAAAAAAACAGTGATAGAAATTCTGAGTCCTTTGCTGTAAGAATCAAAAGCAATGAAAAAAGCAAAAAGAAAATTTACAGGTTACATGTGAATAAATATGATTCACACGTTTGATCTAGTATATTCAATCAGATTTGAATAAATAAAAAATAAAAAATAAATATTTTATTATAAAAATAATTGAGTCAGATATAATTTGTTCACATCTAATTTAATTTCGATCTCTATAATTAAACAACGACAGAGCGTCCGTCTCAGAATAAATAGAAGTAAACTTGTGGATTTGGGGGAAAAAGCTAAGATATTATGGTCCTTGAAAGCAAAGGAGAGGGGTCCAAAATCCAAAATGATCTTATTGCACATATTAACATATATTATGCTTTTTATGTAGATGGAATAGCTAACTTTTTTTAAAACTTTATTAGTCTTACTTTCTTCACCTGCAATATTGGAAAGTGTGAAGGGGGTGAATACACAGCTCCTTGCACCTCACTATACTAAAGTGAAATTAAAAGTGAGTGTTTTTAAATAAAAAAAGACCTAAAAAGATGTCAATTTTAAATTTGGGAAATTGGGAAAGATAGCCATAGGAAAATTAGTTTGAAACAATGGACACAATTTTCAAGATTGGAGTTTTAATATAATTTCGACATTTTAATGCTACTTAAATTACTTTTAGAGTATTCAAATATTTAAAACTAATTTCTTTAACACCCTATGCTTGGGTAATTTTACACGTGTCTATGATGTAATTTTCTATATGATGGAATCATTCGGTTTGATTTTTAGTTAAAAATTAAACTGAACATTACACGCCCCGTAACATACATAGCTACAATTGTAATATTTACTTTAGTCTTTAATTATATTTATTCGGAACATTTAAATATTGTCAAAAGCGTTATTTAAAATGTACAATGATAGTTTTAAGAGTGCAACATAGAGGGATAACATTATTTTTTGACAATTGAATTAGATCTAAGTTTCAAATTTTAAAGTAAGACTAAATTTTCAAACCACGTTTTAATAAATGCACCATCACTTACAATTCGCACACTAATATATGTGTTACTATTAATGTTCATACAATGTTCTATATTTCACGCCATTAATTATAGCAAGATTACTAAAATGTTGTCTTTACCATTTAAAGTTCGCATTCGTTCGGCCATATCTGACCCTTTAGCCTCCTATAGAAACCCTACAGGTCATTCTCTAGCCTAATTTTTATATTAATATATATTAGAAAAGTAGAATTTGAGTTGATTAAGGAAACTTAATGAGCTCTCTATGTTTTGTGTTTGTTGATTAATGGTAATTTAATGATACACTGCGCTTCAGAATCGGTTTTTCTACTCTCCAGCAGCATATTAAAAGTATTTAATAATGTTGATACCAGGCATTTGTGGGATTATGTCAGTAAAATCTGGAATTAATTTTTTAAAAATAAAAATTGTTTATATCTCTCTATAATGTTAATATGACGTGAGACTAATTTTTTGATTAGTTTCAAAATAAAATGACTAAACTATTTGAAATTTTTATATAATTAATCTCATATTCCCACGTCACGGTAACGTACAAATTACTAGCCATTAGATTAGCCAAGTAATTATCTAGCTAGCTAGAATTGAAGGAGGCAAACAGAAAAAATTTAAAAAATTATGCATAGTAGAAAGTACTGTATTTAAATACATTATGAAGTCATAATTATTTATACTCACAAGGTTTTAGGTACAAGTTTCATATCGGGATCGATTTTTATTCGTTGAATATGATGTGATATTTTTGCATCTGAACCGTTCATTTAAAAATTAACAATCTAGATTTGATCAGATTAAAATATAAATAAAAAAATTATCATATATAATAAAAAATTATTACATATAATTTGAATCGCATATATCTGAATACATGTCTCGCGCCTACTGAAAATTCACTTCTTATTAAAGTTTCATGATGGATTTGATGTCATTCCATAAGTTTCGGGGCTAATTCATCCAATCTCTTCAATCAATGTCTGGTTCTGTGTTAAGTTTTGCAAGTTTTTGCTACTTTTTCTTTTCCAATTTATCATGAAATGACTCATTATGTCTTCTTTATGAAAAATTAATTATGCAATAAACACGACCGTGAAAAAAGAAAAGAATAAATAAAAACTATGCAGTAAACACAGATGATTGAAAACCAATTGCTGTGAATTTCTTTAGGAAAAATACAATATCATATCCGATTGAGGGCAATATGCATAATTGTTCACGCCATGAAACTTTAAAACAGTTGAAACAATGAGACAATAGAAACAAAAATCAGAATATAATTTATTGTACCAAAAGAATATACCGTTAGTTTAAAAATTGTATATATACCACCCTTAAAGTTATTTTTTTTTAATGTTTTGGATCATCAGAAATAAAATTTCATTATGCCTAGTTGTGCTATCAGCGCAACTCTATTACACTTCAGCGCAATTCTGCAAGGGGGTCATCATGGGAGATATTTGTCTTTTGACCACACATATGTGCAGTTCTCGAACCTTGTATTTACTAGATTGACAGCCCCAATCATTCTTTTTCAAAAGCTTTATATATTGGAAGATTAATATACGGTCTCAACTCAAGAGCGGGACGAACAAAATGTTGGGGTTTGTATGATTTATGAGGTAATTACAATATTGGCTTTACTAAATTAGGAAACATATGTACATCACTTGCTCATGCTATAGCTCACAGATATATTTTTCGTCTAGCTAGCTAGCACGACAAGGAAAGCATATAAACTGAATGCCCTGGCCCAATGAAGAGTGCAGCATTATAACCAAACATTTTTGGTACACCCATGTGAAAAATAAGTGCATGGAAAAAGCAAGAGCCAATATATATAATAACTATATCACAATAGTACACAAAACTTTAATGACTTTACATGGTCCTTATTGCTTTCAATTTACCAATCCTCTGAAAAGCTAACATGGGGTTCACATCCATCCATGCATGGCGGAATAATTAGAACAAACGGTTGGTTTTAAAAAGTCACTATCAAGTCCATATATATTATATATGAAGGCTAAGATATCAGTCTCTGGTTTATTTTTCTCTCTTTTTAAGGTGATATGCTTCTATGCTTAAAACTTGCCTTCAGAACGAAGGCAATATGACCTTGAAATTTTAGCTAAAGCAGCACTTCAATATCTAAGGATGAGATTTCACTTTGAGACTTCCTTTTCACAATACGAAAAACACTATTTGAACATGCATGATCATGACGCAGTTGAAAAATTATTAATTAAAGGTAGCGATGAAACTGTCCTGACAAAATATTTGTGTTTTCCAAAGATCAAATTTATTGAGATTTTCCTATTAGATGGGTCATTTTGGGGTAAACAATCATTCATGATGAATAAAAATGACGGATTAGATGGTGGACATTGTAGCGATAATGAGTTTTACTACTTTTAAAACTTAGGCCATTTACCTAATTAAAGTCCTAAAATGGATTGCTCTCGTATTTATCCAATGATTTATGAGATGCAAATTATGAAAATGGTATTAACATATGGTAATGCTACGGGATGCTCAATACAACTATGATATAACAATACACTAGATCAGATCATTCAAACACATCTCATAATTTAGATTTATTTTTGTCATTTCATATTCATTATTCATATCTTAAGTGAGATCACATACACTAACAACGCATAACAGCGCTGACACTGTGATACGATAAACAAATATATATATATATATATATATATATATTGTTGTATCGGGTTTTAAAATTTAAGAAAAAATCAATGAAACATTAACGGTTCATGGGCGAAAAGTAAAAAAAAAATCACATCAACCATCATATTAAATATTAAATTCATACTTATCATTATGCATATTTAGTTAAATATATTCAATAGAGGTAGAAATAATTTATACGTTATATTGTATCAGAGAATTTCTTATTTAGTAGAATCCTATTGATTGTTTTTATGTTCTTCGTAGAACTTGAATCAGCCTTCACACCAATAACCACTTGTAGGATTCAGAAGTATATCTCAATCGGATGTTGATCAGGAATTGAGTATGTGGTCTCAAAACAACTGAAGAATAAAAATAAGATTTTTCTTTCTCCTATGTGTATTTTAGCGCCAACTAGGGGGAGGGAGAGAAACTGTGTTTTCTCTGCCATGTGTAATCACACATTGTGTTAGGGTTAGAGATCTAACCATATTGACATCTCTTATATAATAATTATAGAATTTACACATATACCCTTATATGTTAAATTACTAAAAATCCACCCATAATATTTGCTAATGCTGAAAATTACATATCTCTCTAGAGTTAATGTTGTGTCCAAATTCCTCAATCCAAATTGATAAATTAAATTATTCTCCATCAATTAATTAATTAATGTCTTTTATTTACTAATTATCTAATAATTAGAAAATAATCAATTAATTTATTTGAACATTAATTACTTGTTCTTCACTAATTAAATGACGACACCCATCACATATGGGTTCGGGAAATATATCTTGGTCCAAAATACATTTTTGGTCCAACTGGTGTTGTTTTTCATTATTGTCCTTGTGAGCTACCCCTGAGACCGAATTGACATACATGAATAAATGTATAGGATTTAAAAACTCGGTGAATTTAACTCCATAAATTCTCGATCTATTTAAACTTGACATCGTACGACTTCATTATAGGTCTGATACCGAATCAACCCTCGATTCATGCGGGCTACATTTTCTATTGGTGTAAATAAACTCTTTTAATTCACGCTCCACAAAATATTTTAATATATTAACCTTCATGAATATCAGTAACAAGAGCAGAATGTAAAATTATCGTTCTACCCCTCTAGTTATTATTTTCTTAACTTCTTTATTGACTGTGAATAAGAAAGGCATAACAATGAATTATCTCGTACAGTTCATCATGTCTTATTTAATGATCATTTCATCGAATACTTGGTCAAGTTAATTTATTCACACACTCATCAATAAAGTATACGATGATATTATTGCATTTGCAATCTTGTCATGAATTTTCATATATGTGAATCACGCAACTCCAACATATTTGAATCATGATCCCAATAGCTGAGGTATTATCCGGCAATTCAAACTCACTCATTTGACATATTTAAGATTCTAACTAACTAATTCAAGTTTTTTATTCACCTCAGGATTAATATAATTATGAAAATATCCTTATAGGTGTAACAATTAGATTTATAGTTAGATAAATGGATTTGCTTTAAATTAGTTGGTTATCGGTCTATTCAACATATTCCATAACATGTCTAAGTCAACTGTTAGAGTCTCCACTCTCATGTCCCAAGACCAGCACTTTTTGGTTCAACCTAACAGTCTTAATCAGGCTCGATTGCCCAATCGATCCTATGACTGCGAATAACATTCTAAACTATTTTAAAAGAATTTGTCTGGAAAACTCTCATGTCTTTACTCTTCTTACATTGATAATAGTTCCATGACTTGAGTAAATTATAAACACACTTTAATTAATAGAAAAAGTTTTCATTCATTTATTAAATTCAGTAATATAAAATGTCAGAGAAATAACGAAATAATCATAAATAGTTGCCACATCCTACTTTATGCATATAATTTCAACATATATATAGGTCGATGCTAATGCAGCGCGCAACAGCACATTTTAGTACATGTTTGGATGGCGTTGTCTTGTAAAAGCGTTGCAAATAAATATCAATAAATTAATCACATCTACGATAACAACAAAATTAAGAAAAATATACATAACACTTTGAAAGTTTTGTTCTTTAAAAATAAATGGCGGGAATCAAGCGAGGTATTTGCTTTGCATGCATAGCGGATGAACACAGAAGAAGAGAGAATCATATTCTAAAATATTGCAAGGTATAATCAACTTATCATATATATATATATAGTGTGATGAGATTCTATTTCTACACAAAAGAACAAAATCTGAACAATATCTCAACTGAGAGTTTCAACTTTCAAGTGCAACACAAAAAGGTGGATAAAGATACGTATATTACCAATACGGCATTACCCCCTTCAGAACATGCTGCAGGATTTCAAATCAATCAAAGCAAAAGCTTCATCACGTACATAAAGTAGTCCAAAGTTAGCTTAACTCTTTAACTCAAATCGTTTGTAGATTTGGGCATTTCGATCTCTGTAGGAAAATCCCATAGACATAAAAAGAGAGAGAAATTAAACTGACAAAAGGATTTACTATTTGCTTTCGTAACTTTAAGACTCTGAATTACAAATCCATAGCTTCCTTTTTCATGCTATGCACAAGAAGCTTCTCTTATCATATCATATACATCATTGTAATATTAAATGAAATGTCAATCTTATAATTAAGCCCACCTTACATATAAATGGCTTAACATGCCCTTATATTTTTTCTTTTATTCAAATTTCATACATAAAAGTAATTACATCATAATTTTATTGCATTATTATTTGAGAAATACTATTTATAGATTCCATTAGCTTTTTATAATTACCAAGTATATGTAATGACATTGTTTTTGTTAATATATATATATATATATATATATTCAAGCAAGAAATACAATTATACAATAGGCATGTAGCTCAAATATACAAAATTCAAAGTAAAATGGAGAGGTTATATATAAGGAACCTACACGAAGAGATAGTATCAGACAATCATCAACTTATTTTAAAGTTAAGATTAACAATTAATCTTTAAAGTTTTTTCGTGTGACCAACCATTCTGACTATAAAGAGAACAAAAATACCACTCTCTCAATGAATCCTTAAAATATTTGTTATTATGATTCAACCCAAATAAAATTATAAAAAATGTAAATTTTATTTGATCTAAGCCCCTTACATCAGCCACGCATTAAGCTGGCTCCATGTACTAAAGGAGTAGGAGCCGTCAAAGAAAACAACTAACCTCAGCGCCATATGGATTTGACATGATTGTAGCAGCATAAGAGCCTATTAAGAGGTGGTCTACAGATTTTGCAACATGAGCACTGAAAAAACAAAAAAATTATCAGTATTTATCATATTCCTTGACAGTAGCGTTTCATTTTCTAACATTATCCAAGGTAGCTAGTTTGTTCATTAGGAGTGTTCAAAATCAAACTTGAATTAGCAGAATTGAACCGAAAATGGTTGCTTCAATCGGTTCTTTATGTATGTTCGGTTTGGTTTGAAAAAATTACCGAACCGACATTTAGGTTCGGTTCAGATTTTTAATGGTTTTCGAGAAGAACCGAAACTTTAAATGTATATATTTTTTTTATTTTTTATATATAATTTCTTATAAAACCCAATAGAACCAAACCGAGGTAAAACTTTAATTTTATATTTATTTTTTCAATAATATCATTTCAAAATTATTTAAAAAATTAATAATATAGAACCGAAGAACCGAACCGAATTGAAACTTACGGTTCGGCTCTGTTATTTTAGTATTCACGGTTCGGCTCAGTTCGGTTTTATCGCCGAATCGAAATTTTCGGTTCGATTCGGTTTTTCACCAAAAAATCGGACGAACCGAACCGTGAACACTCCTATTGTCCGTCATTGCTATAGAAAGAGGATTATGGAAAAGAACGGACATTGTTAAAGATGTACACCTAATTTAATTAGTATTTCTTATATATTAAATATATTAGATTTACATATTCTTATGAAATGTTATTTTTCATTTTTCATTTTAATTGCGTAAAACTTGAATAATATAACAGATAAGCATATTGAACAAATTAACAAATGTATGAAATAAACTAAACAGGTCATCACGATGCGTGATGGGTGACCTAATTATGAAAAATGGCCCTCCTTAAATACCAATATTATGCATCCGACCTCCTTGTGTTCCTTTAGCCACTGTTCTTTGTTTTAATTTTCTATTATGTATTATTCATCAATTAATGATCTGATAATCTTATTTGGTCTATGATTTTTGTAATGAAACTCTAGCTCAATTGAAGTAGATGAATATAATTAGTAATCAAACTTTGCGGTTCACCTACTTAAATGATTTATCCTCATTAAAATGATTAGCTCAATCAACCGTTAAAATGATTAGCTCAATCAACCTATGTGTTGACGACTAAAACCTCAGGGGTGAGATCACGTCAACAATGTCTCTTTCCACCTCTCACTCTTCACACCTGCAATGGAAGAAGGTAAAGTAAGAGACCAAGGTTGAAGGGGGTGGTCTCCTTCTTACCCCTTCGAAACTTAAGTCAGTAAGTGATGAAAGATAGGGAAGTAGAGAAATAGTTAGAAGTTATTGGGTACCTGTTGAAATACATTTACTAAGGTATTTATAGTGGAGGGATTGGTCTGAGCCTGGGTTGGTATCCGTACTGTGGCAGATTTTCCCTCCAATAAGTGCCTCCTCGGACCAAACCCCACCTTTCAGCTTCTCTTATTGGCTTGATGAGGTACGAGGTAAGAGGTGATGACCTCGGGTGGTGTCAGAACAACGTCTCCTCGTACCACTCTATGCACTTCCTCGGCTTCCATTGGAACGACTATATTAAATACTTATGATGACACTATACTGGGCACAGGTTGACTGACTCCTTGGAAGTTGGGCTTCATACCTTTTATCGTTCTATGCCCTTTGATTGGTCTAGGTGTATTAAATATATTCGATGACACTTGCATACTTCTACCTCGGCCCAGGTGCCGAATTTAAACTGAGGCATGATGTTCCCCTCCCTCATGTCCTCCTTTCTCTGTGCAGAGTCCTTAGATGTTTTATCTGAAAGGTACTTGGGCTTAGGTACACCCCTTGATTTCGAGTGTGTAGTACTCCATGGACTTGGACGGGGGGATGAACTGGCTTCCCTAAGGCCCCAGACCTTGGGTGTCTCTCTTATCGTCCTTAAAGGTCTTTCTACATAGCTGATAAACGAGTATAACACTATGAATGAATGACATTACTTAAAATCTAGTTCATAAACTTGGTCGATCTATAAAATTACTCAGAAAATACTTTCTTTTTTAAAAGAACAAGAAAATAATCTTGTACTCGGAAAGTCTTGAGAAATTTGTATTTTAAAGTGTTTTTGTAGAAATTTGTTTCTCTAAAAACAAAATCTAACACCACTTGTGCAATCAGAAAGAGCAACGAGGTGGTCCAACTACAATTGTGTTCTTGTAGTTTCTTTTACAAGAAACATACTTTATTAAACAAATTGAACGTTACAAAATACAAAAATCTAAGATAAAAAAGGAACCACATGAGCTGTTATAGGTATGACACCCATATTAATACAGATATAAACTAGAAAAGCAGTAAATTCTACACAACAAAAACACAAACTCTACGTTACTAAGAAGATCTGTGTCTCACAGTGGACATACTTCAGGGAGCTGTCAATAACCTTCTTTAAGTATATTGGCTTTAGCTGCCAGAAATGTTACTATATTAGCTTTCCATAAACGAATAGCTACAAGAGGATCATAACAGACTTCCTTAAAGATGAAACCATTCCAAGTCAGTCAAATTCTCCATGAACCATATGCCAGCGCGTAAATAATATCAATGAAATGAGGATGACTCGCAAGCCTCCCGATCAAGTTCCTCTCAAATAGATTCGCATGATAGACCTCGAAAACTCTCTGAATCTAGCTGAAAATCACACGCAAACCAAAAATCTTTCACAAAAGAATAACGAAACAAGAGGTGAGAGGAGGTTTCTTCAGCCTTCGCACAAATAAGGCAGGAGGATCCCCAACATTAACTCTACGTCTAAGGAGTGCTTGCTCTAGTGGGCAAAGACTCATTCAGGATCCTCTACAAAAAGAACTTAATTTTTGGAGTAACATCCATTCTCTCCAAATGCCCTGCCAAATCCTAGAACCAGAAGAGGAATAATTGGTGGCGGAAGAACTTGATGTTCGTTCCTTCTTTCAACCAAAGAGCAATCTTGTAGTTGTTCATGTCCGAAATGGGCAGTCAAACTACACTAATACGACATATAGTTCTTAACGGGCTCCTCAAAGCCCAATGATCCTACATAGAATCTGCAGATCATGAACTGACGGTGTTAACTGCTAGAAGAAAACATAAAGGCCCGGTGGTTCCTGGTTACCGGTAAGCCATGTTTCCAAGACTCACGTGATCTCCTCGTGATATTCACAGATACGTGGCACGAAATCAGAAATAGGGTGTCTACCGTCCCACACCGAGTGCGTAAGCCGGTCGACCTTGTTGAAACGTAGCACTCGACGGGGTAGTAGTCGAAGCCAAAGTCTAATTTGCAGAGAGTCTCTTCCACCAGCACCAGGGAGAAGCTCTTGACCCTGACCATGATTTCTCAGTTCTTCGTTCTTTCTCAGAGAGGCGACAACATCGTCTTCCGTGATTGTAAGTTTCCTTTAGATCTAGAAATTACTTTCTTTCTACACCTATCAAACATAACCTCGTTTTTTTCCCATATCCATTCCTGTCTGACTTAATATCATTATCATTTTCGATCTTGTGAACTTATTTGAGTAATCATCCTTTTATCGAATAAAATTTAACGATTAAGGCATTGATACAGCTTGATTGCTATTTCTGATTGAGCTTGTGAGTAAACGTAATAGGAAGTAAAGATAGGAACATTTTGTTGTGATCATGCAGATCGTGGTGATGTGCAAAAGGGAAGCGCTGAGATCTTTTTCCGGAAAGTGAAATTTTGGAAGGAGGATGGAGAAGGAGACGCACCACCTATATTTGTAGGTATTTTACAATTTCATTTTTTCCCGTGTAGTTTAGGAGCATTGTGCATGTATATTCATGCCTTCTTTAGTTCTAAGGCAAATGCTGCAACTTCTTAATGTTGCTTCTTGTCGTTGTTCGTAGAATTTGGATGGTGTGAACTACTTCCATGTGAAGGTTGCTGGATTGTTATTCGTTGCCACTACAAGGGTTAATTTGTCTCCTTCTCTTATTCTCGAACTTCTTCAAAGAGTTGCGCGTGTCATCAAGGATTACCTTGGGGTTCTAAATGAGGACTCGTTGCGGAAAAATTTTGTTCTTGTGTATGAATTGCTGGATGAAGTTATTGTAAGCAAGCTTTGATTTCTTTTCTTGTTTTTAAGATTGCTTGCATCTGGCTTTACAATTCTCTATTTGCACCAGGATTTTGGCTACGTACAAACAACATCAACTGAGGTTTTGAAGTCATATGTTTTCAACGAGCCAATTATGGTTGATGCTGCACGTTTGGCTCCCCTTGGTCCTGCTTCCATTTTTGTGGTATTATGGCGCAATACTTATCTATTTCTTTGTTTTGTCTGTTAGTATATGTCTTTATGAGCTTTGTTGAATTATCATGGCTGCAGCAAGGGACCAAAAGGATGCCAGGTACAGCTGTTACAAAATCTGTTATAGCAAACGAGCCTGGGGGTAGAAAGAGGGAGGAAATTTTTGTGGACATAATTGAGAAGATCAGTGTTACATTCAGCTCAAGTGTGAGTATTTGGTGATCTTTTGCGTGGCATGACACCTTATTAAGTGGACAGTGTGTTCTTATCTCTATGAAGTTTCTAATAGGATACATTTGCTTAATGGTGGTAAAACAGGGTTACATACTTACTTCTGAGATTGATGGAACCATTCAAATGAAAAGCTACCTTACAGGCAATCCAGAAATTCGACTTGCACTAAATGAGGACCTGAGCATTGGAAGAGGGGGAAGATCAGTCTACGGTATTGCTCTAACGTCAGGAACACCTGTTATGATGTTCTTTTATTCTTGTTTCTTAGTCTGGTCTTACACTAGATGCAACTCACACGACATATATTGGAATCTCAGTAAATTTTGAGGTTCAGCCCCATTTGTTATTATAGCAATTTATTGTACTTTAAAATTAAATAATTATACCTCCTATTTTTATTTAATGCCCGATACTAAAGGAGTAATGAATTTCGACGAGCAAATGATTCTAGACTTCAACTAATCATAGTTCATCTGTAGTTTACTTGGGGAAGAGGTTTGAAATTTGGAAATACATATCTACAATCAAGGTCCTTGTGGAAGTTAGCTTCTAGTCAACTTATGTATGTCATTACATTCTATAACCTGTTGTAAACTCTAATATTTTAAATTTTAAGGTCTTGGTGTAGTATGCGAGATGTGGTTTTGACCAGGATTTTCTTCTTTTCACTTAGCATTTCAATTTTTTTTGGACCTACCAATTCTCTCTCCATGCCTTACTTTGGTATTATTCTGACAGATTATAGTAGTTCAACTGGATCAGGGGCCGTTATTCTCGATGATTGTAATTTCCACGAGTCTGTGCATCTTGATAATTTCGATATCGACAGAACTCTGACCTTGGTTAGTGTAAACTATATATCTTTATAAAATAGAATGTTGACTTTAGTTGCTTTCCCTTTAATGTTGAGGTTTAATTTATACACAATCTCATAGGTACCCTCAGATGGTGAATTTCCTGTCATGAATTACCGAATGACTCAGGAATTCAAGCCTCCATTTCGCATTAATGCTCTAATTGAAGAAGCTGGATCCCTTAAGGTGAAAACCACCTCCCTTTTATTTGTATAAATTTGGGCTTTATTTAAACCTTCTGAAAAAATTTCTCTTTTAGGCTGAAGTAATTATTAAAGTGCGTGCTGAATTTCCTTCTAGCATTACAGCAAATACAATTCTGGTGCAGATGCCCTTGCCAACCTTCACGACAAGGTATATGTTTTAAGGTGTTCCATTTAACAAAAAGGCTGGGACTTTTTTCTCACTACTTGGGATGGAGTTAAATTGGCTCGGTTTTTTCTCTAAATCTATTCATAAATAACGTTCTCTGAATTTCCTTTATTTTCCTTTGGTTAAGGGATGATTTATCTGTGAGTTCCCTTCGTAGATCTTTGATCTTGGTGTTTTCCCATCAGAATTTTAATCTGATAGTGAAAAGCTTGTACAAGTGTCCTACACATACAAGAGATTATATATATCTAATTTGATAGAGATGAAGTGATTTATGTACATTTGGTTTTAAGTTGACAGCAAAAGACTATCATGTATTGCTTGCTACTTAGGTTTCATGCTGAAAGCGTTTTAATTTCAGGGTTTGTCTTCAAGGCAACCAGAGAAGATTGTGTTATATAATGGCCAATGCTCTCTTCTTTCATTTTGTAGTGGAAACTTTTTGAATTTTGGTTAAATTTGATAGAACTTGAGAGTTTTGTCATGCATATAACTTGAAGAAGGTTGAGGGGAAATGCTACTCTCGTGAAGGTGCCTATTTGATAGGGGATTCTTTGGCCGGAACCAAAGAAATGGACCATTTTGTTTAATATGCTTTTAATTTTTATCCATATTGCTGACTGTTATATGTTTTAAATCTGTGTTACTAAATCGTGCGTTGACATAAAATTTCAGAGTCAGTTTTGAGTTGGAACCTGGAACAGTTGGAAGCACAACTGATTTTAAAGAAGCAAATAAGAGACTTGAATGGGGTTTAAAGAAGGCAAGAAGTTTTCTTCATTTTCTAATTTTTATTTTTAGTATCGCTGCTTGATGCTATTGATCTTGATTTTGGCAATATTTCTCATCGTCTCTGTTTTCAAATATGACTCCCTAAGATAATTAAATTGGTAACGGGTGCATTATTTGTAGATTGTTGGTGGATCTGAACATACTCTTCGTGCAAAGCTAACTTTTTCTCAGGAGTCGCATGGTAAGGATGCGGTTAATTTGAGAAGTTCCCAAAAAAGATATGTTGTTACTAACTTCTTTGTAATGCAGGTAACATTGTGAAAGAAGCTGGACCTGTTAGTATGACCTTCACAATACCAATGTACAATGCTTCGAGGCTTCAGGTAGGATGAATTTAACATGCAAGATCTTGAGTGAATCATCATTCTGTTACCTGACAGATCCTGATCGATTAAGAAAAATGATGAACAAAACCGAGTTTTTAAATTTTGTTCATTGGGTCGCTAAACATTTTATCTAGGTGAAATCTATGCTAAATTAGAAGCTTGATTAAAATCATGTGTTATAGTTTAGTATCATTATTGCTCTGATGATCAAATGTGAATGTCAGTGTCCACTGATCCATTAATTGTTCTCTAATTTCTCTGCTTTTAGTTTCCTTACCTGTTTGGCAGTGATGCCTGCGGTCTTTTGGGTTTATTTGACAAATAAGCCGGGTCATTGTGAACTAGAACCATTTTTATTTCTCATCTCTTAATCAAGTAGACCACCTCCCTGTGTAAAGGCCGCCAGCATTTTTAATTTTTTTTTTTATCGGTAGGCCGCTGGCATTATGGCACGCAAAAACAATCTTATATCTATAAAATCATTTTTCGCCTCTTAATGCCTTTTTTCTTGGTGCAGGTTAAGTACTTGCAGATAGCGAAGAAGTCGAGTTCCTACAATCCATATAGATGGGTTAGGTATGTAACACAAGCGAGCTCCTATGTCGCCCGGTTATAATACGTGTTTTGTTCCTCGTTTTCCCCTGTTTCTTCTTGCTTCTGCTGTGGTTCTACACAATCACAGATTCAGCTTGACAAAATTATTTGTATTCTCTCAGTTTATTAATTCATCTTGTATTGTGGATAATGTCTGTGAATGAGTGAATTTTTGGAGTGAATGTTGTTTCTCTTTTCTGTGATTATAATAAAGTTTCAATGACGTATAATAGTCGGACAAATGGCTGGATATTTGCATGATAAGCTAATTTCTCGACCTTTAATGGCGATGTCGACCACTGCTCTTGATGGAAGCAGTATATATTGTCATGAATATTTTTAAAATATTAGGCATGTGATGACATGTGATATAATAGTTTAATATTTATGATATTCTTGTGTAATGGTTTTATACTATTTATGGTAGATGAAAGTATTAAATTATTGATTAAGCTATCAAAATATGATTGACTGATTTTTTAGTGTTAAAATACTTGCACCTGAGAGAATAAAATATTTTGTTTTGCAAAAAGTATGAAAAGACATAAAAAAATAAAGTTAATAAATTAATTATAATTATAGTATTTGAATTAAATTAATTAATAGATTATGTCTCACGTATATACTTTTAAAAATTTATAAATATTTAATAAAATAAAAATTTATAAATATTTAATAAAAATGAGCATGTTGATTCTATCAAAATTTGAATGAAACATTAATTTATCATGGGTAAGGATACTATTGCTAACATAATAACCGTCCACTACTTATCTCCAACTTGTGAACTTAGCCAATATAAAGTTATATGATAGCGCTCCATTTTTCCGATTCGGTAGTTCGATCTATGATTTATCATTCATGGACGTGTTACATTCCCATTTATTCTGGTGTGGATGGCAGGTATGTCTATATTTCTTGGTTTCAATAGGATTCTTTACGAGTGTTGTTTCTATCTACTATTATCTAAAAGTAATCAACTTATTAATGACTGGACGAAACCAAGAAATAACCCTTCACGTGTGAAATTATGGAAGATCCCTTTAAGATCAAACGATTTCATCGAATTAAATATGCTTGTATGTGTTATAGCATCCACTATATCAGGAATATCAATGAACCCGATTATTGAAATTGCTCAAGATACCCTTTTTTAGTTTAGCTTTTTGAATCTATTTCTTAGTTCAAGATCCCTCTTATTAATTGGAATCAAAGACTTAGTAGACCTGTTCCGCCCAAAATGGGAATGGGCTAGGGTTATGAACTTATAATCTATAATCTAATGATCGAGTCTATTCCATGATTATAAGTTCATTCCATTTTATTCTATTTATTCCAACACAAGGGTTCATCAATCCCTTAGTCAAAATCAAGGAACAATTCGTACATTGTTGAATAGGAATAAAGAACGCCAATCTTTGATAGTTTTGTCGGCATCTAATTGTTTCAAATGGATCCATTCAACGATGTAAAATATTCTAATGTGATAAAAGAATCAATTAAAAAGATCCTTTAATTCCAATTAGGAATTCGTTAGGACCTTTAGGGGCAGTCCCTCAAATTGTGAATTTTTATTCATTTTCTTAGTTAATAATTACTCATAATCAGATCTCGATAACTAAATATTTGCAACTTGACAATTTAAAACAGACTTTTCAAGTACTTAAATATTATCGGATGGAAATGAGGGAATTTATAATTCCGATCCATGCAGTAACATCGTTTTGAATACATTCAATTTGAATTGGCATTTTCTCCATCATAATTATCATCATAGTTATGGTGATGAAACACCCATAAGAATTAGCCTTGGACAGTTTATTTGTGAAAATGTATGTATAGTAAAAAACAGACCACACCTCAGGTCAAATTATAATTGTTCAAGTTGATTCTGTAGTAATAAGATCAGCTAAGCCTTATTTGGCAACTTCAGGAGCAACTGTTCATCGCCATTATGGAGAAATCCTTTATGAAGGAGATACGTTAGTTACATTTATATATGAAAAATCACGATCTGGTGATATAACGCAAGGTCTTCCAAAAGTGGAACAAGTGTTAGAAGTGCGTTCGNTACAAGTATTAGTAGAATAGCAAAAATGTGTTCCTCGTCATTAATATGTTTGCTCGCGGTAATTGTGACCTATTGGGAGAATCGATGACTGCATCTTTGATGCACTTGCTAGTATTAGTACATCTGAGAATTCTTAATTGGCTAGTTGTAAATAGTCTCAGGCTGTCTTTGTTCTATTGCATTCTATCTTATCGTATCACATTCCGTTTTGCGATATTTGAGAATCACCGGAAATACCTCGGTGTAGGTAGGTCGGGATCTCGCATTCTTTGGTCCCGAAACTTCTTCGTAGTGGCTCCGTTTCATGCCTCATTTCATAAGAGATGTCGTTTCTAGTCTATCTGTTTCTATTTGTATATAGATGGAAAGTTCAAAAATCATCATATAATAATCCATAAATTTCAAAAGAAAAGAAAAAGGGAGGTTTGTGATGATTTTTAAATCTTTTATACTAGGTAATTTAATATCCTTATGCATTCTTAGAAAATATATTGTCTTACCCTCATTGATATTAGCTAAAAATATTATCCGTATGCTATTATTTCAATTTCTTGAATGGTCCGAGGATTTTAAAGATTGGAATAAAGAAATGCATGTTAAATGCACCTATAATGATGTTCAATTATCAGAAAAAGAATTTCCTAAAAATTGGTTAACAGACGGTATTCAGATAAAGATCCTATTTCCTTTTCGTCTGAACCCTTGACACAGAACAGTGAAGCTTCATAGGGCCTTTCTGTCCAGGTGCAGGTAGTCTGCATCTTCATAGACATGTCTATTTCACCGATCGTTACGCCTTTCGTGTAGGTCGGAACTTACCCGACAAGGAATTTCGCTACCTTAGGACCGTTATAGTTACGGTCACCATTCACCGGGGCTTCGGTCGCCGGCTCCCCTGTCATCAAGTCACCAACTTCCTTGGGATTTGTTTTGGACCTTTCCCGCGCAGCTTAGGTGGAGGGCAAGGAAGGCCTCCTTCTGGGGGGCCCGAGCCATCAGTGAGATACCACTCTGGAAGAGCTAGAATTCTAACCTTGTGTCAGGACCTACGGGCCAAGGGACAGTCTCAAGTAGACACTTGCTATGGGGCGTAGGCCTCCCAAAAGGTAACAGAGGCGTGCAAAGGTTTCCTCGGGCCAGACGGAGATTGGCCCTCGAGTGCAAAGGCAGAAGTGCATAATATCCACTGGAACGTCCGTGTATTTTATCATCAACTTGGTTGGTTAATTGGCCACATTTTATTCATGAAATGGGTTGGATTGGTATTAGTCTAGATAGAGCAAAATAATTCTATTAGATCTAATAAGTACCTTGTGTCAGAATTGAGAAATTCTATGGCTCAAATCTTTATTATTCTCTTTTATTGCATGTGTCTACTATTTAGGCAGAATACTATCACCCATTGTTACTAAGAAACTGAAAGAAACCTCATAAACGGAAGAAAGAGGAGAAAGTGAGGAAGAAACAAATGTACAAATAGAAACAACTTCTGAAATGAACGGGACTAAACAGGAACAAGAGGGATCCACCAAAGAAGATACTTCTCCTTCCTTTTTTTAGGAAGAAAATGAGGACCACCGGTTTCGCTTGGTGGGCCGGGAATGCCCGACTTATCAATTTATCTGGTAAACACTGGGAGCTAATGTAGCCCATGCCAGATTAATCATATTCTGGGCAGGAGCAATGAACTTATTTGAAGTGGTTCATTTCGTACCAGAGAAGCCCATGTATGTACAAGGATTAATTTTACTTCCCCACCTAGCTACTCTAGGTTGGGGGGTAGGTCCTGGTGGGGAAGTTACAGACACATTTCCATACTTTATGTCTGGAGTACTTCACTGAATTTCCTCTGCAGTATTGGGTTTTGGCGGTAATTATCATGCACTTCTGGGACCCGAGACCCTTGAAGAATCTTTTCCATTTTTCGGTTATATATGGAAAGATAGAAATAAAATGACTACGATTTTAGATATTCACTTAATTTTGTTAGGTATAGGGGTTTTCGGGAAATTTCCAAACGAACAATTTCAACGAAATCTTGGGATTCCAGAAGAGTTGCTATTTGGATAGCACAATACGATAAAAGTTGTAAGCTGTGCTCAGAGGGGGGGTTATTGTCTATCGTTGGCCTCTATGGTAGAATCAGTCGGGGGCCTGAGAGGCGGTGGTTTATCCTATGACGGATTTCAGCGGTTCGAATCCTCTTATCTCCAACTCGTGAACTTAGCCAATACAAAGCTATATGATAGCACTCCATTTTTCTGATTCGGCAGTTCGAGCTATGATTTATCATTTATGGTACGATTAGATCGAATAAGCCCTTATGGAATAAATATTCAGCCGACTGTGAACCCTCAGGTATTGTTTTATTCAATGTTTGTTCAATTACTCTTCTACCTGCAAATGCAATGTATGCATTGTGTTCAACAATAATGATATCCCCCAGTATACCAAAACTCACTGCCACCCCACCAGTGGTAGGAGATGTAAGGATTGATACATAGAATAATTTTTTATTTAATTGATAATCATATAAAGCATAAGATATTTTAGCCATTTGCATCAAGCTTAAACTTCCTTCTTGCATGCGTGCTCCTCCTGAAGCACACACTAAAATAAGACGTAGAAATTGATTGGTAGCATACTCGATCAAACGGGTGATTTTCTCACCGACTACATATCACATACAAGACATCTAATTCATACAAGTAAAGAGATATATTCATTGATAAGAAAAAAAAATGTGAACAGTGATTGGATTGATGATAAAATAGAATTCTGGGTCTCGAACAGTGATTCGATTGATGGGATTTGGTATGATACTTATGAGATCGATGAGACTGATATTCCAGTATTTATTCTTAGAACATATTGATTTGACCCCATAAGCGTGACCACCACCCCATAGCATGTTGCCACCAGAAGCAGAACTCCATATTTCTTCTAGAGAATCTTCTAATTGCCCTAGAGCAACTAGAAAGAAATTCTTTAACCAGAAAGAATTCAGTTTATATGTGGGATACTTATCTAGAAGTTTTCGCAATTCAATCATATGTAATGGAATCATCAAAGATTGACCTTTTTGAACTCTGTCCGTAACTCACTATAGGCTCGAGAAACAAAGAGAAGATGTGTACGAATGAATCCTCATGGATAGAAAAAGATTGCAGTCGATTTGATAATGATCGAGTGACATTGCTTCTTCGACCCGAAGTAAGAAATCCCTTAGATATGATGAAAAATGGATCTTGTTCTATTGTTGATAAGAGATTTCTCTATCAACAATCGAATCGGAGTTTGAAGAAGGGGAAGGAGAAGGAGTCTTCGACCCGCAACAGATAGAGGAGGATTTATTCAATCACATAGTTTGGGCTCCTAGAATATGGCGCCCTTGAGGCTTTCTATTTGATTGTATCGAAAGGCCCAATTCATTGGGATTTACCTATTGGGCTAAGCGGATCATTTATGATGAAGAGGATGAGTTTCAAGAGAATGATTCGGAGTTCTTGCAGAGTGGAACCGTTCAGTATCAGACATGAGATAGATCCACTCTTTTTCCTATTCAATGATCAACCTTTTGTCTCTGTGTTTTCACATCGAGAATTCTTTACAGATGAAGAGATGTCAAATGGGCTTCTTAATTCCCAAACAGATCTTCTTACATCTATATATAAACGATGGTTTATCAAGAATACGCAAGAAAAACACTTCAGATTGTTGATTCATCGCCAGAGATGCCTTAGAACCAATAGTTCATTATCCAATGGATTTTTCCGTTCTAATACTCCATCCGAGAGTTATCAATATTTATCAAATTTGTTCCTATCTAACAGAACGCTATTGGATCAAATGACAAAGACATTATTGAGAAAAAGATGGATTTTCCCGGATGAAATGA